>JZKD02S0921112.1:537208-563810 GCA_000966675.3 Picea glauca | reverse complement strand
AGAGTTTATAATTTAGCATATTTAGGATCAACAATTGTCTCCAACTGTGGGATAGCGACCCCCTGCGGGTTACTAAGAATCCAAAATCTCTCCCATTGGGATATGAGATGATAAACAAATGTAGGAAAAACAATCAAACGTGGGTAAACCCAATCAAGGGAAAACCACTAAATGCACAATATTTTCTCTACTGATTTCAAAAGAAAGGGAAATCCCACCTCATGTAGTATTCCTCGATAATTATTTGACATATTGTCAAAATCATCTATGCAAAAAATTCCCCTGTCACTAAAAACTATTTCTCCACTTTCCAATACCTATTACATCAAAAAAATCAATAATCCACAATTTTAATGGAACAAAAAATGACATATCACGGTTCCATTGCAAATCATTAAAAAATTCAATGATGCATGTCAAATTCATTAAACATACAGTTTCAAGATCCTTTGACACATAAGAAGTCAAACCAAACGTAGAGCTTTCACGACAACATGTATAAATACCTCAAGGAGCCAACTTGTGCACATACTAAAGTAGTTGGGACTTACTCATTCCTGGGTCCCCAACAAGTAGAATGTTGATGTCACCACATAATTACAAAATCACGATACAAAGGGAGGCTAGTAGTATACAGAAAAATGAATCTCCTTCATACATTTGGAATGGTGACAAGTTTATGATTGAGAAAATTATGGAATGGAGGAGGGATTAGTATATTATACCGCAGATCCACTAGAGGGTAGGTCAATCTTCATCAAGGAATGTCAGAATTAGACCCTAGGGGTTAATAGGGATGTAGGAGGATGGGATACAAGGAATACACAATGACTCAGTCTCAATCTTTAGGACAAACCAAAACAACACAAATCTGGCACAAGGTAAAAATAAAGATGAAAAGGATGAGTTTGACAGTCCTCATATATCAGAAGTTAAAGTCCCACGTGGAGGAAATGCTACACCAATAAATAAAAAAAAAATCAAATCCATGTACTCCAACTCCTCTTATCCATTAATTACAGTTTAAAACTATAAATGAAAATAGAATACAACCTACAAAAGATAAACCAGTTAAAATCTAAAAAATAATCTCAAGCAATTATATATTATGAAAATGACATTCATAATATCTTCCCATCATCATAAATGGAAATGTCTAGAATTCTTACATTTTGAAATGATTTTAGCAGAATAGTTTCAATGGAGAAACACACTTTACGTCCCATCATATATGAGGCTTGCACAATAATTTATTCTCAACATTGTCAACAATTAAGTATGTTAACCCTTTATTAACCTAAATATAACTTTTTTTTTTATTAATCTTCCTAGTATGTAACAATATTCTATCTTGCTCCAACTCAATGGATATTGAATTTCTATAGAAGAATCTATTTATACTCACACAATTTTTTCACTCTAAAAGACTCATGAAATACATTAAATAAATAAAAATCAAATCCAAAGGAAGAACATAGAAATAATGGCATGTAAAAACACACTCTTGCAATTTCATATCAGTCCTTGTAGGCATGGTAGAAACAACATTTCTAATGGAACCAAAAGAAACATTAAATAAAATGGGCCATTGAATAGATGCATTAAAACATGCCCTTATATCACTCCTTGTAGGCATGATAGAAACAACATTTCTAATTGCACCACCGGCAACATTAAATGAAATGAACTAGTGAATAGATGTATTAAAACATGTCCTTATATCTCAGGTCACGTGCCCTTAAAGAAAAAAGGTCTAATAACTATTTTAAGTAAGTTTAAATGGTCTGAAGACTATGTAAAGTAAGTTTAAATGGTCCGAAGACTATGTAAAGTAAGTTTAAATGGTTTGAATACTATGTAAAGTAAACATAAAATTTGCAACTGATTCATAAAACAAGATCATCTAGATTGATGATTTTCTCAGATACTTCTTCAAACACCGAATGAAACTAATTTTTGTCTTCTTCAAACATTCACATCCATCAATTATATCTTCAGAGGAAACACGGATGTTACTTGTGACATTAATGACAAGTATATTGGCATCTTCAGGACCAATTGATGCTCCATGGATCATAGCAAGTGATTGAATTTGTCCAGTGCCAACAATAGCACCATTATATGGATCTAGTATGCTAATTTTATCACCTACCTAGAATACTTCACACTCTGTTGGAGTTAATGGGAACTGCCAAAAAAAAAAAGTATACATAAATATAAGAAAAAAAAATATTCCAAAAACATGCATAATTATTGATATAACAAAATCAAATGCACTCACCGAGTCAATATTTGAAATATGTCCAACAGGAGTTGTACACATTGATCGAGAATGATGAGGTGCATCAATGTTGGGAGATCCTTTATTTTTTTCCTGCATGTGATTACATCATGCACAAATAAAATATAACATTATAATGACACAATAATATGATACAAAAATAGTAAATATAACATTAAAATTGTAAAAATTAGACCTAAACCAATTAAATCAAATTATGAAATCAAGTGAAGAAATGTTTGCAGGGGAATGATAATTAGCTTACCTCATCTAAATCACTATGACATCCCTTATTTTTCCACGAAGTAACGATAGGTTCAATGGAGGTGGCTATGGTAGACACTATCTTTGTCAACCCATTTATGCATTCCATTACATTTTTATAATTCTCACTATCATTTTCAATAGACGTATATGTGGTTAGTCTTTTATCAACTTCATTAGATGGAAATGATGTTTCTATCATATTTTTTGATATATGTTGGGTTTAGAATTGTCTGTATTTTCCATTATATGTTGGTCAATCATTTCACTCAGATCAATTTCTGATCTATTAGCTCCTATATATATATGAAAATGCAATATAACACAATGTACTTACATATATACTTACAAAAATGCCATACATAATGTATTAAAAAAAAATCCATATACTTACAGACATGTTTTGATTGGATTGCTACCCACCATGACCCAAAATAAATCGATCCCTCACATTATCTCTTGATTTCTTCCCTTTTGTACTCTTTTTCACATACTCTTCAACACACATACTTTCCTTTAGATCCTCCCACTGTTTGGGAGTCAAGCTGTTGCCCCTTTCTTTTCCATCCAAGATTGATTTTCTGCATTTATGCTTAAAATTAGTAATCAATTTTCTCATTATGTTCTTGTAGTATTTGGTGGAAATCCTTCCACCAAAAGTCTCAAAGGCATTTTCTATTTGTTGAATCACTATATCAACATTTCTTTCATCTTGATCTGCAAAATTGGCTTTGGTGACATCCAAACGAGACCTTACTCTCCTTCACAACTCTGTTGCCCACCTTGTAGCATTTGGTCCAATAGGTTCACCATAATTTAAAATAAAAGTCTCTCAAAGTTGATTCTGTTCCAGAATATACCAAGTATTCAACAATATCATCTTGGACATGTTCATCATCATGTGAAATATTATGAATTTGATCATTAGTGTTGTTATCATCTTCTCCATGTACTAATCTACCAAGGTGTAGGCTTTTGCTAGCCAGCGACAATGTGCCTTTGCTTGCCTTTTGTTTTTGCTCATTTTGTGTAGAATCGACCTTTTCCCTATAAAATACGAAAAATATTAAATTAGAATCGAAAGAATAGACGAACTACATCATAAAATATATTGCATACAACTATCATAAAATATGCATAGAAGTGAAAAATTACGAGGAATAACTACTTATTGATTTGCTCTCTTTCTCCAGAAGCCAAATTTTCCCTATAAAACAAAAAAACTTATCAAATGAGAATCAAAAGCATATATAGGCTACGTCATGAAATAGATTATAAACAAATTTCATGAAATATGCATATAAGAGAAAAGGTACAAGGAATAACTACTTACTTATTTCCCAAACCAAGAGATGGCATATATTCCTCATTTCTTGCAATCTGTTCTTTATGAACACGCTCATAATATGCAACATTTTCATCACTGCTTTCGCCACTTTTACATTTCACCCCTTTATTCTTCATAACCTTTATGTCCAACATTTCCCATAAAAGAATCATTAGTACATGGACAAACAAAGACTATAAAATTAATATATCGATTATATAATAACATATTATGATTAATAAGAATGTGTAGACCATCTTTCCTTGCATATAAGATGGTTCTATACAATGTCTAAATGTGTGAGATCATTTGAGTCTGAATGTGTGAGATAAAGTGTAGTCTGAATGTATTTGTGAGAATATATTACTCAACTATGAAGCTTCCACCAGCTTTGATCGATGGGCATATGAAGATAGACATATCATGAGGACTATAAATCTTTCCATCATGATTGAAGGTAGTTCTTTATGATCTTAAAATATTAATCAAAACAACTGACTAGTTTCGATGCATTGTTGGCACAGGGGCAGATCCAGGGTTCAACGCTTCATAAGTGCACCAACAAAACACTAACTATCGGTCCTTTCGACAACACCTATGAGGTAGGCAAAGTCTTGCCCGAGGTAGAAGCAAGGGGGCTACAGAACGCAGGTGTCTGTAACCGAGCTGGGACACATATCTATGATAAAAACACTTCGCAGAGTATTCTAGTAACACTTAGAAAGAGAGATGCATTATTTTCCTAACCTTAGTAACCTCGCAGAACATACCCAAAGATAGATCGATGCAATAACAATAAATATTAAGCACTTCAACCATTTAGCACATAACGTTGAATTAGATCTAAAATTCCTTTATCGTTAACCCAAGTAAAGCACTAAGCATCAACTGATCTATCTATCATACATAATAATCAAAGCACTGAGAAGATTCACAACATAAACAACACAACACAAAGAAAACCAAATACACAATATATACATGGTTCACCCGAGTGTGGGGCTACATCCACCAACTGCTTCGTCTTCTTTATTATTCGTCCAGGTATTACATTCATCCACTCCTGAGAACTAAGCCATAGAGCCAAGCTTCACATAGGACAAAATATCTGCACACTGAGCACCCGATCCTCCTTCCAAAACTAGGTCTAGGCACATAACCAACTTCTCTATCGAGCACAATGCCTTAACACATACACATTCTGTTGCACAAAGAAACTCAAAATTGATTGCACTTAGCCACTTCTCACTACCCTTCTACAATACAATATAACTTATTTATACTTTTACAATCCTTTACAATAGGGCCTAATCATGGATAAACCCCATGGGTTGAAATCCCATAACCCCTTACAAAAACCCTAGAGAACCCCTTGCTGGGTCCACATAGTCCACAAAATCGGTGAGATCCGCAATATTGGCTCCGCCTGGGCACTCCATCTTTGAACAACCTATCAAAGTCCAAAAGTGGTCCAAACTTGACCAAGGTTTCCTCAAAACTTGTTCGAGGGCCAACAGGCCCCCAACACTCACCTGTGACTTGTCGCAAGTCACTAAGTTATGGTCAATGCTGCTTTGAAGGCCTTGAGCTTAAATCAAGTTGCCTGGACTTGCTGCTTCGCCCGAGACTACTAATCAATGATCTCCTGGATCATCTGCTCTATAATAGACCCTTCCAAGTGTTGTTCCAATGTTTCAACCACTTGGTAAAATTGTGAGCCTTGTCCATCAATATCTTTAAGCACCTTGCAGGCTTCGTCCTGCACAGGTCACAACTTCTGTGTGACTTCCATTACTCTGCCTTGGATGGAAGAAATATTTTTCTATACTGCATGATACTCCTAGGATATTTTCATTCTTTCAATTGCAGTGAGCAACTTCATCTACGCCTGCATAGAGAAGGCCTGCTGTTGCGCCTCCTGTAATTGCGCTTCCATTTTCCTTAGCTCTGGATCTTCTGCGAGGTGTTCATATGTCTTCACGCTTATATCACTCAGCTATTTTCACTCTAAGGTGAGGGATATGATCCTTATGACTGTGTTCTTAGTGGCTTTGTCCCTCTGGTCATGCACCTCCTACGGAGTGGTTGACACTGCTTGAGCCTCCAACTATGTTATCCTTGTTTGAAGCTACTAGATGGTCTCAACGAGCTTCAACACTTGAAACTCGATCGACTCCTCGTCCTCCTATGCCAAGCCTGGAACAGAGCGACATGCTTTGTTTAGCACTTCTTTGAATATGGCCCCTTCTATGGGAAACTGCTTCTTTTCTCTTTGTAGCTAGGATTTTTCCTCCTGGAGAATCACCTGAAAATATTCCCTCTCACTTTTGTAGGCGGTTATACTGTACCGCGCTACTCTTAGTTGTTCTAGGGCTTCATATTTCTCTTGTTTCAAGGCTTCTGTATCCTTCTCCTTTTCCTCCTTGATTTTTTGAAGTCGATGTTTTGTTGCATCTGCAAGTCTTCGCAATTGGGCTGGTTCATCCCCCAATTCTGCAATCTGCGACGAGGAAGGCATAATAGGTACTGCGCGGACCAAATGAATAACTTGATGTATTTCCTTAAATTCATTCTAGATCCTTCCATATATATCTTCCTACTTCGATCCATATCTCTACAAGATATCCTTGGAAGCGTCCTTCATAGCTCCACAGACCAAACTAATATCGTCCTCCATGAGCATTGCTTCTAATTGGGACTTACTAGTGCACATATTCTTTCTTGCTGAAGGTTTCTGTGGAGAAACCTTCCTCTTCTATGGTGTGACTGTTCCAGTAGGAGGATCTGCATGCAGTGGATCTTCTCCTTCTCCTTTCTTTTCTCCTTCATCCCCTCCTCCTTGTCCATCTGCTTCATCTCCTTCTCCTCCTAGCAATCCAGATCCATCTTCTTCAGAGGAATTGTCCTCCTCATCACTCTCTATATCCTGGATTTCTTCCTTATTTTTCATCTTCTTCGTCCCAATGGACTATCTGACATGCTCGACCCAGGTGACTAGGGGGCTTCCTATGTTGTCAATGTTAGAGAGTTATGCATCAGCGATAGGTACAAGAAATTCCTCCAGCCATTCCTTTGTGATATTCTCCATGTCTTCATATGTCAGTTTGTAGTGTGATTGTATTTCTTCCTTGTTCTCATCTTTGCGCGCAGTGATATAGATGAAATGTGGATCTGTGTGGAACTTGGCTATTGGTCTATACTGGCGTAGGGTGTGAAATGTCATGCATGGGAATGACTCTATGGAAACCTTTAGTTGCTTATAGTATGCATGAAACACGGCATTGGACTGCCACTTCTTTGTCATGTCGTTGGTGTACCACAAGGTTGAAAACCTAGTGGCCAATGACTCTGATGGTTCAATCTCTAGAAAGGTGGCTCCATCAATCATTTTCCAAGTGACAAATGCGATCAAAATGATCATCCAGCTGAAGTGGAATTAGTATCCCAAATCCCGAGCTTCACGACAATCTTTCTCAAGTTCATTGATGAGGTAGCTTTCCAAGTCAATATGCATGCCCTCCACACATTTTCCTGCGAGGTCCACCATGAACCCGGTGACCTATGTGGGGTGGTTCTTTCTTACCAACTTGCCAGCTATGAGTTGGCACACGAGGCACACTGCGCCATCTTGGATAGAGGCTACCTTGTAACCTCACTTTCCTTTTTTGACTTCGCCATAAGCTTCCTTGATGCACTATGCCAGAGAGCGGTCCAAGGCCTTCCATGGATAAAATTGTTGAGGGTCAGGTCCCTTCATGTTTAATCCTATAATCTGGTGGATCAGCGTTGGATCCACAATAATCCTCCAGTAGATCCACAAGTATCCACCATGATAGTATGACAGGAGGAGTTTAATGCAAGCGTTAACCTCCTGGTGACATCCAAAATGGGGAATCTTCATCACATTTATCATAGTGGACTGCGCCAGTCCCTTAATCCATGGCTGGGAGACAAGGCGAGGTTGATTCCCAGTTGACTTTGTCAAGTAGCGGTGGGGCGCTAGCATAACATAGTTCTTTCTGTCTCCTAGATTAAAGTCATTGTTCTTCAGTAGTGGGATCTGTCCTAATTGACTCCTAGCTATGCGTATTCCTTTTAGAAAGTATGTAGTGATCAAGGTGTACTCATAATCTTGTGGAATGCTGTCGTGGTTAATGACGCCAACCAAAGGTGGGATATACTCTGGTAGGATGGACAGGATCTGCTTCGCATTAGCCAGATCATCGTGGTGGTTACTACGTTGCTCAGTCACGGGGTTAATGCGGCCAGAATGATGTCCAGTCGAAGGGGAGGCCTGCAGTCCCCTAGTCGACAATGCCTAAATACCTTCAGATGTCAATTTATCAGTCATTATCTTCTTAAGTACCTCCTCGATAGACTTATCTAATGCACTAGGTTCACCCGACATTCTCACTTTTAAACAGATAGGTCGAGGTAGGTGAATGAACATGCAGGGTAGAAAAACATATGGCGAGGTATAGATTTAGATAACATAGCTCGACACACAATAAATTCTCTTCTTGGCTCAGTTAATCATGGGTAGCAAAAAGTGGTCCCTTCACAGCAAATGACGAGTTAAATAAGTGGGGCCTTGTAACGGATTCTTCCAATAGCCAGGAATGCTTCCATCAATGTGAATCTATCCATTATGGCATGGTCTCAATGTCCAAAAGTGATCGATCCACCCATAAATTAATTTTCTTATCCATTTCAGAGTGTATTTCTAACGGTCGGGGTGCCTCCAGCGGTCATATAAATTTGCCAAGGCCAAGTCCCATTCTGCGCGGTCCTGCTGTTCCGGTGAGATTCAAATCCTACGAACATACCTTCTATGAAGTTCTAGTCTTTGAAGTCTTCCATATTTTCTCTGTAACTTCCTATAGATTTTCCAACTTGGCTTTCTTCTTATTGATCTTCCTTGTCTTCTTTCCTATGATCTGAGTCTCTCTAACTGTTTCTGGAATGCTCTTTCCATTCTTATTCTTATCTTCCCCTAGTGTAGTGACTTCACATTGCTGATGTGCCTACAAAGAGTCTGAAGTTAATATCCCTTCTCTTAATAATTCCTGGGTGGATATACTCCTTTCTTGTATTGATAGGTACTTCAAATGTTTTTTCATTCTTTCAACCTTGAAAACTAATTCTCTTTCCTTCTGTCCCTCCCACGTTGTTACTTTGTTTTGTTGCTTCAACTTATCCTCTTGTTCTTCTATTAGTCGATCTATTTTTATAGCTATGAAATCCCTTAGTTCTTGCTTTTTCTTTTCTGTGGTTTCTTCCTCTACTTTTATTCTAATCTTATCCTTCTCAATCCAAGTCTTACCTAGCAAAAGTGGGAAAGGGGCGATGTTCCCAATAAACTTAATGACTTCAAACTCCTCTTCAGTTGATGTTCCATGAACAATAATAGGTACATTAGTAACTCTTACACATAAGGTTATCATCTTTCCCTTAAACAAGCCTATCCTTCCCAATGAAGGTACCACAGTAGGCTTTCCCAAAATTTCCCAAGTGTCTTCTATCATAATGTTCACTTGTGTTTCCTCATCCAAGACACAATCTATGTCGAAGCCTTCTATTCTTGTATTTATGTGTTGTTTTACTTTCAGGATATCTGGTAAACTGACATCTTTGTGAACATCCATTGTTTCTTTCAACTGTACTAATGTAGTATGAACTTTTTATTATTCTTTCTCTAACATGCCCTTAGTCTCTTGACTTCCTTCATATTTTTCTTGTCTCATGTTCATTCGTTCAAATTTATTGATCATCTTTGGACAATCCTCAACCTCATGACCAAAAATATTACAACAAAGACAAATAGGACCTGCACCAGGGCATTCCTTAGCAAGATGTCCCGATCTTCTACAATTATAGCATAATGTCAATCCTCTTTTTCTTCTAAACGTTCCTCTTCTGTACTACGCACTAGGATCACAATGCTAGACCTGCAATCTGCAAAAAATATTTCTAGGTTCATGCATCCACTTATTAGTTCAAAAAATATTTCAATGCATAGGAATAACATATATTTATTCATTTCTATTAAATTTACTCAAATAAACTCTTTCTTGCAACTTTTCCCTAGCCTTTAGACTAGGAAAAAATCTATTAAACATTCTTAAATTCATGCTTTCAAAATACAAATTTTCAGTTATCTTACTTTTATCAAAGAACAAAGATTTACCTCTTTTAGGATCTTACCTCTTTTCTTCAGATAAGATTTATTTCTTAGCACAAAGATTCACAATTCAAGTAGATTACTACACACTTCAGCAACAAATCTATGCACAAAGGTTCTGTTTTCTTTACTTCAGTTCCTAGAAATCACAGTTTCAGGTCCCGGCAACAGAACCATTTGTTGGCACAAGGGAAGACCTAGGGTTCAACGCTTCAACAATGCAACAACAAAACCCTAACTATTGGCCCTTTCAAAAACACCTGCGAGGCATCCAAAGTCTCACCTGAGGTAGAAGCAGGAGGGGTTACAGGATGCATGTGTCTGTAACCGAGTTGGGACACAGATCTATGATAACAACACTTCACAGAGTATTCTAGTAACACTTAGAAAGAGAGATGCATTAGTTTCCTAACCTTAGTAACCTCGCAGAACATACCCAAAGATAGATTGGTGTAGTAACAAAAAACATTAAGCACTTCAACCATTTAACACATAGCACTAAATTATATCTAACATTCCTTTATCTTTAACACAAGTAAATCACTAAGCATCAACTGATCTATCTATCATACATAATAATCAAAGCACTGAGCATATTCACAACATAAACAACACAACACAAAGCAAACCAAAGACACAAGATATACGTGGTTCACCCTAGTGTGGGGCTATGCCCACCAACTACTTTGTCTTCTTTATTATTCATCCAAATATTACATTCATCCGCTCCTGTGCACTAAGCCACAGAGCTAAGCTTTGCAGAGGACAGGGGATCTACGCACTGAGCACCCAATCCTCCTTCCAAAAATAGGTCTAGGCACAGAGCCAACTTCTCTATCGAGCACAGATCCTTAACACATACACATTCCTTTGCACAAAGTAAGTCAAAACTGCTTGCACTTAGCCACTTTGTACTACCCTTCTATAATACATCATATCTTATTTATACTTTTACAATCCCTTACAATAGGGCCTAATCATGGGTAAACCCCATGGGACGACATCCCATAACCCTTTACAAAAACCCTAGAGAACCCCTTTCTAGGTCCACATAGCCTGCAAAATCAGTGAGATCCATGATCTCAGCTGCGCCTGGGTGCTCCATCTTCGACCAACCTGTCGAAGTCCAAAAGTGGTCCAAAACTGACCAAGGTTTCCTCAAAACTTGGTCGAGGTCCAACATGTATCGAGATTTCATTGTCCATATATAACCAAAGGAGACATTCATAACCCAAGTAATCATGACCCTCTGATGTAATACCATCTCTAAACCCACACTATCATGGACTTAGAAGCAATGTCTAGTTATGTGGAAATGGTGTATTCATCAATGCTTCAATATAGGGGCTAGTAATGGAAATTATCCAAGGATTGTTGAGACACATGCTACATGTACAAAGAATCAATTAGGTTATCCAGACAAAATTATCCTTGCCTAATACATTCAAAAATTTCCAACAAGAAATTAGATGGCATCTCTTTTCTCTCTACCATATTCATCGCCATCATGTGTTAAATAAGTTGACAAGGTTCCATTTTGACATGTAGTCTTTAAGGTTATTGGCATACTTGATATTTGAAACATAAAATCACCCCAAATATGTGTTCTATGTTGATACAACAATTCAAGAGTTTGATCAAACGGGTATCCACTACTACTGATAATCATTATTTGAAGGTTGATTGTAACAATGAGTTATGAGGGTGATTTAATCCCTATAGATTTTTGTTAGGTATTGTTATTGCACAATCTGTACTTTCCCAAATCCCAAGGAAAGTGAAAGAAATATTGGCGTAATAGGGAGTGACCTATCACTTTCACCTTAATAGGAAACCCCTTTCTATTTAGGAGTATATCAATGTACCCCAGGGGAGATGTCCCCAATGACCTAAGTGTTTGAGAAGGCTAAGGAAAAAGTACAATAAAATCCCCCCCTGTCACAGGTCACTCAATTTCAAAGGTTATTTTATGTCTTATAGAGATGAAGAAAATTATAAATGAGGTGTACCTTCCTAGAACAAGACAACAATAGAAAAAACATGCATTTTCAAGGTACCATATGATGTTAGTGCTTCATAAAACCATGAACATTTGGAAAATAAGTAATCTGATATAATACTTCGACCAAGTAATTATCTATAACATCAATGAATGTTTTGTAACAACCACAATAGTTATTCTTCAAAAATTCTTGAAAATGACAAGAGAATATAGCTCTAATTTGATAGAATGATAACAACTTGTCAAAAGCAAAGTTGGCAATGTCTAATAAAATTTTAATGTCACTTTTAAAGATGAATTTTATGGTGTAAGATGGTTGTAGAAATATTTTGCAACATCAACAATTTTGTTAGGGAGTTAGTCTGGTTTAAGGTTAGCAAAGGTTAGTAAATATTTCAAGGAGGTTGTTTGAGAGTTGTTTGATCAAATCAAGCACCAGGGTGATTAGATTAGTGCCTTTTAGGGTATACAGAGTCAACAATAGTAGTAGCAGATCTTAGAGAAAAATATAAATGATAGTGCTTGTCCAAAGGAGATGGAGTGGATGGAGGAGGTGTTGGTAACCCAAGGCCTGAAACACCCAAGTCCTTAAGTGAAAAACTGGCTAGAAAGTAAGAAGACTCAGGCCCTAGTGGTTCCTCTTTCCTTAGACAAATTTATAAGTAATATATGCAATAGGCAATTGGAGTAGGGATACTAGAGTGCTAGTAAGTAGGGATCTAGTAGCTACTTCTAAACAATATATACTTTGAGAATTTCAACAAGTGGAAGACTATAGAGAAAAAGATAACAACTTATGTTTCTTTCCTAGGGTTTTGAGCAAGAAATTTCATAATATTTAAGATGAACCAAGTAAAATTTACCACAAGCATTTAACATAAACAAATTTCATATTTTCTACTTACTTCACCACGAATAATCAAGCCAAACCCTAGTTGAATATCCCCTACAATGAAAAATAGCCAAAATACACCAAGGTTTGCCTCTCCAAGAAGTTGTGCACCACTTAATTTCAGCCAATAAACCTTAAAGAGGGATGAATTTCATTCCACACACTTTTGTGATGAGAGATGATGAAAAAATGAGACTTTTCTCTCTTTATTTATACAGTATCAATGACCTTTAATTAAAATTAGGTCACAAAAAGGCCAATAGGGCCAATTTACATTTAAAATCCAATTTTTACATAAATGAAATTAATTAAACCCTAATATCATATCCAAGGGTGACGTCATGCCCTTCTAGGGTGACATTAGGCCCCTAGGATGGAATGTTAGGCCTCAAATGCAAAATGTTTGGCCTCCAAAGGCACTAAATGTTGCCACACCTTCCAACTAGCACACAACTTCCCTCATAAGTGAAAAACCTAACTCTGGATGATGTCAGGGTCATAATGATGACATCACATGCTCATAAGGGTTATCATAGTGGTGGAAAGGAAATACCCCCGTAGGTCTAGGCTTGCCAGAGTGTCTCGAGGGAAACATCCTTCTTTCTTCCTGGTGCAAGCCTCTGGTGTCTCTTTGCCCCTGGTTAGGGTCATAACATCCATCTGTGGGCTTTCAGCCACATGGAGCTTCGAGATAATCATTCCCCCATATGTACTTGTCCATCGAGAAAAGTCCTGTAGCAACAAAAAGTATGCCCTCCAGGGGTTCATAAGTCACATGGATCATAGCAATGTTAATCACATCTAATAATCAAATTATCCAAACATGTGCATCAAACCCCCCTTTACCCAGACAAATTCTAAAACACATTATGCAATTTAACAAGTTAGGTTTGGAGAGGGTCTCAGGATGTCCTATTGGGCTAATCCTCCTTAAGTTCGGGGTGTTTCCTAGGTGAGAGCCAATATAGGTCATGCAAGTGTGTGTGAGGTGACATGGGAAGTGTTTGGGCATAGGGTGCAGTGATAACATGAACATGTAGGTCTTACCTGTGGGTTCCTCTATAGAGGACGAGATGCACCTTATCATGGATGCCATTTTTTCCTAGCCCATTCAATGACTTTTATTCTTAGTCTTATTGTTTTTTCTTTTTTTCTTCAAGGGAAGAGTTGAGAGACACTGTCCTGTCTTGGTGAATAGAGGTGACAGAGTTACCCACAAGCATTTCACATAGATGAGAAGGTTGGCTCATGATTAGACCCCCTTTTTCTTGGATGTGCCACCAAGAGCCACTACCCTAGTTTGGTGACCAAATAGATGGTATTATCATACCGCTACATTCCCATGGTCCTAATAGGATAGCTCATGATGAGACCTCCCATCCACCAGCTAATACCTTGAGTGTTTATTTATCTTACAGGTTCCCTTTTCTTACTGAGAATCCTTATACTTCTTTCTCGGGAATTGATGGGGGAAGCATCTCAAAGGTTTCATTTTGGATTTTAACTCTTTCTAGCTAATTTTACCCTTTGGGCCTTTAGCCCCTTCTTCCCACAAGGAAAGGTACAACCCTTCCTAGTGTGGCAAACCCAATTCCCGAACAAATATAGGGGGGGGGGGAATGAGAGGAGTAAGGGTGGAAAGTGGTAAGTATGGAGGGAATGGACGATGAAATTTCATAGAACCACCCAATGGAAACCCATCCTAAAGGGAGATAAACTTACTAGGGCATCATGTCACCCTCCCAGTTATGAGAAAGTTAAAGAATATAATTTCCAAGAAAATGTTATGAAATGAAGGATAATTTAATGAAACATACTTAAGTGCTTCAATAATCAGAGTGACACATACCATGATAACTAGACTCATTACCTCATGGATCAAGACTTATGGCTACTTCAAGACCAAGATGGTGGGATGGATGTTGCTGGTGTTGATAGATGGGATTTATTGAAGAAAATACAGGCCCTCCAAGGCCATGCTCAAGTCATCTGAATCTCGACATTCAATGTCTAGGACCTGTGGGCCTTGAGACAGAATCTCCTTAGTTATCCCTACGATAGGGGATAACATCTGGCTCTAACAAGGGGACATGTGTTCACCATAGAGTGAATGAGAACCTCAAAATATCTAGTATGACCTGTATCTACTAGATCTCAACAAATATATCAGTAATAATCAAAGTGGTGATATCACCCCTCGCTCATATATGATATAGTGGAATAAAATTAAGCATGCATATATACATAATTAAAGAATACAAAATGAAGATACACTACACTAGCATGATATGTAGACAATATATACAATGGATGAAAATGCCTAACTTACCTATACTTACCTATTGGTTGAATTCTAGGTGTAGTCAAATAACCAATGAAACCATCCTAGCAATATCTCATAATACCTGCCTATGTGCTTCATCATAAACCAAAACAATGATAAGTCAAGAAAAAAAATAACATGAGTTAGAAAATGTATTGTATCATCGGAAATCGTAAATTCTAGATCATGGAGGCGAGAGGGAGGGACAAAATTATTCCAAGTCATACTCTTAGGAAAGTGATCAATCCATCTTAGAAAGGGATCATGAAAAATCAAAGGTTCAATAAACTGAATCAAAGAGTATGAAGGTTGGATACCTTGGACATCTTCACATTCTGAGGTATGGGAAGAGATTAATAAGAACCTAGAGGATGAATAACAATTTCTTAAGGGAAGGATGAAAGACCGAGATAATAAAATTATTCTTGAGGTAATCAACCTACCCTTGAATTCTAAAAGCAATCTTTGCCTCAGAGAAAACTCAATACAAGGGACATATTTTCCAACTTCATACTTAGTGACATAACGAGGCAAAGTAATCGATTGAGGTTGGAAAACCTTGTTACAAGTATCCTTATTTAGGAAAGAAATGTCCTCACCTTTATCAAGATATGAGCACAACAGTGGTTGATGATATTCTTCATAGAATAAATCCAAGTGCTCAAAGGAATACTTATCAAAATATTCAAGGTATGACCAAAAATCATCAGGAGAATATTGCACTAGGTCATCCTTGGGTTCTTGGAAAAACTTTGTAATTATATCATCATCCTGTTTCCAAACGTCAAAATTATTAGGAAGATCATATGATTGTTGTAAAGGAAACATTTGAATATGTCCTTCCATATGATAAATGGGATCCTCATCTGAACCAATCATATCCCACTTACGTCTTCCAACATGTATGAACTCATCAAAATTATCAACCATGTCACTGCCTTTGTCACAACATGAAGTATTTAAAGCATCCAAGGGCTCATCTAATACTTCTTCACTTTCCAAATCATAAAATAAAGCATCATCAAAATTTTGGAAATGGAAATAACTTACTATGTTTAATTCATGTTGTGCAGGAGCGTTAATGGCTTGGATGAATTCATCAAATGGAAGAGGGTTCAGTACATCATCCCCAAGACTCATCTCTTTAATCATATTTTTTCCTTCATCAGAAAATGAAAGGCCTAGCTCTTCCAAAGGTTCCTTTACTTCTTCACCTTCTGAATCATAGAACAAAGTGTCATCAAAAACCTGGAAGGGAAAATGACTAACCTCATCCTCTTTTTTTTGTTCACGAGGAATAGGATCTCAGATGGCTTCATCAAAGGGGGGAGAACACATTAATACTTCATCATCATGTTTGATATATCCAGGATCTCGTTCTTTAACCAAGTCTTCATTATCCTTTGTAGAAACATGAGTCAATTCTTGATATTCCTCATAGAATTGGAAACCTTCATTAAGATCCTTCTCCTTAGCCTTTTGTTGGTCTATGACTTGTTCCCTTCTTTCCTAAAATTTACTAACAATTTTTTCAAGGGAAACTGATCTTTCCAGACTAAGAGAATCTAGGGTATCTTTGGGGTCATCAACTTTTGACATACAATCAAAGAATAATACGTTGTCCATCATGATGGAATACAATCAAAGAATAATTATTCCATCTTTTGTTACTCAAAAACACCCATTCATAACATTTCTCAAACAAAATTTGATAGTAAGGAACAAAAGGAAATCATATTTGAAACATTGCATAGTACCAAAAAAAAGTATTTGGCTAATCCCATGGAAAAAAAAATAAAATCCATACAAATATTAGTACAGAGTTTAGTACAACCATTGGCTAATCCCATGGACAAAACAATAAAATCCAATTTGCATAGTGAAAATTTATTCCATAAAGTTAAGGTGAAAAATCATCATTGTCATGATTTTCATTGACATCAAGATAAAAAATCATGATCACTCATGTATGCATCTGCTTCAGTTTCTTCATTGTCCTCATACAATAGATTTATTTGACCATGCATTACATTCTCTATCTCAGTCTCTTCATTGGGAATCAAAGTTTATTCTCCAAATACAACTCTATTGTCATCTTCAACTTCTTCTTCCAATGTTTCTTGTAAACTAGTACATTTCTCATTGATCATTATTGTAAATGTGTTGAACCTGGACATAAAAGATCTAGATAGAAAATAACACACACATTTGCAGAGAGAAATTGAGAAATAAGAAGCAAGAGAGAAAGAATGGAAGATCAAATGAATAATTGATAATTTACACATGAAATACTCTGTATAACTCAACCAATGCACACTAGAGGAGAAGCCAATGCACCATAGTGGTGTTCTAGAGTGATCTGGACACACACCAATAGTTATAGGAGTAAACTTCCACCTAGTCTAGTCTCTCGGGCAATTATAGGAGTGAACTGCCACCTAGTTGAGTTAACTAGTCTATCAGTCTTCAGTTAACTGACTGAAACCGAGTGAAGTGAGGAGGATATTAGGGAATAATGGGTGATGCGCTATTATGGTGATGATCCCAATGTTGCAAGGTGATAATCCCAATGTAGCATCTAGACTCCACTCAACTGATCAAACTGAAGAGAATATTCTCCCTAGAGGAATATTCTTCTTAAAATATAGGAGACTGAATAATGACTAATAAATGAGGAAAAACCTTGGGAAAAATAAATCCTAGGTGTGTGTGAAGAAACTCCAACAATTATATCAACATATTCCATGAATTTCCTTTTCAAACGAGGCTGTACTTGAATGAAATATGACCATCCTGGGCTTGTTACATCATCAATTATAAATGACTGGGTAATTTGAAGAGGGGAAGCATATGACTCATCAATATTTGATAAAACTTGGCATGTATTTGCATGTAAAAATCCATACTCATCACGTTGTATTATGGATGGTTTGATCCATTTACATTTTAATAATATGGGACTAGTCTCACCATAATCAACTTGAATAATTTCTTGTATGAATCCAAGATAAATTTTCCTTCTAGTGTCGTGATGAAAGTCAACACTAACAATACAATCACAATTTTCATTTTCTATGTCCTTTTATTCCACTCTTAAATGACTACCATAGGCCCACATCCCACTGAAAGAAGTAGATGATATATTTGGAGGTCGTGAAAGATCATTTTCCTCGATCGTTATATCATGTCCTTCTTGTCATGCATCACTAATTGCATCAACAATCCAATAATCAAATTTTGGAAAAGAACCATCTCCAATATTCAAATCCTGAAGTGTACTCTTTCAAGATGGATGCATCCCTGTTCGAATATCTTCTTCATATTTTCTACATAGAATATGAACATACAAGATAGTAAGAATGATAATAATTTAACTATTAAATGAAATTAAATAAATAAATTATCATGTAAATAATATTTCACCTGCACCACTTATCAAATGAGGACGTGTTTTGAAGAACATAGGCATGTATCGAAGTTCTTTCCTCATTTTATAACTTGAAGCGACATCCATTTCCTTATAATACTTCACCTGCAACTCTCTTGTCTTCATCATCATTCCATACACATCGATTAACATTACTAATATCCTTCATATATTCTATGCAAAATCGCGTGGCCTCCTATATTGAATATCCTTCACACATGCTACCTTTTGGTTTTTCCTTATTACGAACAAAATTTTTCAGGACCTTCGTATATCATTATATAGGGTACATACATCTAGTTCTTATCGGGCCACAATGCTCTAGTTCATGTTCTAGATGTATAAGAATATGCATAGAAATATTTAATATTGTTGGTGCAAATTCTCGTTCCAATAAAAAAAGGACTTCAACAACCTCTTCCCTCAAATTATCAAAGTTTGAAGGATCTAACACATGCATACTCATTGTCTTCAATTAGGCCCAACCTTATAATTTCCAATATTGGCTCCTTTTCCAAACTTGATATGAATGCAATAGGTAAAATATCCTCGATTATGACATGATAGTCATGGGTCTTGAGGCGTCTTAAGACATTATTCTCATTTTTCCTTCTAACATTACTACTCACATATCCAGTAGGAAAGTGAGTTTGAGACATCAACATTAAGAATTGTGCACATTGTTCCCTTGTCCACACATAAGGAGAAATGTTTTTTCTATATTTTCCATCACCATATTTTTCAACCCAAATATTTCGATGAATATTTAGTTCTTGAAGGTATAGGCATGATGACATTGTATCATATGCACCAAAAAGAGTTTCTACAATAACAAAATCTATGTTTTTCTCAGTATGCATAAAGTCAACATTATGCTTAATGGTTATATGCTTAAATTATGGAAAATTATAGAATATGCACAATCATTTTACACCACTATCATTGAGTGGATCATTTTTATTATCAATAATGCCACCATTTTCAATAAATTGCATTCTTTTTTCTGCATTCCAAATAATGTAATCACTTGTTATTGCCGATGGTGCTTCACGATTCTCATCCTGACCATTGAAATGCAACTTTTTGCGACGATATGGATACTCCATTTTAAGGTAAGCATGATTTACACAATAAAGATGCAAGACGAACATCCATGGTATCCATGAACATTGAGACTAGTCAATGTGCCATATGCAGGAAGATCGTGTATCGTAAGAAATAAATAATCTCTTAAAGTGAACTGTATTGAATCATTGTCCCTTAAAATTTGAATTGCTTCAATTCCTTTCCAAAATTATTCTAGCTCATCAAATAATGGCTCTAAATAAACATCAATTGTATCTGAAGTCACACTTTTCTTTCTTGGTATAATCAATGACAACATCAAGAAAAATGATTTGGTTGTTAACCATAGAGGAAAGTTATAATTTATCAAAAACACTGGCCAAGTTGACGATTTAATACTCTGATCTGAGAATGGGTTCACCCCATCTAGAGCTAAACCAAACCTTATGTTACGAGGATCTTGGGAAAAATCGGGCCATTTTTTGTCAAATTCCATCCACATCTTAGAATCAACTACAGACCGTTGTTTTCCATCGATGCTCTTATTTTTGGCATGCCATTGCATAAGCTCAGAAATGTCTCGACATATATACATTCAGAGTAATCATGGGATTACTGGAAAGTGGTGAAGAATCTTTCTAGGTGTTGAATTTGATTTCAACCCTAGTCTATACCTCGATTCTTTACATTTTGGACATTCAGTATCAATTTTATGATTTTTGTGAAATAATACACAACCACTCACACACGTGTGGATGTTATTATACCCTAAGCCTAGCTTAGTGATTTACACTTTACATGCACTCTGTTTTTTGAGAAATGTAAAGTTAGGTGGTAACAACCAATGTAACAATGCCAATAACTCATAAAAGTCTCATTTTTCCAACCATGCATCGTTTGAAAATTAAGAATTAGAAGGATTGATGTCAAATGACTTAACTTGCAAGTACCATACACAGGTTTTGAAGCATCCTCCACCAATTTGTGCCAATCATCTTTGAAACCCTCATTCATCATTCTATCAATTTGAATCCCTTCATTTAAGATTATTTCATGTTCATCTGCATTTGTTTCCTCTTCATCTGTGTTTGGTGCCTCTATGTCTCTCATGCTTTCCAATGATATCCTATTTGGATAACTATTTTGAGGGAAAGGGTTTATACCACTATGACAGAATCTCAACATATGTTCAAAAATCACTTGTCTTCTTCTCATCTTCCCATCGAGAAATTCATTACAAGGACATGCATATTTATCCAAGATCTTCTCATTGGCTATTCTCTCATCACGTGCATGGTATTCATTCGTTGACAGAATTGGTCATTGACTCATCTTCAATTTTCTGCATTCAATTATGACACCGATATGGTAATCTTACTTTCAACTCTTTTCATCTATCTCATATTGAATTGAAATGCAATATTAAAACCAATTCCTAGAGAGAAAAATGGAATTTTAAGACTACAATAGATGTTAGAGTATACTTATCTGATTACTAGGGTGTAGGCATAACATCTATTGTAGTACTATTTATTTCTTGGAAAATAACTTTGGTCACATGCTTGGAGATTACTCCCTTATGACCTTTCTCACATCCATTGGAATGTATGGTGTAAATATTCCACCTAAATCTCTGCCTAGGTTTGTACCTGAAACCCTTATTTTGTTTAAGATAACTACACATATGGCTGAAGAAAGAAAACGTGGTAAAGAAAATAAAAGAGTTGGATGTGGTGGAACTCTCCCAAGACCATAGATCTGATGTATATAATTAGAAAATTATTAGTAGATTTGATGTTTGGAATTCACATAGTGATGTAATTGATAACCTCTATGAATGGTCACAACCTCAACTTTCCTGGTTCTGAACCTGGGGGGTTTTCCATTTTTCTTCTTTCCTAAAAAATGATGGCATTTTGATTTTTTTTTCAAGCTAGATTTGAGACCTAGGATATCAAACATTCCTCAATAGTAGCTACAACCCAACCATATTTAAAACCTATGATCTCACTCAAATCCTTCCATACTGTTGGCAACCAATTCACATTTTTTCACTGTCTTATAAGCTTCCTACACCTATGTCTTGCAAACATCAATTTGAGTAAAAAGAAGATTGAAATCCAACCCAGACCCACTCAAAGTAAAACACAACCTGAAAACTCTGATTTGGAAAACCTAACTAAATTTGTTCAAAAACTGTCTAATCAAGTTATAGACTTGAAAAGGTCGAACGAAGAAGCTTCCTCGAGCAAAGGACCTTACAAACCCCCGTTCCGGAAGCCTTTTCCTACCAACCGACCTAACCCAACCACCGAAGGCCTTAATCTAGAAAGTTTGCAATGTGCTCTTCAAACAATTCTAGAAGCCCAAGATAACTTCATGCCTCCTGAGATTCCTGAGGAGGTAGTTGAACAAGAGACAGTTCAAGAAGAAGAGTCTTCTCCAAAAAATTTTGGACACTTCTCGGATAGCATCTTCCAAGTGAACTTCGAGACAGTTCATCCTTATAACACTAGGAGTAAGGCAATAAATAAACCTTCTTCTGAAAATACTACAACTTCGCCGCCAAAGCAATCTAAATCAGCCGAAACTAAACAGAGTAATGCCAGCCCCAACTTAGATTATGATGTTGTTGAAGATCTTAAAAAGCTAAGGGCTAACATTTCTATTTATGAGTTGTTGAAGTTTCCATTTTTGTTACAAAAGATGTTGCAAAATATTTCAGAGAACGACAAGAATGGTAATTCTAATGGTAATAAGGTTGTGCAAAACAAAGTCCCTCAGAAGACTTCCACTAAAAATAATCCTGATCCTCAAGATAAAGGAAGCCTTCCTATAAGTAATGTAAATAATGTCGATAAAGTAGCCTTAGAAACTGCGAGTAAAAATCCACAAGCTACCATTCTTAGTACTCGCAAGAATGTACCTCCTTTCCTATTAACTTTCAAGATCTTCAATAGAAACGTGCACAATTGTATGGTAGACTCAGGGGCGTCATCCAATGTGATGGCTTGGTCTATTTTCCAAAAGATAAATGCTGAAGTTGAACCCTCGACTTTAAAAATCATACAACTTGATTGGACAAATGTTAAAGTTATAGGCGAACTAAAGAATGTGCTTATTAGATTATCGTCTAACCCCAAGATTCATCAAGTTATTGATATAATTGTGGTGGACATTCCAGAAGTGTATGGTCTGCTTTTAAGTAGGGACTGGTCAGAGCAACTGCATGGTTATTTCACAACAGATTGGTCTCATCTATGGCTTCCAGAGAATGGAAAGCCTAATAGAATAAAGGTGAATCATGAGCGTTACCTTAAGTTCACGGTCACAGATCTGAATGATCCCAAAAAACCATACACACCTCTTGCTGATTCACCTAAAGTACAAGGGATGGATACCTTCTTCGACAATTTCATGGCCGAGGCTTCACCTATCACCAATCCAGAACAACAGTCCGAGATTGTAGCATATGCACAGCCAACAGCTTCCACGCAAAGGACCCATGTACCCGATGCAAACCAAATTTGGTCTCTGTACTTCGACGGGTCAAAGTCCAAAGAGGGAGCCGAAGCAGGCTGCGTCATTACCAATCTGGTAGGTAACAAAACATTGATAGCATGTAGACTAGAATTTGAAAATGTACTAATAATATTGTAGAATATGAGGCTTTACTGCAAGGTCTCAGAAAAGCTCTAGATATGAACATTCAAAACCTAGTTGTATTTGGCGACTCTGAAATAGTGGTTAGACAGGTAAGAGATTTTATCCACTATCTCTCCCTGCATCTCAAAAGCTACCAGTCTGAGGTATGGAACTTAATGAATAAATTTTCCGCTTTCAATATAAATTCCATCCCTAGATTGAATAATGCTGAAGCAGATCTATTAGCTAATGTAGCCTCTAAACTTCTTCCTGCAAAAGGCTTGTCCCCAGACGCATTCTCAGTTGAGCTGCTGTTTCGTCCATCCATTCTCGACAACATCATGAACTGGAGAGTATTTGACGACGATCAGCAGATTATTAACTTTCCGCACATGGAAGAAACCTTTCAAGGCACTGTGATAGATGAACATATGCATGACGAAAATTTGCGCAATTTCACGGTAATACCAGATCCAAGAACTCCTGAATCTTCATCGGATATGGTAAACTCGATCCCAAAATCTGTAATTAGATTAGAAAAGTTTTATGATTTTCAAGATAAATTTAAAAAGACGGTCAATTGTAAAACCAATAGTTCCTCGTTGTCTTATGAAAAAGTGAACTTAGGAACTAATGAAAATCCTCAGTGCATTAACTTAGGCTTGGGATGTTCTCGACAAGAAAAAGCTGCATTTGTTAAATTATTTAAAGAATTTAAAGATGTCTTTGCATGGACGTATGATGATCTTAAAACTTTTGATCCTAATATTATACAGCATGTCATCCTGATGAAACCCCAAACCTTACCCTTCCAACAGAAACTGAGGAAAATGCACCCCAAACTCGAACCGACCATTCAAAAAGAATTGAATAAGCTCCTAAATGCTAAGATAATTTTTCCTGTTAGGCACACTCCATGGGTTTCTAACCTTGTCCCAGTCCAGAAGAATAATGGGAAAATTTGACTTTGCATCGATTTTCGGAACCTTAATAGGGTGTCTGACAAAGACAACTATCCTGTCCCACCCATGGAACAGATCCTTCAACAGGTATCTGGTTCCGAGAGGCTATCCTTATTGGATGGTTTCTATGGATACAACTAGGTCCTGATGTCTCCACCAGACCAACTAAAAACTACCTTCTGTACTCCGTGGGGCACTTATGCTTATCATAAAATGCCCTTTGGATTGATTAATGCCGACGCCACTTTTCAGAGAGCAATGGATATTGATTTTCGAGGCTTAATCAATCAGCCTGTCGTAGTTTACTTAGATGATGTGACTGTATTTTCTAAAAACAAAAACGATCATCTAGCTCACTTACGAGCCATTCTACTATGATGTCGTAAATACAGCATCTCCTTGAACCCCAAAAAGTCCATCTTTGCAGTAGAACAGGGTAAAATCTTAGGATTTATTGTGTCTAGTGAAGGGATGATTATTGACCCCGAAAGGACTCAAGTCATCGCAAAACTTCACCCTCCTACATCCAAAAAATCCATGCAGTATTTCTTAGGCCAGATTAACTTCGTGAGAAGATTTGTCCCCAGTTTCTCCGAAATGGTCAGGCCTTTACAGAAATTGATTAAGAAAGACACCCAATATCACCGGGGACCCACAGAAAATCAAGCTTTTAACGCGATAAAGAAGGCCATTATAGACACTCCGTCTCTCATGAGCCCAGATTTCTCTCAGAGCTTTACACTCTACACTTTTTCTTCTGACCGTTCCTATGCCGCCATCCTAACCCAAAAGAATGCCCAGAACAATGAAGTACCCATCACCTTTATGAGCTCCTCTTTCAAAGGCACTGAACTTAATTACCCAGCGGTAGATCGGCAAGCCTACGCTATTTTCAAAGTAGTTAAGCACTTCTGGTCCTATCTTTTGAAGTCAAGGACGAAAGTCATTGTCCCCTACCCAGGCGTGAGGAACCTGTTAGTGCAGAAGGAACTAGGAGAAAAGAGAGCCAACTGGGTCACCTCCTTGCAGGAGTATGACTTAGAAATCACCCCAACTCAGATAGTGAGAGGCCAAGGGCTATGCAAGTTAGTTGCCAATTCAGAAGTAGGACCGCAACAAGAGAGCGATACGTCAAACCTAGGTCAAAGCGATTAAAGTTTAATCTATTGTGCACAAAACCTTGTTAGTCCTTGGTACGACGATATAAGATTCTATCTTGAACGTGGATCAGCCCCCCGTCACCTTGACCCCGCCAAAAGAAGAGTGTTGAGACTAAAGTCTGCCTCTTTTCATCTGGTTAATGGTATCCTGTTTCGTCAAAGTTTTGACGGCATACTGATGCGTTGTCTTGAAAAGGATGAAGCAGAAAAAGTCTTGCTAGAGTTACATGTAGGAGAAGTTGGTGGCCATTTCGGTGGTGACACCACTGCTCATAAAGTTTTAAGAGCCGATTATTACCGGCCTACTCTTTTTAGAGACGCCCATGCCTTGTGTCGTAAATGTATCATCTGTTAGAAAGCATCAGGGCGGTTACAACAACTAGCCTTTCCGCTGTAGCCCGTTACAGTAGATTCTCCTTTTCAGCAGTGGGGCCTTGATATCATAGGTCCAATCAACCCCCCATATTCGCAACAACACAAGTTTATTGTGACAACCACAGATTACTTTACTCGATGGTCTAAAGTTGCTGCGCTAAGAACTGTCAACACCAGTCAGGTAATTGCCTTTCTAAATTCAAATATCATCACTCGTTTCGGTATCCCTGACTGTTTAGTTTTCGATAATGCTTCTTACTTTTCCTCTCTTGAGATGAGTGAGTTATCTTTAGAAAAAGGAATTAAGTTGAAGTATTCTGCAAGTTACTACCCCCAGGGTAATGGATTGGCAGAATCAACAAACAAGAACTTGATTAAAATCATCAAGAGAACCATGGTTGAAAATCACAAGAATTGGCACAATGCGCTGCTAAACGCACTGTGGGCTGATAGGGTAACGCCAAAAGATGCTATAGGTAACTCTCCCTTTTTTCTCATTTATGGCAGAGAATCAATTCTGCCACCTCACATTCTTCTTCCTTCACTTCAATTTTCGCAAAAAGTCCAAGAAGAAGATTGTCCCCCTTTGGAAAACCGGATTAACGCTTTGATGAAGCTAGAAGAGGTAAGAGCCCAAGAAAAACATAAGTTAGATCAACACCAACAATTGGTTAAAAGCTGGTTTGATTCTAATTATG
>JZKD02S0921112.1:506710-520551 GCA_000966675.3 Picea glauca | reverse complement strand
ATTCTGTCTGTAAGCATATTTCAGTCATTCGTTATTAATGAAATGAAGTCTTATTTCCGCTGCATCTCTGCGTTT
The DNA here is from genome assembly GCA_000966675.3 of Picea glauca. Lineage (NCBI taxonomy): Eukaryota > Viridiplantae > Streptophyta > Pinopsida > Pinales > Pinaceae > Picea > Picea glauca. The sequence continues at coordinate 520,476 of JZKD02S0921112.1, read as the reverse complement.
ATGTGTATTTCTGTATTTCATTGTGTTCCTACATAAATCCGGATCACAGAGTGACAAAACTAAAAATCACCAAATAAATGACCAATTGTTATGTGGTCATTTTTAGTCTAAATATATCTTGTGACCAAATTTGGTCATTTATCTTGGTCTTTTTTAGCTTAGTTCTTATCCCATGACCAAAGTGGTCATTTATCTTGGTCTTTTTTAGTTAGCTCACTTAAAATTTATCAATTTTGGTCATTTATCCCTTGAAAAAACTATGGTGACCAAATGTTTTGGTCTCCTCGTCACTTATCTCTCATTTTGTACTGGTGTAATAATTATTAGATTTGGAAATTAGAAAAATCAACATGGTATCATAACTTTGTTGAGATTTGTCACTGCGCATGAAATTTGTTGTTGTACATTTTTTTTTTTCAATCTCGTTGAGAAATTGTTGTAAAATCTCTGGGACTAACTCCACTATAGATAAAATTACCTTTACCTAGCACACTTACTAGTTCTCTCATACTGACATTCCAATAAAGTTGAAATTTTAGGTTTTTCAGGCTTATTGATATTTTCCTGAACATTGAACCTTTTGTTTGATATTTTGTGATTTCTTCATGCACTGATGGTGCACTATCTAAGAGTTGGAGCTAGAAGTGGTGATGTCTCCTACAATGTATGAAAACTTGAAATCAAATGAAACAAAAACAAAAATATTCCATGTTTGCATATCAGGTTTGATATTTTTTGTTATTGCATCTTAAGTAAATGTTGTAATCAGGTGAACAATCTTTAGAGGATTATTACTGCTGAGTACTATTTCTTAGTAACACTTCAATATTTTTGGTGTGATGAGAATTGTTGTTTAATACCAATGATGTACTTGTTTGCAAGATGAATTAATATCTTCCCTATCCTGGTAACCCCATGAACAAGGTTAAATTCCATGGAGGTTACCATGGAGGAATGAAATGTCACAACACTAGAAAAGTGCTGTTATTGTTCTTGTTACAGACAAGTTACTATGGAGGAATGATTGGTCAAAACACTGAAGGATTTTTGTTCTTGTTCATTTTCCAGGAAGGTCACATGTGATAGCTCTGATAGGGTGCTATAGTGATGGTTGTAGGTGGCAACATGTCATATGATCTCTAGTTTGAGACATGGAGAAAACTGTCTAGATATGACAGTATACATCCATGCACCGAAGGATAAGAGGATGAAGTTATAACCTTTTGGAAACAAGGGTACCTTTTGTGGGATACATAAAGTCTCATATGTATATTGATAGTGAGGATCAGGAGGCTTCGAAGGATGAAGGTATAGATCCCTCTAGTCCAGTTGTTCATCATCCATACTATCATTAGGAGTCAATAGAGTAAGTAGATCCAATAGATCTACCTAGAGATGTTTCTATGACGAGGAAGAGGCTAACATGGCTTCATGAAACTTTACAGGATGAAAAGAGGCATGCAACTCCTAGTGGTAATTTTAGGGAGTGCAAATGAGCTCAGAGGTTCTCACGTTATATGGAATTGATCAGTCACATCATTGATTCCAAAACTTCTAGTTGTGAGGAGAAGTAGGTGGCCCCACCAAGTACCAAATTATAGGGTGATAGAGTTCAGAGGGAGTCAACCCTTAGTATCCATTAGGGAGGAGAAATGTCCTAGGGAATTTCATAGGATATCAAACTTCAGAGGAGGTCAATAAATGCATAGGGAGTAGATGGCTCCAGAGATTGTACAGACTCAAAGGGAGTCAAATTTAATAGGGAGCATGTAGAATCAAAGTGAGATTGATATTAGAGAGAGTTAGTTGATTCAAAGGGAGAGTCAATCATTCAGATGGATTTCCCCCTTAGGTTCAGGAGGGAGAGAGATATCTTCTAGAACTAAGAGACAACTGTAATGAGTTGAGGATGCCAGGAAGAAGCTTTAGAGATAAGAGGATTCTAGGAGATATGAGACCTCCTAGGAGGATTCCCTTGTTTCAGTAGGTTTTTCTATGGTGACAGAGGAGGCAACCAGTCAGGAGGAATGGGGTATGGGATTTGCCTCATTCATAGAGGGAGTAGACAATGAGGCAGACTAGACAACAATGTTTTCTTCAGTGACAAAGAAATTTGGACTTAGAGTTCGAGGTGGAGGATACTAGCTAGATGTACTATTTCTTGGGATTAGAGGTGTGAAAATATAAGAGGAGATCTTCCTTAGTCAAGGGATACTAATGAGGTTCGATACGATGGAATACAAGTCCATGGATACAACTATGGAGACAAATTTGAAAAAGTTGAGTGATTCTATTTCAAATTCATATTTGGTGGATTCCATAATGTAAAGGTAGTGGATTGGATCCTTGATGTACTTGGTTAATACCAGGATAGATATTTTATTTGTAGAGATCACCTTGAGACAGTATTTGGTTGAAGCCAGGGAAGTTCCATTGGGTTGCAATGAAGCATGTGCTAAGGTATCGACATGGTACAGTTGGATATGATTTGTCTTAGGTGGTGAATTGAGCTTATGGGGATATATAGATTTTGATTGGGAAGGGAGTAAAAACTATATATTGATCACCTCGGGGTGCTGCTTCATCTAGGGACCGGGTATTATTTTTGGAATAAGAAGGAAGCATATTTTTGAAGAACTCAATACAACAGAGACAAAGTATATCACAACCAATATCGAAAGTTGTGAAGAAGTGTGGATTCATAAGCTTATTATAGGACTTCATCCGAGACATGGTGCAGAAGGGAGTGGTGTAGCTCTAACACATATCCATAGATGAGAAGGACATGGTGCAAAGGGTAGAAGTGCAGCTCCAGTACATATCCATAGATGAGTGGATAGCATAAATTCTCACCAAGCCTCTATCTAGGATGAAGTTTGAATACTTTAGGGACAAACTTAGCATGATGCATAGTGTCTCCCTCACTAAGAGGGAGTATTGATGATTTGCAGCATAGGGAATATATTCACAGGGATGTACCTATGGCCCAGGCGTAGGCTTTGAAGGATAGAAGACTTGAGGTGATGTTTTTTCTATAGGAGGAAGCATCAAGCATCATTCTCCAAGGATTGGTGGTTTAACCAATATTGAATGACATATTCACTTAAAAGAGTTTACCTATAAGTGACACTCACTCACAAGGGTGTACTTGTGGAGGTGAGTGGCCTAGGAGTAGTCTTCAGAATAGAAGACTCGAGATGATAGTGTTCCTCCAGTGTGTGGTTTCATAAGGGGTAATTCTCCCAAGATTTGTGGTTTAACCAGTGGAGAATTCCATCTTCACTTACATGGGTTTACCTGTAAGTGACACTCACTTACAAGGGTGTACTTGTGGTGGTGAGCGACCTATGTAAGCATCGGGTGAACCTTCTCCTATATTAGGCTGCATACCAATGGAGATAGGATACATTTATCACAAGGATTTAGTTGTGGTAAATGATCCTAGGCGTAGTTCTTACTTACTGGGGTTTACCTATGGAATTGAGGTGCTTCCATGTGTTAGATAGCATCAGACGTCATTCTCCCAGGATTGGTAATTTAACTAGCGGAGAATGGAATATTCACTTGCATGGGTTTACATGTGGTGACATTCACTCACAAGAGTGTACTTGTGGAGGTGAATGGTCCAAATGTGTTCTTCATTGAGACCCAAGGTGATAGACAAAATTGTGTGGAGATGGATCATCAACATGGCTCATGAAGAAAAATTTCTATGACAGAAGAAATCCAAGTATGGAGAATGTCTCCCTCTTTGGGAGGGAGTGTTGAAGTTTTGCAACTTTAGGAAGTCATTCTCCATAAGAAAATACAAAGGAAACCATTGAAGAAGAACCAAGAAAGAACAAGAAGAAAATATAAGAAAAGAATATCAAGTCAGCTCCATTGAAGCATTGAAGAAACACTTGTAAAAGAAACAAAATAAATAAAATAAAGTTAAAGGTAAAAATGACAAGTTGACCCTACTAGTAAAATAAGGTGACTCAAACTATATAAATAAAGGTTGGATCACTTCATTTTTTACACACAACACATCTCTTCTCATCTAGTGCGCTGTTGCCTTTTCCAGTTACAATTGCAGTTTCCAGTTATAGTTGCAGTTGTAGTTGCATTCACCAATTACAGTTGCAGTTACAATTTCCAGTTTTGAGTTGTCAGTTGTCAGTTGCAAAAAATTTGAGTTGCATTATCTTTGCCTAGTGGTTCACCAACCTCGAGGGATATTCCTTATGATAGCGAACAACTTTCTATGTGTTTGGATTCTTCATTTTCTTGGTTAGGTATTTGTGAACTTGTATTAAATTTCTTCTAGAGAAAAGTTTTCTAGGTTTTTTTCCCGAGTTTGGGTTTTCCTAGGATAAATATTGTGTCTATTGTGTATGGCTATCTCTCTGTGATTCTGTTATTTCATTGCAGTTATATTTTAGTTGAAATTTCTAGTGAGTAATTATTCTACGATAACAATGGAATTAAAATATGCTTGAAATCATAAGGAATAATTATCATATCTGGAAATTAGAAAAATAAACAAAATATAGGCCACAGTGTCAAAGAAAACTCCACGGAGAGTGCCTCTTTATTTGTACTTGCATCATTTCTATACCAGAGAAAAGAGAGTAGAGTAGCCTCACCTTCTAGTTAGTTTTTCTCCCATATTGGGTTTCCCAGGTCATATCTTGTGTTTATTTTTGGATAGTGTGATTGTATTTTATTATTCTCTATTTTTTGTATTTTATCTATTTCATGCATAAGCAGAAAATCAATAACTAAATATTCTAGAGATCTAAAGGAAAAATAAACATAATAGTAAATATTTCATTATTTTATTAGATCTATTATGATGAACTGTTCTAATGGAATATCCATGTCATTTTATAGATCATATTGGTATCAGAGCTGGTTTTTCTTTTGGGTATTTGTGGGAAGTTGCAAGATCCAGGAATTGGCTTAAAGAGAAGTTGTAAAAACCCTAGCCATGGCAGGTGAGTCTATTCATAATAATCCTTGAGATCCAACAGAAGAGAGATTAAGAGGTTGGAATTGCAATATTTTGACATCAATCGCAATATTAACCTCCTCATGGAGGCTCTATCAAGCAATCTCAGACCATTCGGAGATGATGGAGGCTCTAAATCAGAGATAGAATCAGAGAGGAAATCGAGAGATCAAGAAGACTCAGGAAAGGAGACGCATAAATAATATTAGAAAGAGTAATAGAGATTGAGTGTCGTTAACTCTTCATAGTCCATATTCAATATTGAAGTGAAAGTGGACATAAATCCATACCACGGTGAGATCGATGCATTACAACAAAATCATTGGTTGCCACAATTAGAAGTTTATTTTAGCATTCACCATATATATTAAGGGTATAATATTTCATTTGTTAGATTGAATTTAAAGGGCCATGCTTTAATCTGGTGGGAATTCCACAAAGAAACACTTAGGCTGGATAGTGGTCCTTGATTAACTAGGTGGGAGGACTTCAAAACCCTCATCAAGTCTCAATTCTACCCTATCAACTATGTAGAGGAGGTATTCCCACAAGATGTCAAGGTATCATGCATGTGGGAATATTCGTTGGCACCATATTAGCCTTTTGTTTCAATGAAATTGGGCCTGGGATGAGGCTAGGGGCTCATGGGAAAGTTGATGGGATTTGTGGGCTTGTGTTGGGGTGCCACACCCACAAACATGATTAAAATATTCTAAATAATTGTTGAGTTTAGAAGGGGTGCCTAAGCTCACTCATTTGACTTGTATATAAAGGAGAGAGGTCCTTGTGACATTTTCTGATTGTGAAAGTATGCAATTAGCATAAGTGATTGAGCACTTGTGCTAGGAGGATTGGTGATTTTAGGAAGGGAATATATGTAACTTTGGAAAATATGGTCTATGAGTGAGGAATTTGCAGAAGGAAGAAACTGTAAAAGTGGAGCGAATTGTATGGAAGTGTCTGTACATTTTTTGGTACATGTACATAGCTTTCAGTGGGCACAATCACATATGTACGTAGGTTATAGTGGGAAAAATTGTATATGTATGCGAGTTACAATGGGCACAATCACGTATGTATATAGGTTGCATAAGAGTGAATCATGTACATCTGTACAAGGTTTCTGAGAAGGAGCATGTCCATACAGGTTGACATAAACAACAATATTGTCAGCAGGACATACATGTGGTCTGCAATAGATTTGTAAGTTTGTATTTGTCTTGGCTATTTTACCAATATTTTGTGGTTTTGGAAGGACAAGGTTGTCCTAAGTTTTTGGTGAAATTCTATTGAATGGGAGGTGATGTACCCAAGAATAGAAACAATGATTTACTATACCCTCGATTTCCTACTTTACTTGTCAACTCGGGGTTCGTACAAACTTAAGAGGTGGGTGCTATACATTGTATGTGAAATATGCAATTGTCAGTAGCAAAGGTTTGAAACTAATCAAAGGATGAAATGTGCAGGAAAATTAATAGCAGAAAGCAACTCTGAACCAATTGCTTGAAGGAAACACACCGATATGAAAGTAGAGCTAATCTATATTGCATGAAAATAACTTATTCTAACTCCATTAAAGAATACTGAATCAGGAAGATTAAACTGAAGCAAAAAGGTGAATTCATTCTAAGATATGACAAAAAGTTGTAATAGAAGTAAATCTACACTTAATACATGAATAAAACAAGCTAACCCTTTGATCAATATCAATCTAAATTTCCTTTTATTGTTTATTGATGCTTTCAAGAAAATAAGATTAAGCTAAGTCAAAATTTGAGGCTAAAACAAACCTACATGAGATTTCTATAGGAACTGTATAGTTTCTATAGGAAAATACTACAAGAAGCAAAATGGAGTCTAAAAGGGCAGTGCAAGTCTTTACAATCATGAAAAAAGCTAGACTATAAATAAATGAAGTGAATATGAGGTTCTTGGCCTTGGGAGGCACCTAGGAGTGCTCCAAGAGGCTATTGAACATTTCTACAGGAAGTCTATTATGACTAGATAACATATGATAACCTTGAAAAAATCTAGAATTAGTTATGCAAAGCTATATTAAACTTCAAAAGAGAATAAAATACTATCTATGCATGCATGAAAACTACAAAAATGGTAATAGGGTCCTTGATCCGTCTTGGATGGGCCCTACCCAAGAAGCACAAGGAGCCTAAAAGAAACTTTAAATACTGGAAGAAAAACCATATTTATTTCATAAATATCACTAATACATCAAGAGTAGGAAAGCTCTGATTTCTCAATACAAGTCTTCACAAAATATCCACACAATACTTCTCCAAAATTCTCTATATCGCTCTCTTAGACTAGAGGTTGATATATAGCTAGAGAGTTCGACCTCCTTTCCTAAATCAAGGAAAGAAATGGGTAAATGAGGGATAGCATCCATTTACACATGTATCTTCAATTGTTACTGATAAGAAGTGGTCATTAATGCACAAGGAACACTCTTGGATATGGGTAGGGAAAATTTCCCTTGATCTTTGGCTGGAAACAACTTGAGGGAGAAAAAATCCTCTGTTTCTAGGAGGTTGGCACCCTTGACTCCTGCAGTTCGACCTAGTTGGTGGAATACATGTCTCTTGACAAAAAAGTTAGTGAAAAAAGGTATATTATACACAAAAATCCACCTCAATCACATTCATTAAGAAACACACAAAATACCCATGACTGACTATTAAATATAGTAAAAAGAAATCATCAAGTCATTTTATGGTGGAAAAATGTGCCGAATATGAGCCTTTAGAATGAAAAATAATGAGGTTCATAATCACCTCCAACTGAACTTTTGAACAACCTTTGTGAAACCAAAATTGTCTTTCTTTTCTTACTACTGTTTCTATTGCTATGTACCCTGCTACTGCTTACTAAGATGTTGTTGTTCAATATTTTCCTATTGTTCATAACCCTGCCATTGCTCAATGCTTGTTTTTACTCAACAAACTGTTGTTGTTCACCACCCTATTGCTTCCTATTGAATTCATGTCTCACATCCCATGCCACATATCTGGTGATAGCTTGTTGATCATAATATCATTTATCTTTCACATTGTTGTCCCATTATTCCTCTTCCTTTTCTAAATTGATATTATCCTTAGGTGTTGCAGGGATAAGAAGTGGAGGGCTCATCCTTAACCCAATCCATTTAGTCTTCATTTTCCTCAAATTTTCTTTGTACTAGGGTGTCCTTAGGAGGGAAAGTTGCAAGGTTTTTTGGGAGTGATATTCCTTTCTTTGCAAATCATGAGGCAAGGAGTTCCACCTCTTGTGGAAATCCTCTGCTACTTCCTCTCCCAATAAACTAAGTGAGTAATCAAGATGGGATATTGATTCCCTTTGTTTGACTATCCACACTGGAGTCACATCCTTATTCATAGAGAGGATATAATCATTTTTATGACATCTTTAGGCCTAACAACCTCAACTCTAATCCATAAGGTTGTTTGTTGTTCTTCTTCCTTATACTTCTTGAATTCCTCTGCCCTCATTTCCTCATGAGCCTTTTCTTGACAATTTCTTTGTTGATTTGTTTCTTTGCAGTTGTTCCTACAGAAATAGAGCCTATAAAAATAGAATTGTACAGGAATTGTATAAATCATAATTCTACAAGATGTGTTTTCAAATGCTCACAAGAAAAACTTTGGTGCTGAAAGGATTCGACAAGAGGTTTGTTGAATGTAGGCACTCTAACAAAGAATGAGGATAATTTAACCAAGGAGAGTTGGCTCAAATTTTATCATAGATCTCTACAAGATTGTGATTGTGAGAAAAACAAGTTTCTAAAGGATGAAATTTTCTTGTTGTTCAAGAACCATAAAAGCTTCCAACAAATGTCCATAAGTCAAAAATATATAGAGATTGAAGTAAATGCAACAAATAATTGAGATTCGAGGTTCTTCCTCTACATAGGGTTTCATAGCTACCTGTAGCGATTATTGTATTGTCCTCTAATTCTCTAAATGAATTTTTTTCTTGCCTTCCTCATCTGTGAGCTCTCCTTCTTCCACAAAGCTTGAACCACTCCTTTCTTCTAATTCAAAATGGTTCTCCAATTTTTCTAAATCCAAGTTATCCCCCAAATCTCAGATTGGATGGATGCCTTGTCACAATAGTCGACTTGATTTTTTCATAATTCCTTAATTCGTGCTTTTAAATCAAATTAATGAACCTCCACTTAAACCATTTAATATCCACATGCCAATTCAAATCTTGGCATGAACTATACCACCCCCACTAAAAATTCATGAATGTTCTCGTTTTAATCAACTTATAGAATTTATGAATGCTTAACCATATGAAATGAGCATAGATATATATGTATCGGGTTTAATTGAATTTATATAGGAAAAATAGTTATGTTACCTTTGTTTGCCTTTTCATGCACATTAATTTGGTTTTTGCAGGTGGCTGGAGGTGGTTTGTCTTCTTGATGGTGCAAGTAGATTCTCTTGATGACCTCCTCGAGATCAAATATGAAATTTATTGGGATATCACAACCTCCAAGAATGCTACAAGATACATAGAATCTTGTAGATTTGTTTCTGATGTGTTGAATATTTTCTACATGATACAGAGTATCCTGTAGAAGTTGATTTTTCTATCCTGAGGGTGTATCTGATGAAAAAAATGGTTGGAGAAGGTGGTTCAAGTTATGATATTTATCATTGAATTGATGATGTTGGCCTTGAATTTGATTTCCTTCCATTATTTGTAGAAATGGTCTTGTTAGGTTGATCATGTAGAATCCTGTAGTTTGATCCTATAGAATAACCTTTATTTTTATTGAAATAAAAGGACATAAATAAGCATGTTGGATATGGAAAGTGGTATAAATGATGGAAATGAAAAATATGGATAATTATATGGAGATGTTGGAAAATGTTATGTATGAATGATGAAAATAATTGATGGAAAATTGAGAATTCTTATTGTCCTTATCGATTTTTATATTTGTTGACTGCTAATTTTTATTCCAGTGCAGATGGATGCAGTAATAAATTTCTTGGTAGCTGCAAAAAAAAAATGTTAGTACAATTTTTTTTTCTCTCAAAGAAAAAGTGTCATCACTGGTTTTCACCATTTCCTTTCCTCATCAATCCTCTAAGAGGTTTTGTTGATGAGGATATCCATTTATTCTTTAGATCTTAGACTACCTCCATTGGAGGTTTTGACCCTTAAATCTGTCCTAGATGCTTTTGGAAGGTTTTCATCCAAGAATTGTATTCTCTTATATATATATATATATATATTGTGATGGATTGAGATCATTTCTGTTATCAATCACATCTAGATTTTGTGTCCTCACTGTTGCTACGAATTCTTCTTTTATTAGGGGCTTGTTGTAAGTAATTAGTCTAAATCCATTCACCAGTAGGGATATTCCTTCTTCATAAATGGTTCTAATCTGAACTGAACCATTATCATAAAAATTTTCAATAATGTAGGGTCCTAGCCACCTTCTCATTAACTTCCCTTTGAAGTCCTTAAACCTTGAGTCATATAACAAATCCCAGTTCCCTTCTTTGAAATTCTTGTACTAAATCTTCTTGTCATGCCAATATTTTATTTGATGCTACACCACTTCAGTGTTGAAGAAGGATTTCATCATGTACTCATCTAAGGCATTTAATGGGCTCAACATTTATTTTTGTGTTGACAGTAAATTCATGTCTAATTCAGATTCTGTTCTCAATGTATGATATTCAAATTCAATAGGGAGCATGGATTTCTTACCATAGACTAATTCAAAAGGAGTGAGTCATGTGGTAGTTTTCCATGTAATGTTGTATGCCCGTGTTGCTTCTGTGAGCTTCTTTGACCAATCTTTCTTGTTCATGCTCACTGTTTTGGTGAGGATGTTTTCTAGTTCTTTTTCTATGATCTCGACTTGCCCATTTGCTTGAGTATGGTAGGGTGTTGACTTTCTGTGGCAGATGTTATGTTTCTTCACGATATGTTCAATGAGTCTTGATGTAAATTGAGGGCCTTTATCCATGAATATCTCCCGTGTAAAAATAAACCTTGAGAATATGCATTCTTATAGGAATGCAACTACATTTGATTATGTGGCATCCATCATGGCCCTTACTTCATCCCATTTTTTTAGATAGTTCGTGCACACTAATATGCGTTTATTTTTCCTTGATGGAGGATCAATTGTGCCTATGAAGTGCATGCCCCACTTTTCAATTGGTTCCAATGATACTTGGAGCTGTAAATGCATCTCATTCCTCCTTGTTGGTTTCCCCATTCTTTGAAATTCATCACAATGTGAAGTGTATTGCTGATCATATCTATGTAGGGTTGGCCAATAATATCCAACTTGTAAGATATTATAAGATATCCTCTTGGATGAATAATGACATCCTCATATTTCATCATGAGAAGTATGCATGATATCATGTAGCTCATCTTCTCTTATGCATATCCTTAAAATCTGGTCTAGGAAAATWTTTGATTAAATAGCCTGCAACTTAAGTGTAGGATGGACTTTTCTTGACAATCCTGCATCTCTCCCTGTAGGAGAAATGMTGAGGGAAATTCACCGTTGTTAGATAAATTTATATATCAAAAAACTAGGGGGTTTGTGTTTATATGGAAAATAGGTTCTCACCTGGAAACCGATCATCATTCACGTCTTCTTCATTAGGGCTTGTCAACCTTAGATAAAAAATCTGCAAGTACATTTTTATTGCCATGCTTATCAAGAATTTTTAGATCAAACTATTGTAATAACATAAACAATCTAATCATCCAACCATTAATATCATGTTTATTCATCAAGTATATAATGACAACATGATCTGTATATACAAAAAATTTATACTCTGTAACATAATGTGTGAATTTGTTGAGAGCACATACAACTGCTAAAATTTGTTTCGCTGTAACAATGTAGTTGATATCTGCATCAGCCATATTTTTTCTTATAAAATAGGTTGCATAGGGTTTATTGTCTTAATTTTTTCCTAAGACTACTCCTACAAACTTTTTTGATGCATCAATGTGAATGTGGAATGGAAGAGCCCAATTAGGACCTTGTAATACAAGAGTAGTTCAGAGTTTTTCTTTTATTGTATCAAAAGCTTGTTGGCAGTTTAGGGTCCAAAAATAAATACATATTTGGAAAGAAAGGTAAAGAGAGGAGATGAGAGGCTATCTTACTGAAATCCTTGATGAACCTTCCATAGTATCCTTCATGTCCAAGAAATCTTCTTACATCTTTTGGTTTCAAAGGGGTAGGAAGTAAAGTGATGATTTTAATATTATATTTGTCTAATTTAATCCCTCTGGAGCATAGATGATGTTCTAAAACAATCCCTTCATTTATCATCATAATACATTTTTCATTGCTAAGTGATAGATTAATTTCTCTACTTATTTGGAGAACCTTATATAGATTGTCCAGGGATTCATCAAATGAATTTCCATAAGGGGTAAAGTCATCGATATAGACCTCAAATTTATCATGGATGAGTTATAAAAGGATGTTGAGAATTTCTCTTTGAAAATTGGTTGGGTAATTACACATACCAATAGGTAAGACTATGTATGAAATGTACCCCAAGGACAAGTAAAGGTGGTCTTATACTAATTTTCATGCCTAATATGAATCTAGTTGTATCCACTAAAACCATCAAGAAAGGAAAAGTATTGTTTCCCTACTAAGACATCCAAAACTTGGTCAATAAAAGGTAGGGGGAAATGGTCCTTTATGGTAGCGTTGTTTAATTCCTGATAATCCACACATATCCTTCACTTCCTATTCTTATTTGGGATAATAACTAGAGGAGAGACCCATTCACTGTCTGAAATAAGATATTTGAATTCAACATCAATCAAACTTTGAAGTTCTTGTTTAACTATGTCTTTCATTGCAGAGTTCATCCTTCTTTGGGGTTGTCTAACATGTTTTCAATCCTTATTGAATTAAATATGGTGAGTACAAATAGAATAATGGATGCCTTTCATGTCTTTATAATCCCATGCAAAAAAAATTAATATTTCTTTTCAACACATCTAATAGCCTTTGTTCTTGCCAAATAGTAAGTTTATTGTTGATTTTGAGTGTTTTTGCAGGGCTAATCTCTATGGTTTTAATAGTTGGATCTTCTATTTCAGTAGTGAACAATTCTATACATATTTCTCTTTTATTTTCAGAAAAAATTTCAGATCTGTGATTATCATTTACCCCTTCTATTTTCACATCATTTGGATATTGATTTTGCAGAAAATTTTCAAGAAAAGTGTCCTCATCAATTGTACTATCATTCAAGGATGTGCTTATTGTATAGATGGGATATGCAGTTGTTTATGCCAGTTCTTCTTCCTGTTCCACCCACATAGGAATATCTTCTTTTATCAAAGGTTGTGCAAGAGGGTAAAGAACAATTTGCTTTGGGGATAAGCCATTAATGATAGTCATATTGTCTGATCTACAACCAATGTATTCATCTACTATGGCCAGCCAAGGCCTGCCAAAAATGAGACGATATCCATTGGATTGAGACTTGGATTGAAGGACTATGAATTTAGTAGGGTACTCCCAAGAATCGATGGAGATTAATATATCTTCCTATTAGAAAAACAGGACCGTGGAGAAATAAAATAAAACAAATGCAAAAATAAAACACAGAAGACACACAATACAAGAGAGACACAGATTTACGTGGTTCACCCAGTGTGGGCTACGTCCACCAGAGAAATTTCCAGGTCCTTTCTTTATTATTATCTAGCAAAATGAAGGGATACAACC
>JZKD02S0921112.1:485212-496735 GCA_000966675.3 Picea glauca | reverse complement strand
TTATACCTCCTAGTCTCCTATATATACCAAGGAGACATTTTCATTTTGAATCATCTTGTACTTGAACATTTAAGTGGGGTAAAAGGAGGTTGCCCCCTCGAAGAGGCTTATTAGATGAAATTATCTCCTTTTCAAGGCATTGAGTACTTTTCCTGAGGTTTTTCTATGATATATTGATGTTTGGTTCTTAACATATCAAGAATTGTTAGATCAAACTGTTGTAATAACATAAACAATCTAATCATACTACCATTAATATCATGTTTATTCATCAAGTATATAATGACTATATGTACACAAAATTTATACCTTGTAACATAATGTGTGAATTTGTTGAGAGCACATACAACTGCTAAAATTTGGTTCTTTGTAGCAATGTAGTTGATCTCTGCATCAACCATATTTTTTCTTATAAAATAGGTTACATAGGGTTTATTGTATTCATTTTTTCCTAAGACTACCCCTACAAAATTTTTTGATGCATGAATGTGAATGTGAAATGGAAGAGCCCAATTGGGACCTTGTAATATAAGAGTAGTTGAGAGTTTTTCTTTTATTGTATCAAAAGCTTGTTGGCAGTTTAGGGCCCAAAAATAAACACATATTTGGAAATCAAGGTAAAGAGAGGAGATGAGAGGATATCTTACTAAAATCCTTGATGAACCTTCTATAGTATCCTACATGTCCAAAAAATCTTCTTACATCTTTTGGTTTCAAAGGGGTAGGAAGTAAAGTGATGATTTTGATATTATATTTGTCTAGTTTAATCCCTCTGGAGGATAGATGATGTCCTAAAACAATCCCTTCATTTATCATCATAATACATTTTTCATTGCTAAGGGATAGATTAATTTCTCTACATATTTGGAGAACCTTATTTAGATTGTCCAAGGATTCATCAAATGAATTTCCATAAGGGGTAAAGTCATCGATATAGACCTCAAATTTATCATGGATGAGTTATAAAAATATGTTGAGAATTTCTCTTTGAAAATTGGCTGGGTAATTACACATACCAATAGGTAAGACTATGTATGAAAATGTACCCCAAGGACAATTAAAGGTGGTCTTGTACTAATTTTCATGCCTAATATGAATCTGGTTGTATCCACTAAAACCATCAAGAAAGGAAAAGTATTGTTTCCCGGCTAAGACATCCAAAAATTGGTCAATAAAAGGAAGGGGGAAATGGTCCTTTATGGTAGCGTTGTTTAACTATTGATAATCCACACATATCCTCCACTTCCTATTATTATTTGGGATAATAACTAGAGGAGAGACCCATTCATTGTCTGGAATAGGATATATGAATTCAACATCAATCAAACTTTGAAGTTCTTGTTTAACTATGTCTTTCCTTGCAGAGTTCATCCGTCTTTGGGGTTGTCTAATAGGGTTGAAATCCTTATTGAATTAAATATGGTGAGTACAAATAGAATAATGGATTCCTTTCATGTCTTTATAATCCCATGCAAAAAAATCAATATTTCTTTTCAACACATCTAATAGCCTTTGTTCTTGCCGACTAGTAAGTTTATTGTTGATTTTGAGTGTTTTTGCAGGTCTAATCTCTATGGTTTTGATAGTTGGATCTTCTATTTCAGTAGTGAACAATTCTATACATAATTCTCTTTTATTTTCAGCAAAAAATTCAGATCCGTGATTATCATTTACCCCTTCTATTTTCACATCATTTGGATATTGATTTTGCAAAAAACTTTCAAGAAAAGTGTCCTCGTCAATTGTACTATCATTCAAGGATGTGTTTATTGTATAGATGGGATATGCAATTGTTTATGCCAGTTCTTCTTCGTCTTCCACCCACATAGGAATATCTTCTATTATCAAAGGTTGTGCAAGAGGGTAAAAAACAACTTGCTTTGTGGATAAGCCATTAATGATAGTCATATTGTCTGATCTACAACCAATGTATTCATCTACTGTGGCTAGACAAGGCCTTCCAAAAATGAGACGATATCCATTGGATTGAGACTTGGATTGAAGGACTATGAATTTAGTAGGGTACTCCCAAGAATCGATGGAGATTAATATATCTTCCAACAAGAATTCAATTTTGAATGTATATATGTCTACTAGCTGCATGACAATTAGGGTATCTCTTAGCATAGTATCCTTATTCATAACATTGATTGCAACTCCTAGATCAATAAGAATATTATGGATTAGGGTGCTATTAATATTCACATTTAATAAGGGACTCCTTGGATCCAAGTATTTAGGTACAATCAACTTCCCAAGAATAAGGTTAGCTAATTGTCCTATGACATTTATGGTAGAAAAATCTTTTCTTTTTGTCCCTAGTCTTCTAATGAATTCTTCCTTGATATATTTGTTGAAAATGGGTACATCCTTAAGATATTTTAAGAGAGGTATCTTTATGCATAAATTATTAAGCTATTCTAAAAGTTATTTTTCCTCGGATGCATAAGTTTGGTTTTCTTGTAATCTTTCATGGAAAGGAAGGATTTGTGGTTGAGGTGAGGTAATATCTTCTTTCTCATATTCTGCATTCCCTATGAGATTAGGTTGTTGTTACAAATATTTTCTTGATCTAATATTTATCTCTTGTAATTCCACAGAATAAGTCCGATAAGTTGTATCATTGTTGTATACATGTTGAACTTGCTTATAGTTTGGATTTGGAGAGGGTTGAGTAGGTAGTTGAGGTTGTTTAGGAGGAAAATTGTTTTGGGTAGTGTTTTTAGGTTGAGGAGGATGAGGAAATAATGCAGGTTGAAATTTTTGTGGTCTCTATCCTTGTGGAGGTCGATTCCATTGATGTTTTGGCATGCTAGGAAAATATTGGTATGGAGGAGGAATTGGAGGCCCTTGATATTGCCAAGGATTTGTATTTTTCCAAGGTGATGGGTTGTACCATTGTTGAGGAGACATTTCATAATTATATGCACTAAAATTTTGAGCAGGATTGAAATTCAAACCTGTTTGGAATGGTCATGGTGCTCCAAGCCTCCTTTGATTGATGAAGTATAGTGATTCCACATTCTCCTCTCCTCCTCAAAATGTAGCGTTCAATCCTGGAAAACAAGGACATTAGTTAGTTTGATTATTTTCTTCACAAATACCACAAACATCTATAAGGTCTAAAGGGAACTCATTTCTAGAATGATTTTTAGTTCATTTGGGACAATAGACAACCAATTCCTTCTCTTCTTCCTCTTGTTTATTTCTTAACTACAAGGTATCCATTTGCATGTCTAAAGAGTGTAAAATATTAGTTTTCATTTCATCTATTAATCCTCCTAATTCATTATCTATACGAGTTGTAGGGTTAGAAGATTGAGATTCCAAACCTCTACTGCTTCTACCTTTCTTTCTGGAGGACCTTGAGTAGTTATTGAGTATTCTTTTGATATCATCATAGTCCATTTGATATATATATATATATATATATATATATATATATATATATATATATCCATTGGATAGGAGATTCAATGTTTCCATCATATATTCTCTTACTCTTATAAGTAATACAAGCTTGAGTGATTCTTTGTCCAGAGTGCAATTTTGAGCTCTCTTGTAGCTTAGTTGAAATATCTCTTCAAAGTTTTCTAGATATTCATCAAGTCCTTGTGTCATTTGAAAATATCATCCCTTATATCTCTTTCTCTACAATAGTCTTGATGTATTTCAATGAATGTATTTTTCATTTGATCCCAAGTTGTGATATTATTTCCCTCCAATCTCATAAACCATCTTAGAGCTGAATCCTTCAAGGTAGAAGGAAAAATTTTGAGCTTGTATTCATCAATGATATAATCATATGTCTTGCATATAAATGAAAAATCAAACAAGAAAGTGGTGGGATCTTCATAGACAAGCCCATGAAAATGAGGTAAGGCATAAGGATTAATATTTTTCATCTTGGCTTCTCCATCGGATGCCCAAATAGGGAACTCAAATATTTATTCTTCATCGGCCATGACACGAGATGAGGACCGACTCTCTTCTAAAATATTTTCAAATTCTCTAGCTTCCCTTTCCAAGAAACTTTCTAGTGTTTCAATACCAATCTTTGTATTTCATGGACCTATTTTTTTGGTGGGGATTTTTTGTAAAAAAATTCCTTTCCTATCTCTAGATGTATTCATTCATGTAATCAAAAGAAACTGAAAAATTGCTTTTTGTTTCTTGTATATAATGCAAAAAGAGAGTGTGATAAGGATCTTATCAATACTCAAACGAAGTGGAATCACTTGCACTGTTAAACTACATAAATTATAAAGTGAATTTGGCCTTGTGATCGAGGTATCCTTTTTATTTCTCTAGGTCACACAAAAAAAAAAAAAATGAAAAAAAAAAAACATGCAGACTTCAACACCTCCCTGGCAACGACGCCAAAAAGTGATGGGCCCAAGAATAGAAGCAACGATTTACTGTACCCTTGGTTTCCTACTTTACTTGTTAACCCGATGTTCATACAAAATTAAGAGGTGTTATGCACTATATGTGCAGTATGCAATTGTCGGTAGCAAAGGTTTGAGACTAATTAAAGGTTGAAAATGTGCAAGAAAATTAAATGACACAAAGCAGCTCTGAACTAATTGCTCGAAGGAAACACACCAATATGAAAGTACAACTAATCTATATTGCATGAAAATAACTTATTCCAACTGCATTGAAGAATACTGAATCAATAATATTAAATTGAAGAAAAAAGATGAATTCAATCTAAGTTATGACAAAAAGTTGTAATAGAAATAAATCTACAAATAATGCATGAATACAACAAGATAACCCTTTCATCAATATCAATATAAATGTCCTTTTATTGTTTATTGATGATTTTAGGAAAAAAATATTAAGATGAGTCAAAATATGAAGCTAAAATGGACCTACAAGAGATTTCTATAGCAACTGTGCAGTTCTACATGAACTGTACAACTTTTATATGGAACTCCTACAAGAAGAAAAATGGAGTCTTAAAAGGAAGTGCAAGTCTTTAAAAGCATGAAAAAAGATAGACTATAAATAAATGAAGTGAATATGAGTTTTTTGTCCTTGGGAGGCATCTAGGAGTGCTCTAAGAGGCTATTGAACATTTCTACAAGATGCTTGGTGTGATTAGATAACCTGTGATAACCTTGACAAAAACTAGAATTGATTATGCAATGCTATATTAAACTTAAAAAGAGAATAAAACACTATCTAAGGATGCATGAAAACTCTAGAAATGGTAACAGGGTCCTTGATCCCTTTTGGATGGGCCCTACCCAAGAAGCACAAGGAGCCTAAAATAAAATTTAATAGATGGAAAGAAAAACCATCTTTATTTCATAAATATCAGTAATACATCAAGATAAATAAATCTTTGAGTTATCAATACAAGTATTCACAAAATCTCCACACAACACTTATAAAAAATTCTCTATATTGCTCTCCTAGACTAGAGGTATATATATAGATAGAGAGTTCAACCTTCTTTCCTAAATCAAGGAGAGAAATGGGTAAATGATGGATCTCATCCCTTTACACCTATATGTTCAATTTTTGTTGATCAAAAGTGGTCTTTAATGCACACAAAGTGCTCTTGGAGGTAGGTAGGGAAAATTTCCCTTGATCTTTGGCTAGAAGCTCCTTGAGGGAGACAAAATACTCTGTTTCTAGGAGGTTGGTTCTTTTGACTCCTGCAGTTCGACCTGGTTGGTGGAATACATGTCTTTTTGACAAAAAAATAGTGCAAAATGTATATTATACACAAAAATCAAATGTTCAAAAGAAAACATTAAGTCATTTTATGGTGGAAAAATGTGCCAAAGATGAGCCTTTAGAATGGAAAATAATGAGGCGCATCGGGAGGGATGGTTTTTCCCTGGGGATTTCTAAATTTGACAAGGTTACGAAACAAAAAATTTGTGTCTCTTGTGTGTTGATGATTCATCTCGAATCTTGTTGTTTCCGCTGTTATATTTTCAGTCAATAATTTTATGTAAAATTGTTCATTGATAATAGCTAGGGTTTACTATTAGATCATTAGAAAGCAATTTTCATATATGAAATTAGTCACATATAGTTGCATGTGAAAATTTACATGGTAGAAGATCTTGGGATCTAAACATAAGGGGATCGTCTTGAGACACATTTTCAGTTGCAACACTGGAAGAGTGTTTTTCTTGTTCTTGTTCCAAGAAGGTCAACATGGTTAACACATTTAATATTGAGGACATGTTGGAAGGGGAAACTAACTTCCGAGCTTGGAAGGATAGGGTTCTCCTTCTATTGGAAGAAAATGACCTCAAAGAGTATGTTGATGGTGTGGTTGCAGTTCCTACTGATTTATAGGAATCAATAACACACAAAAAGAATGAAGTGAAGGCCAAGAAGGTGCTGATAGAATCCATGAAGTATCACCTGATTCCTCACATCTTAGAGAAGATAACTGCCAAGGGGATGTATGATGCTTTGGTAGGTCTATACCAAAGCAATAATATTGGAAGGAAGTTGCATTTGAAGCACCCGATTCAAATTATCAGGATGTCTAGCGAGGACACAATCATGAGCTACCTTATGAATATTACTAAGACCCAAGATCATCTTGCAGTGATCAGTGAGACAGTTGAGGATGTTGAGTTAGTGAATGTAGCATTGAGAGGTCTTCCTAGGTATTGGGAACCATTTGTGTAGGGTACATGTGCATGAGAGATGTTACCAACCTTTGATAGACTATGGACAAATTTTATATAGGAAGAGACTTGGTTAGTGTCCAGGGATGATATGGATGGTATGGTGAAAACTAGTAGTGACTGGAACCAGGCCTTTGCAGCTTGCACTAGGAAGGGAAGAATAGGTTCTTCAGGAAGAAGAATTTCTCTAGGGAGAAGGTATTTGATCTCTCGAGAAACATCTCTAGAGTCAATACAGAAGAAGGATCTTAGAAAGATTAGATGTTTTCACTGTCATGAATTTGGTCATTATGCTTCATAGTGTCCACATTGGAAGGGAAGTGGAATAAGGTAGAAGGAATCAACAATAGAGGTTGATGAGGTTGCAGATAGGTTCTAGAGGGAGTTCTTGTTGGTCTCTTCCATTTCAGGTACAATTTCTAGCAAGGGGACTTGGTTGGTGGATAGTGAAGCATATTTCCATATGACAGAAACATGAGAGTTATTTGAAAACTTCACTAAGACTAGCTCATACTTGTGTGTGGATCTTGGTATGGGAACTAAGCATGTAGTACGAGGATATTGTACAATATCATTCCAATTGGATTCATGTGAGGAAATAAGGGTGTAAAATGTGTTATGGGTGCTAGAACTCAGTAGGAGTGTCCTCTCATTCTCGGAGATTGAGAGAAAGGGCTACCATGTATTATTTTGATATGGATAGGAGTTGTTTGTGCCCAGACAATATAGCTTCATATCAACAGTGGTTATTGGAGTCAAGGAGGGAAAACTATATAGGTTGATGGGACATCCTATGAGAGATATGGCCAAAAATAACAAAGAGATAGATTAAGAGGATCAGGTAGATCCACCAATAATGAGGTAGGTTCCCCCACTAGTATCCTAGGTTCATAGGAAGAAGGTAGCTCCACTAGTGAGGAGAAAGGTAGCCCCACTAGTAGCACTAGATAAGATGGAACCATAGTTCAAAGGGAGTCATCCCTCAGGATCTAGGAGGGAGGAGTAACCTCCCAGTAGAGTTCAAAGGAAGTTGGAATTTATGGGGAGTTAGTAGGTTCATAAGGAGCATCATTCATCCAGAGGGAGTCTACCTTTAGGTATAGGTGGAAGACATGAGTCTTCCAAGTATATTTAATGGGTTGAGGAGGCTAGGTAGGAGGTTAACAAGTATAATTCCTCTAGGGAATGTGATACCTCTATGGAGGATCCATTTGTTTCAGCAGGTTTTTCTATAGTGATAGAGGAGGAAGCCAGTCAGGAATAGTAGAGAGTAGGATTTGATTCAGTCACAAAGGGAGAAACCAATGAAGTAGATTGGAAAACAAGATTTCCTTTAGTGATCGATGATGCAGTTAGTCAAGAATACTGGAGAGTATGATGTGCTTTGGTGATAGAGGGAGAAGCCAATAAGGAGGATTGGAGTGCAATGATGGTAGAGGATACAAACTCACTTCAAGTGTGGGAGACATAGGTACATAAAGATGATGGTACATGTGATACCTCCCTTGCTAAGAGGGATTTTTGAATATTTGTAGCTTTTGGAGGTATTACAACAAGATTCCAAGGTTTCAAGCATGTGGGAATCTTCGTTGGCACCATACTAGCCTTTTGTTTTAGTGAAATTGACCTCTAAATGAGTCTAGGGCATCATGGGAAAGTTGATGGGATTTGTGGGCTTGTGTGGGGCTATCACACCCACAAAGAGGAATAAAATATTCTAATTAATTTTTGAGTTTAGAAGGGGTTCCTAAACTCACTCATTGGACTTCTATATAAAGGAGAGAGGTCATTATGAAATTTTCCAATTGTGAAAGTATGGAGATAGAATAAGTGAGTGAGAACTTGTGCTAGGAGGCTTGGTGATTTCAGCAAGGGAATGCGTGTAACTTTATAAAATGTGACCTAGGAGAGAGGCGACCATAGAAGGAATAAATTGTATGAGTGGAGCGAATAGTACAAAATTGTTCATAAAATTTTCTGTAAATGTATGTGAGTTGAAGTGGGAACACTCACATATGTACGTGGGTTGCAATGGGTACAATTGCGTATGAGTGCGGGTTACAGTGGGCACTGTCATGTATTTATGTAGGTTGCATAAGGGTGAATCACATGCATCCATAAAGGTTTTGGAGTAGGAGAAGGTTCATAGATGTTGACATTAGAATAAGTACATGTGACATCAATAGGTCGTATAGGTGGTCTACAGTAGATTTGTAAGTTGGGATTTGTCCCGAGTAAGTCGGTTTTTCCCTCGGGATTTTTGAATTTCACAAGGTTACAAAAAATAAATTTTGTCTCTCTTGTGTATTAATGATTCAGCTCTGATCATGTTGTTTTTGCTACTTTATTTTGATCCAATAATTCCAGTGTAAAATTGTTCAGTGATAACAACTAGGATTTACTATTAGATCACTAGGAAGGAATTTTAAGATTTGAAATTAGTCACACAGAGTTGTATGTGAAAATTGATAGGATGGGTACCTAAGATGATTTAGCATGAAATTGGGTGAGGAGACACCTCACTTGACATTGCTTCACCTTGGAGGATGTCATGTGTCATTTAGAGGCTTTACCTTAGCCTTTGGAGGCATGGTGTCATCTTAAGTAGCCTTGATGTCTCACACGTATGAGATATTTTGATTGTATTTGCATTTATTCCTCATTATAAAGGTTAAATGAGGGGTCAGACCCACTTTTATTTTTTTTTTCATAAATTATGTGGAAAAATATGTGAGGTTAGTTGCTGGCCCTTGGTTATGGAAGCAAGCAAATATCAAGGAAGAAAAGGCGAAATGCGAACTACATGGAAGACACAATGACTAATACTAGGTTGAAGTGAGAAGAAGGGCAGAAAAGATGGTGCGAAGTAAGAGAAAGTAGATTGTCGGATGAGAATATCTAGGATGACAGATCCAAAAGGAAGACAGATTGTGGACAAATCAGCAAGCGGAAAAAGCTACCGTTGGATGCTTTGGAGAACCGTGCAATAAGGAAGGAAATACAGGTTGGCGAAGCCCTAAAAATGTGGATCAAGTTGATCTAAGGTTTTAGACACCTAGGGTTTTGGTATCTATGGTTTTGACACTTAGGTCTTAGCCTAAGGTTGTCAGTGAGTTATTGTAATGTATAAATAGAGGTCTAAAGGACCTGGGATGGGTTGTTGGTATTGTTGATTCTATCTATGTTATTGGCATGAGTGATTATTGTTGTGTGAGAGAGAAGTGCTAAGTGTAGAGCCTTCTGGTATTGTAAGATCTTCAGCTGGGTGCGAAGATCAACCCTGCATCTGGGTGCATAGGGAGGGGAGAGATAGAGAGGAGAAGAGAGAAGATCTGCTAGCTAAGAGCATAGACAATAAATGTATGCTTCATCTTAATATATTATAAAGCACAGTTCTTTGGATGTAGCCCTAGGGAGAGGGTGAACCACGTATATCTTGTGTTGTGTGTGATTGATGCTGTGTTCTCTGTCATTTGATATGATTCTATTGTGATATTGAGTAGATCTTAAGTATAACTTGCGTAGTAGGTTTAAGGAAGATAAATAATACTAGATGACTGTGTATTGTTGCTATGAATCTATTCTACATTCCCTCTAGTTGTAGACACTTGTGTCCTGCAACCCCCTATAGCTACTTTGGGTGAGACTACATCTACTTTGCAGGTGTTTCCAAAAGGGCTAGTAGTTAGGGCTTGTTGGTGCGCTCTTGGAGTTGAAACCTGGGTCTACCCCTGTGCCAAAAAATGGTTACGTTGTCGGGACAAGATTCTTTTTGAGGGATTTTCAAGTTGGTTTCCATCGAAGACAAAGATTTAGAAGTGGATAGAAGATCAATAAAAGGACTTCGTTGAAGCCCATAACAAGAACCCTAATATTAGTACAAAGGATTAGCTGGAAATATATATATTTACTGATATACACGAGATTTTATTTGGAGGAATCCATAGGGATTTATACGAGTGTCTAGCTAGATTAGCAGATACCCAATTTGAGATCAAATCTAGGCCACATGTGGTTTGGACATCGGCGCTGATAAAGAAGGTCAAGAGAGTTGATAACTCCACGTCAAGAGTGGTAGATCACTGGTTTGATAATACCATTGGAGGGTATATCACTGAGTTTGTTGTTGACAGAGTAGAATCGTATAGCCAAGCAGAGAGATATTTCTTTAAGGGACCTAGAGGAAAATTTTTACATTTTCTGAAGCTGAAGATCAAGATGATATTGCATGAGAAGAACATCTTGTAGATATAGTAGTCTTGTGGATTGAAGAGCTAATGTTCAAGAACTCAGAAAGCGACAACGCCACAGAGGCTAGACATAAGCGTAGTGGGAGAGTGTTCAGAGAAGTTCCTCTCATGAACCTGTTTAATTAGAACTATGGGGACGAGGTTTTCTACACTAAAGAAGATGCAGATCTGACAGACGAAGAGCATTCAGAATTTGCTAGGACAAAGGAACCTCACCGAGAAGAGCCAAAAACT
The DNA here is from genome assembly GCA_000966675.3 of Picea glauca. Lineage (NCBI taxonomy): Eukaryota > Viridiplantae > Streptophyta > Pinopsida > Pinales > Pinaceae > Picea > Picea glauca. The sequence continues at coordinate 485,586 of JZKD02S0921112.1, read as the reverse complement.
TCAGGAACTGCGCTGACTATTGAAGTAAGTACTATTAATCCTATTGTTGTTTCAACAACATTAAGAAATCAAAGTAATCAGAGTCACCAGAGCACTCAGAGCACTATTACTAGTAGTCTGCCACATAATCAGTCAGGAAACCTAGAAATATCTGTTTGTTGTGGAGCTTGATTATCTTCTTGATTTAGAGCTCTTTTACTTTCAACCATGTTTATACCCCATGAAGTATTTACACCCCAGAAGTATGTACACTCTTCCACATGGGGGAGTGTAGAGGGGAGGTACCCCCTCTGTAGGGTCCGGGGAGGCTATCCCCTCGGCTGGGGGGTTTGGGGGCAAGTGGGCCCCCAGCGGGGGTTCAGGGGCGAAGCCCC
>JZKD02S0921112.1:449816-481130 GCA_000966675.3 Picea glauca | reverse complement strand
TTTCTCTGGTGGACGTAGCCCACACTGGGTGAACCACGTAAATCTGTGTCTCTATTGTATTGTGTATCTTCTGTGTTTTGTTTTCGCATTTGTTTTATTTTATTGCTCCATGGTCATGTTTTTCTAACAATATCTATGGAAGATGAGATGAGGTTACCCACCTTCAGAGGAGATGGACCTGAATATCCCGATCAACACTGGTTTCTATGTGAAGCCATATGGAGTATTAAGAACATCACCGATGAAGATGTCAAATAAGCTCAGTTTAGTACTACCCTAAGAGACTGCGCACTGAACTGGTACATGAAGTTTGTTAAGGGATTTTCCCATCCTAAACCATTGAATGATATCAAGAATGTGTTGATTTTCAAATTCAAGAAACCCAAGTCAGACTCACAGTGCATTACAGAACTAAAAGAAATCAAGTAGAGAATAGATGAACCCATATGGGAGTTCGATCAGAGGTTTAAAACATTAACGATCCACTTGAGTTTCCAGATCCCAGATGAGCAGAACAAGGAATGGTTCATTGCTGCCCTCTTTCCACACATCAGAGTTCCCTTTGATGCAACAAAAGATTACTTTGCAGGCTGAGGCATTGGAAATCTCCATAAAATTAGAATCAGCCCCGATGGGAGAATCCAACTCAGGTATGAGTCAAATCTTGAGTCATCTAACTATCCTATCACTGCAGGTCAAAGATATGAAGAAAGACAAGGGAAAAGATAAAAGAGAAGACATTTGGTGTGTCAGATGAAAATAAGAAGGCCATGACAAGGAACATTGTCCCCTATTTCATGAGTACTTGGCCTCTGGAGCTCTAATCCCCTTGAAGCAAGTTACCCTACCCTAGTGCAAGGTGTGTAGAGATCGACATCACCCTGGTGAATGTTACTATCTGAAAAAATATGTTCAGACACCCAAAAATATATATTTCACATTTTGTAAGTCACTAGGACATGATAACAGGGATTGTAGGGATTATGACCTCATGCACGAAAGGTCAAGGGATATATACAAAATTCAAGGTGAAGTACAACAAGAAGGAAGCATTGCGCAGTATAACTCCCCTGGGAGAAGAAAATTCAACCCTCATGGTGGATTCCGAGGAATAGGAAGAGGAGGAGGTATGGGTTGAGGTCGAGGACATATAATCTTTTATAAATGTGCACAACCAGGACACTTGGCAAGGGACTATCAGAACCCTTGTACCACTTGCAGCTATTGCAACTCCTTCGAGCATGTTATCGAGGAATGTCCAACATTGCTGGCTAAACTTGAAGAGAGATGGGGACCTCAACAGAACCTGCAAATACAACTAATCAAATCAGAACCTCGTGGAGAAGATCCCTGAGTCACTATTATCAATAGAGGAGGCGTTGTTACAGGAGAAGACATAATGACCCAAGGAAAGACTACAGAAGAATTAGATGTCAGGAAAGTTGTTGAGAAGACACAAACTTTTGATGCAAAGAAAGAAAAACAAATATTTGAGGAGGCAAGAAAATAATTTAGGGGAGATCAAGGTTCTTCATCGAAGACACGACCAGAAGTAAGAGAATGTGGAATTCCTCTGGTATTTGATCAGTCTGCTTCGCCCGGAGATCGAAAAGAGGTGAGTAAACTTGTCAGTTTCTTGTATACGTTTATAGATCTGATTGAAGATGAGAAAGCCATACAAGAACTACAAAATTTGGTCAGACAGTATGATATAGGAAGGGTAGATCCTTTACTAAATAGATAAGTACACCAAGTCTCAAAAAGGAGAAGGAAAAATAAGGAACTACACTTGAATGCTCAAATCAGAGAATATGATATAGACTATGTGGTCCTCGACTTAGGGTCAGAAGTCAATGTCACAATGAAGTAGACCTGGGCACTGATGGGAAAACCAAATTTGATATATTCCCCTATTAGGCTTAGGATGGCCAATCAACAAGTTGTAAGCCCCTTTGGAAGATTGGAACATGTCCCTGTGGACATCGACGGAGTAAGGATGTTTGCAGATTTTGAGGTGATTGAGATAATTGATGATATCTATCCTTACCCTGCGCTATTAGGAATTGATTGGGATTTCAATAATTCCACTATGGTTGATTTAAAGAAAAGAAAAATGGCGTTTGAAGCAGATGGCCTTAGGGTCATTACACCTTTAGATCCTGATGAAGGTCAGAGATACACAGAACCCATCAGAGAAGAAGACCACGCATATGAACTAGAAAACATATACAAATTAACAACCATACAACAGGACTACATTAATCCTACGATGGATGGGAATTTGAGCTGGCGAAGTGACAAAGCATGTTCATCGAATTCATAAGAATCACTAGAGAACTGACAGAACAAAATGTACGAAGTATCTACAAGGATATGTGCTATATTAACCCGAGAAGTTCGTTGGATCGACACAACAGTAAGTAACTTGCCTACCTTTGATGGTCTGAATCATTTAGAAGAATTCTTGGTGAACTTTGAAGAAATTGTACCAACACAAAAAAGATTGTTGGCAATGGATGAGACCCTGAAATAAATTCCAACGAGATGGTGGGGGACACACAAAAAAAATATTATAGACTGGGTACAATGTCACACTTTGATGAAAATGCAATTTTCATAGCAAGTAAAAAGTTGTGAAGTTAGATACACAGGTCAAAGATGCATGAAAGACCATGTGCGAATATGCGAGGAAGCTTGGAGTAGAATTCCTCAAGAGAAGTGGGTGCATAAATTCGTTAACACGCTGGACACAAGCCCTATCAACTGGTACCTACAAGTAGAACTACGCCTCATCACTGCAGATTGGGAAGGTATGACCCAAAACTTTGTAACTACCTTCTTAATTGAAATCCAATATCCTACAGTGGATCGAGTATTACAGATTTTAAGATAGAACATGTTCGAGGAGGCACCTAGCTTCCCTTTGGAGCAAGAAGAGGATGAATGGACTGCGCCTCTTCAAAAAATGCAAGGTTGTTACAACATCAATTCTAATGAAGACGATGATCCTAGGAAGGTGAACATCACCAAAAAAGAAGGCCAAAGAGACATAGAAGGACCAGGAGTTGAGATACCTTTCATTGGAAAGTTGATCAAGATCAAGAAAGTCAATATTGGAATAGAGCAAACACCGAAGCTTGCCAATTTTGGAGACTATTGGGATGCTGCCACTATTGACAATATTACAGATTTACTGCATGAATATTATGACTTGTTTCCAACCAAGTTCACTGATATGAATGGCATTAAAGGGCCTATGGGAGAGATGAGGATCCCTTTGAAACCAGATGCTAGACTAGTCAAACAAAGATCTTACAGATTGAACCCTAAATATAAGGAGAAAGTGAATATTGATCTCGACAGAATGCTGGAAGTAGGGATCATAGAACCTGTCAAAGAGTCAGAATGGATTATTGCTATGATGGTACAAGACAAAAAGATAAGAGAGATCAAGATCTACATAGATCTCAGGAAGATGAATGATGCCTGTTTGCATGACCCATTCCCTACACCATTCACTGATGAAGTGTTAGATAATGTAGGAGGCCATGAGGTATATTCTTTTATAGATGGATTTTTAGGATACCATCAGATCCGGATTGCCAAGGAAGATCACCATAAGACCACATTTGCAACAGAATGGGGATCCTACCAGTATATAGTAATGCCATTTGGCTTGAAGAATGCACCAACCATCTTTTTCAGGGTGGTGGTCAAAGCGTTTAAGGAATTTTTACATAAATTCTTGGAAGCATATTTTGATGATTGGACTGTTTTCAACATTTTTCAGAATCATATTTAATGTTTAAGACTAATGTTCGATAAGTGCAGGCAAAGTCAGATTTCCTTAAACCTAAAGACGTGCATCTTCTTTTCACCCTTTAGAGTGTTTCTAGGTCAGATTGTGTGTAAGCATGGTTTGCTGGTAGATCCATCCAAGATTGACATTATAGTCGATCTACCCCTTCCTGCTTCAGTCAAACAACTGCACACTGCAATGGGACATACTGAATACTATAGGAAGTTCATTAAAGGCTATGCACAAATTACTACACCCATGGAGAAGCTTTTGAAGAAAGACTATCAATTTCATTGGATAGAAGAATGCCAACAGAGTTTTGACACACTGAAACAGAAAATGGTTATTGCGCTTATTCTGGTTTTCCTGGATTGGAGTAAGGAGTTTCATGTGCATGTCGATGCATCTTCCATTGCATTAGGATTTTTGTTAGCACAACCAAGAACATGAGACATCGACCACCTGTTATCCTTTGCTAGTAGAAATCTATTAACAACTGAGATTAATTACACCACCACTAAGAGAGAAGGGTTAGCCATGGTGTATGCACTGCAGAAGTTTACCACTACTTGTTGGGAGGACACTTTAAAATTTTTACTGATCACTCCACACTAAAATACCTAGTCAACAAGCCAGTGTTGGGGGGAAGAATATGAATATGGCTTATGCTATTTCAGGAATATGATTTTGAGATCATGGTTAAGCAATGAAGGAAGAACAAAGGACCTGACCACTTGTCAAGGTTGGAACATGGAGAAGAGACTACTATCTTGGAGGATACACTATCAGATGCACAGTTGTTGGCCATTAGAAAAATTGATGATCACTTCGTAGAGATAGACCAGTTCCTATCAACAGGAATGGCACCTAGTGAATATAAAATCACCCAGAAGAAACATATAGTAGTGCGCATTGCAGACTTTTCACTTATAGTTGGACAATTATACAAGATGGGACCTGAAGAGATACTGAGAAGGTGTGTTATGGAATCAAAGAGACCATTGATCCTCGCAGAATCACATGAAGTCATCGCATGAGGACACTACATAGGGAAAGAAACAATGCAAAAGATTATTAGGGATGGCCTTTGGTGGCCTACTCTACACAAAGATGCTAAGGATTATTACAAAGCCTGCGATGCATGTCAAATAGTTGGGAAACCATCTAGAAGAGATGAAATGCCTTTAGCACCACAAATGACCCTACAAGCATTCGAGAAATTGGCCATCAACTTTGTAGGACCTATAAACCCACCAAGGAAGCACACAGGAGCTAGATACATAATCATTGTGACTGAGTATTTGACCAAATGTGTAGAAGCAAGAGAAATTATGGACTGTAGTGCAACCACACCTGTGTGCTTCAGATTTGATGCCATCATAACCCAGTTTGGATGCCCGAACCCTTATGAGTGATCAAGGCACACATTTTATCAATAAGACTGTTGAAGCCTTAAATCAGGAATTTGAAGTTCACCATTAGAAGAGCACACCCTATCATCCATAAGAAAATGGGACAGTTGAAGCATTCAATAAAATCTTGGATACAATTTTGACGAAGATATGCAGTGTGAACATGAATGACTGGGATTTGAGAGTACAAACATTATTATGGGCCTATAGAACCACTTGTAAGAAACTGACCATGCAGACCCCCTTCAAATTGGTCTATGGTTTAGAAGCAGTTGTACCCATGGAATATTTGGTTTCTAGTCTAAGAATCATTGCCTTTACAAGTATGGATGACACTGGAGCTGTTCAAGAGAGGCTTGCACAGTTGGTCAAACTAGAAGAAGATAAATTTATTGCAGGATTTCACCAGCAGGTTCAGAAAGAAAGAGAGAAGGCCTACCATGACAGACACATCAAAAAGAAGGCATTTAAGCAAGGTGATTTGGTATTGGCATATGAAATTAAGTTCATGAAGCATCCAGGAAAGGTCAGAATGAATTGGCTTGGGCCATATGAGGTTGCCTATGTTGTAGAAGGAGGAGCTATGCAGTTGAAAACTTTGAATGGAGAATGGAAGGAGGGATTAGTGAATGGGATCCGGTTGAAACTATATTGCGACAACTGGATGCCTCACAGCTCTCAGTAAAAGAAAAAGGAAAAGGTTCTAGGTACCAGGTGCAGTTGAAACTGGGTACCAGACACAGAAAAGAAGTCTCCACAAGGAAGGAAGGAAGGACTAGAGCTGGAAGCATAGGCTTCCCCACACAGTCTGAAGTCGCAGTAAAACATAAGGATTAGATCTGAAGTACCTTGGGATGAGTCATAGGTGAGTGTGGGGGCCTATTGGCCCTTGGTTATGGAAGAAAGGAAAGATTAAGGAAGAAAAAGAGAAATGCAAATTGTGTGGAAGACACAGTGACTGATATTGGGTCAAAGTGAGAAAAAGAGCAGAAAAGACGGTGTGAAGTAAGAGAAAGCAGGTTTTCAGATGAGAAGATCGAGGATGAAAAATCTGAAAGGAAGACAGATTGTGGACAACTCAACAAGCGAAAAAAGCTACCGTTGGATGCTTTGGAGCACCACACGAGAAGGACGGAAAGACAGGATGGTGAAGCCCTAAAAAAGTGGGTCAAGTTGACCTAGGGTTTTAGACACCTAAGGTTTTAGTATCTAGGGTTTTGACACTTAGGTCTCAGCCTAAGGCTGTCGGTGAGCTATTGTAATGTATAAATAGAAGTCTAAAGGACCTGGGATGGGTTGTTGGTATTGTTGATTCTATCTTTGTTATTGGCATGAGTGATTATTTTTATGTGAGAGAGAAGTGCTAAGTGTAGAGCATTCTGGTATTGTAAGATCTTCAGTTGTGTGAGAAGATCAATGTTGCACCTAGGTGGGTAGGGAGGGGAGAGATAGAGAGGAGAAGAGAGAATATCTGCTAGCTGAGAGCACAAACAAGAACTATATGCTTCATCTTAATATATTATAAAGCATAGTTCTATGGACGTAGCCCTAGGGAGAGGGTGAACCACGTATATCTTGTGTTGTGTGTAATTGATTATGTGTTCTCTATCATTCGATATGCTGCTATTGTGATATTGAGTAGATCTGAAGTATAACTTGTGCAATAGTTTTAAGGAAGATAAAGAATACTAGATGATTGTGTATTGTTGTTGTGAATCCATTCTGCATTCCCTCTGGTTCTAGACACCTGTGTCCTGTAACCCCCTTTAGCTACTTTGGGTGAGAGTGCATCTACTTCATAGGTGTTGCTGAAAGGGCCAGTAGTTAGGGTTTGTTGGTGTGCTCTTGGAGTTAAACCCTGGGTCTACCCCTATGCCAACATTAGCCTCAACTGAAAATGATAAACCTCACTTTCATATTATCATCATCATTCACCCACCATTTGTGGGTAACACATCTGAAATTTCACCCTATACGGGTTACCAACTCTTTCTCTCTCATGATCTTGGCTTGGAAAGGTCTCTTCTAGATGGATTTGCTAATTTTGGATGGATGTTGTGTTGGTTGCCCGCAAAAACCCCCTTCTTTTTCTTTAATCAAAATCTAGGGTCCCTCTAAATTTTACTTGGATTCTTCGTTTGTTTCCCTTTGACTTGATTGGATTCGTATTGGTTTGTTTTGTATTGGGGTTGGTTTGAGTTTATATTCTTTTATTTTATTTGGTTTGAATATCATGAAATTCAAATGCCATTTTTTTTTCTTTCTACAGAGTTTTGATGTCTATGGATGAGCTTCATAATTTGGGAGTTTGTTATTACCTCTTCCTTATTGAATTTATCTGCTATGAGAATGGCTTGGTTGAAGACAAGGATTAATAACAATGATTTTACCAGAAGAAAGCTCATTGTGACACATCGTTTCTATGGAATTTGTTCACATTTGATCAAATTTGAATGAAGGAGAAACAAACTTAGATCTGTGATAATACACAATATGTTATGCAAATGTCTTAAATATTATAATCCCTTCCCTAAAAGTTTGTGGTTTTGTAATTTTATTTTGAATCTTGGTAATTACAATGATCTACAAAATCAACCTTTTCGAATAGTTCCAGACCTTGGCTTTCTTTGAGACAAACTTAAGACGTTCACCATAGTATGATACATTCATTACAAGAGTATATGTCAAAATTTAGAGACAGACATATAAATCTTAATTTAAACGAAAACATTAATTTTTATCAACTGTTTACTTTCGTTTAAATTATAATTATGTTTTCACATTCTGCTCATTAGCAAGTTTGACTATTTTTAATAATGAGTTCAATACTTCTTCAAATAATATCTTGGTTGGTTTCTCATTTTCACAAAATCATTTGGTGGGTTTAATTAATTAAATTCTTTTGTCATTTTTCATCTCATTTCAAAAAAAAATTATCTATGATTTGTTTGATTTTGTGGAAACCCAAAATTAATATTTTTCTCCTCTCCATCAACTTGAAGCTTCTAGAATTTTTAGATCATATTTGAAAGGAAAATATAAACAATATTTGTTTACAACTTATAGTTATCTTTTAGTTTAAATTCATTTTAATTTTATTGTTCTAGATTTTGTTTTATTCACAATTTTTATATTTAGGTTAATAAATTGGTTTATTTTTGTTTCACACGTTTCTATTATCAGATATTTGGTATGGATCTGATCATGGATTGATTTTATTATCTAAATACGTTCAAGATAATTGATCCAAAAATAACATTGGATTTCTGCAAATAATTTATGAGCAACCACAAATAGGATTTGGAAATGCGTTCAAGAACAAACAGACAATTTTGCAGGATTGATTGCAGCCAAACCTTGAGGAATCTGAAGAAATGATTGAAAACCCATCTGCAGAATGGACCCATTTATCTTACATGTGATATTTTTCCCAAAACAATGTGCTATTTGAGAGGTATTTTTGTTTCTTTAATTAGTGACACCCAGACTGTTCATTCATTGCATAAATATATGAGAAAGTTCAGAGCCTGGGAGATCGAAGAAATTCATAAGAGGATTTTATCCTTTATTTTTTGTATATTATTTATTTTGTAAAATTTTTCTTTTCAAAAGGAGTAACGAATGGTTGGAATTTTGGGAGAATGGACCAGTATTTTCGAAGAAGAATATGAAATTCCAGATTGCTTAATGGCTTTTGTCCTGTGAGTAAAATGATTTTTTTTTTCATTATAATATCTTCATATTCTTTGAGTAATTGATTATGTATTAGTTTAAATTAGATTTAGCATGTTTTATCAATACATGGTTAATTGCTATCATTTATGTATTAATTTTTTCAATCTTTAAGAGTCTATTATCCCAATTATCTTGATCTTGGTGATTGTATTATTTTGATACAAATCTTGTATTATATTGAGTTTATTCATGTAATTCATATTTGTAAATATATAATTGTTCAATTTAGATTTTTCTTATTGTCAATTAATCTATTATATCTTCACTAAGGATTATGATTTGAAAGTTGTTTTTTCTGCATTTTAAATAAGATTTAAATTGTCAATAAAAGTGATTTTTATCCTAACATTGTCACAATCTTAGAATTATACAACCTTCTGCTATATATTTCTCTAAACATAAAGGTTGTTGCAACAACATTATACAGGAAGGCACAAACAAAAGTTTTCTTTAAATACTGGCTAATCATAGGTTAATGATTTTCTATTTGTTTTGATTTATATTTTGTGAATGAAAATTAACATTTAAGCTTAAATAATTTGTTTATTTAAGTTAAAACATTATTATTTACATTCATTTATTTTCTTTTTTTAGTTTCAAGGTTAAAATTAGATTAGTAGTATGTTCTAGATATATATAATATTCCCCGAGATTCAGTTCTCTTGTACAACCTTAGTTTACAAGGTTTTTCGTAAATCTTGCACCTATTTATTTGTATATGTTGTATATAAAAGTGAGAATAGTGAATGTATATAGTAGATCTTCGTTAATGCATATTTAGTTATTTTATTTTCATAGCTTAGATTAGATCCATTTATCGGCTAACAAATTCATTAAACCCATCAGGGGTAGTTATTCGAAATAGATTGGGTTATTTAGACAACCTCAGACCGGACTATTCCCTTCCAGTTGATGTTCTGTCACATATTCCCTTCAACATGTTGCTAATTAGGGTTACATTCTTTTTTTTCTTGGCTGAAGTAAGTGTATTTATGCAATTTATTTCCATGACATTAATGTTTATATTGAAATGGATATCTATTGCAAGAAATGTTGTTTGGTGAAACCCTAAGAGAGGAACATAAGTGCTTCTTCCTCTCACAAGGTGATATTTTTATTAAACTTGGTAAATTTTCCTTGCTAGGGTTAGAACCCTAAATCCATAAAGTTCTATCACTTTAGGATTTAAGCCCTATAATTTTGATATTTGATCTAGTTAAAGTCACAATTAGAGAGGAATAACTTCTAGGGCCCAAATTTGCTTGCACCCTAGAAGTTCTTCTCCAAAAGATCTAAGACCTAAAGAAAAAATTTGTTTTCACCTTAGGGTTTACATCCTACCTATTGGATGCAAATAGATCAACCTTCAATATTATTTGCATTTGAAAGACTCCATAACCCTTAAAAGGAAATAGCCTTAAATCATTCTCATGGTGAATAGATTGAAGAACTCACTCTCTCAACTCTCTCAAGCTTTCTACTAACTAAACTAAAACTAACATTCGAAAACATACTAAATAAATTGTTTCCTTCATAAAAGGTTTTCTACAACCATCTAAATCACTTTAATTTTCTACATACACTAATATATTGGTGGCTTAATTCACTTAGAAATAACATCTAACAATTGGGTTATATTCGATTGGATGTGTGCTCTCTTTTCATGGTCAACTGTTGTATTTATGAGCATTATTTATTATTATTGTTACAAATTACTTATTGTTGTTATAAGGTTGTATTATTATTTCAATTTTCAATAGAAATAGAAATATAGTTTCTCTAGTGTGTAGAAGAGGTGTTTATTGCATATTTTGACTTGAATATCATCATATATATATTCTATAAACTCTTCTTGTTCCAGGAAGGTACCAAAACAACTTATACCTCTTATACTTCCTCGGCCTAGACCAATCATCCAATGACAAATATAGGGGGTGGCGGGATTGGATACTAAACTTTATATTTGATAACTTGAGCTCACTAGGGAAGCCTGCCTTGTGGTGGACCTCTTCAATCACTAAAACAAGGTAAGTCCCCACTAAGGTGACTGTGGTAGGTTCTTCCATAGTTACGTAACATTTGGGAGTCCTGTGTTGGTATTTTCACAAGTACAAATACTGTGTTAACAATAATCATACAAAGGAGTGTTCTAAGAGACTAAAGGGATACCACCAAGAGGGAAGTGGAGCATGAAATACAGTTGTTTCTATACTCCCCATTGCCAAATATTGGGATATATACAAAGTTCGTTCTATAAGAAAATGAAGTGAAGAAGCAATTGTAGTAGTTGTTGGATCAAGGTGTAATTCGACCAAGTACCTCACCTTGTGGGTCACCCATAATAATTTTTCCTAAGAATGATGGGGCCTATAGAATGTGTATCAATTACAGGGAATTAAACAAGATTATACTGAAGAATCAATACCCTCTACCAAGGATTGATGATCTGTTGGACTAGTTGTAGCATGCCAAGTACTTCACTAAGATGTATTTGAAATAAATATATCACTATGTATGAGTCAAAGAATAAGATACCTATAATACTACCTTAAAAACAAGGAAAGGTTTGTATGGGTGGTTGGTTATGCCATTCGTTTTATGTAACACACCAACTACATTTATGAGACTAATGGATGTTGTTTTCTCTATATTCATTTATTATTATTTATTTGGATGATATACTGGTTTATAGTGATACTTGGGAGGAGCTCATCTCACATCTTATGTAGTTGTTAGAGACTCTTAAAAATCACCAACTACTAGCTAATCTCAAGAAATGTGAGTTTCCTAGCAGTATTTGGTGTATTTTGGGGATGCAATCGGTGGAGGGAAGATCAGGATAGTTCTCACAAAGATGGAGGAAATCATGAAATAACCAGTTCCTCCCAATGTAATTGAATTTAAGAGTTTTATTGGGGAAACACAATACTTGCAAAAGTTCAAAACTTCATTTTCAGCGGTAGCTACACCACTCCACACCATAAAAACCAATGGTAAGATTTTATAGTGGGGGAAGAATCAACAAAATTCCTTTGATGATATTAAAATAAAGATCAGTCAAGAACCAATGATCAAACTACCAAACTTGCAGAATCCCTTTGAAGTGGAGACATATGCAAGTGGGTATGTCATGGGAGTAGTACTGATGTAGGGAGGATATCTCATCTACTATCATTTTGAATAATTTCAAGGAGACCATCATCCACACATATCACCAACCACTCCAATATTTACAGTCCTAAATTAAGCTAAAACAAACTCAACATTACAAGTGGATGGGATTTTTACAAAAAATTCATCTAGTCATCAATTATAAGAAGGGTAGAACAAGTATGTTGGTAGACATTATTTCACAACAACCCACATCCAATGTTACAAATTTGGGAACTCTGATGCACATGGATCCTTTTAACCATCATGATACAAGAAGGCATACACATATTATGAGGAATTCCATAAGGTGTTTCAATAGCTACATCGAAAAATCAATATAGAAGAAGGTGATGGAAAGGTTGACTATCATTTCCAGAATGGTTTACTCTACAAGCTTGAAAATATCTATGTCCCTAAAGGTGAATGAATACAACTTATCATGGAGGCTCACACCTCCAAGTTTGCATGACATTTTAATGTTGGGAAGACAATTGCCAATTTACAAAGGTATGTGTACTATCCAAAAATGAAAGAAGATGTAGCAAGATACATTGTGGGATGTATACTTTGTTGTACTAGAAATCCCCGTAATAGGAAGAAGGGTCTATACCATCCTTTACCTATACCCGCTTGACCTTGGTAAAGCATTTTCATGGATTTTTTGGGAGGTTTACCAAGCACACAGAAGGGATATGACTATTTATTTGTGGTATTTGATAGGTTCAAGAAAATGTGCATTTGCATGCCTTGTAAAAATACCATCAAGGGACATGAAGCAACAAAATTGTTCTTTGAACAGGTCTGGGTGCACTTTGGTATACCAAGGGGCATCACATCATACATGGATACCAAATTTCCCAGTGCATTTTGGACTACAATGTAGGAGAATATGGACACTAATTTGAAGAGGTATACATCATTCCATACACATACATATGGGTAGACATAAGTAGTTAATAGGAATTTGGTGTATCTTTCAAGGGGTTACAATCAAAAGCATCTGAATACTTGGGACGAAAATTTGATCTATATACAACACTCTTATAATAGATAAGTCCACACTTCTACTTGTAAGTCACCTTTTGAAACTTGCTTTGGGTATTTTCCACCTTCACCATTAGATGTTGTATATGGACATGAAGGAGGAGTGAGGGAGGACCTCATAGGAGATGCATTGAAATAAACAAAATGTAGAGAATATCAAGAAGATCCATTTGCAAGTACAAGAGACACTAAAGAAGTCACGGGAAAAGTACAAGGATAGGCATGACCAACATAGAAAAAAGAGAACATTTATAGTGGGAAACATAGTAATGTTACAACTAAATAAGAAAAGGATATAGGGTCCCAGTAAGAAGATCAAGGCTATGTGGTATGGTCCTTTTGATGTATTGGAAAAGGTGGGAGATACTTCCTACAGACTCAGTCTATCCCCCTACATGCACATTTAATCAGTAGTGAATGTGGAGAATCTCAAAATCTATGAGCCTTTCATGTTGGATCAGGAGGAGGAGAAGGTCTTACCTTCCATAGAGAACTTAACACTAGATGCTTACATAGATTTGGTAGAGAAAATAATTTTACAAAAGTGGTCTAGTACTACAAGACAGGGGTAGTATGACCTTTGGAAGATTAGGTTGAAAGGAAAACTTCTAGGTAAAGCAAAGTGGCACTCCAAGGAGAAGGTAGAGGAAAAATTACCTCACCTCATTCAATAAATATTTTGGGGGAAAAAATACTCCCTAAATAGGGATGTATGATATGGATTAGATCATTATATTGTTTTTCATATATCTCCATCCTTTTAGAGTGGAAAAAAATTGGAGGAATCAACTTTTCAGGCCATTTTAGTGGAAGGTCCCACTTTGGAAAATTGGGGTCTTGATGCAAGAGCATCACCAACACATTAGGTGAGCCAGCATGGAAGCCAAAGGACAACTGGACAAGCACCAACACAAGTTTTGAAAAACACCTTGGAAGTTGTTGCGCAAACATTAATGTGAAGATTTAATGAAGCGCACTTGTATATTGTAAATGGACCTTGAGCAGATTGCTCTCATCCTTAGTAGGTAGACGACATTTAATATAGTTAATGTAAAGTAGATAGAATTTAATTCTAGACTAGATTGTTTGAGAGCGCAAGAGGGAAACAGGATATAGACACCCTCATTGTGCATTGTAACATAATTCTGGATCATTAGAGCAAGAGCAAGCAGAGAGAGCTGTGTAAGAACACCCATGTACAGATATTTGAATTAATAGAAAAGTATGATTCAAATTCATGGTTTTGTGTCTGTTCTCTGTGTATTGATGTTGATATGCTCATGAATGTTTGCTTCCAGTTATACATTTTATTTTATATGTTGTGTATGTGATTTCATGTTCGAATTGAAGTCTGAGAGGAAGAAGGAATGAGTTACAATTGTTTCTCTATCTAAGCCAGAGAATTCCTACAAGGAGTGTAGTTGAAGTGTCCGCAAGGAGTGCGTTGACAAAGGGTTTAGATAGAGATAGTTTTTGTTCTCATTCATCCCAGAAGTGCAGTTGGGCACAGGAGCCATGCAAGGAGTGTGCAGGCCGGGTAAAGGTCTCAGGGTTGCGAACCTGAGTAAAGAGTTGAAGGGTTTCTACTGCAGGTGTGCGCAGAGTCGAAGAGATTCAGGCACTTGAAGTGTTTGAAGTTTGCTGCAAGGAGTGTGTGCAAGAGTTTTCTTGAAGTAATTGAGGTCATGGAAAAGTTCAGGAAGGATAGGCCTTTGAGTTTGTTGTAGAACAGTGTAAACAAGTTGTGCCTTGAAGGTTTGCAAGAAGCGTTATAAGTTACGTGCAAGTGGACGAGTTTTGCAGAGGAACGCTTGGTTATTCACAGGAATTACAAAGGAAGGACAAACGGTTGGCATTCTCCGAGGAGAATCCACGAACTTCCATAAGCTGTTAGATCTCACAGAGTTGCAAGCGAGATATGATAGAGTATGTTTCCGAGGGTTCAAATATCAAGTGGGGCAGAGCCGTTGACCCAAGCCAGCGGGGCCGTTGGATCACTAGTGGAATAGTCTATTAGGATTTCGTGAGGAAAGAGTTGTAATATTGGTAACGGGAATCACAAAATCGGGATACATGATATCCTTATGACTACGTAAGTAGTGTGGGGCCACAGAAGTTAGTGACATGGACAGGTGGTAGGCTTCATCAGGGTTTCGCAGTGAGAAGTCCCAAACATTAGACATCAGGATTCACGATCCCACGAAGTCCAAAGTCCCGATGAGGTGACAGGACCGTTGAAAAGTCAAAGCCACGAGCTCATCGGAGTTTCATCATATCAGGACTCAGGAGTTAGAGAACTGAGTTGCTCGACACCGTGAGTGCCGAGATCCTGATAGAGCCAGTTCTGACAGGGTAAAGGAAAGGGTCAGCGTTGACTGTATCGGTGTTCGAGGATTCGAGAGTGCCACACTTGACCATTGGAATCGCGAAGTCGTGAGTTCTGATTCCCTGATAAGTAAAGAGAGGGGGGATTGTGCGAAGAGATCTGTGGGTGTAGATTTCCCGATAGGGAAATCGAAGAACCTTGGTGTTCTTTGGGCCGAGGAAAGAGGAGACCTTGTGAGCAGGTGTACCTGCGGGTGTGGCTGCGTCAGTCTGGTATCAGAGCACATAAAGTTTCTTTGCTTTCTGTAGAAGAGAAGAAAATTCACCATGTCTCCAAGGAGAGAAAGACAATCACCCAATCCAAAGGATAGGGAGGTGCAGAGAAGAAGAGGCAGGCAGGTAACAGATCCAATCATAGAGTGATAGATGTGTGATCTCCAAGCCAGACTCGAAGACATGGAGATAGCGCAAAGACGCACAGCCAGTGCAGGGGATCTGAGTGATTCCGAAAGTGAGATTGAGGTTGAACGAGAAGAGGAAGTTGCAGCCAAAGATGCATCAAACGAGCATTTGATCAAATCTATTGCCAGGATGGGTGCAAGAGAAAAGATGGATATCCTAGTTTACGAGGGAAAATTGGATGTAGAGGAGCTTCTAGACTGGATTAGAGCTCTAGATACATACTTCGACTACGAAGATGTTGTGGAAGACAATAAAGTCAAGCATGTTGTTAAATGCTTGAAAGGACATGCAACATTGTGGTGGGATGAACTACAAGCTGACAGATGCTGCAAGAGAAAGCAGAAGATTAAAAGCTGGGACAGGATGATCGCAAAGATGAAAGCGAAATTCATCCCCAGGGACTATCAAATTACTCTGTTCAGGAGAATGTAGAACCTGAGATAGAAGCTGATGACAGTAAAAGAATACACTGAGGAATTCTATAGACTGAACATCAGGGCAGGTCATCGGGAGAGCGATGATGAGAAATTTTCCAGGTACATGAATGGCCTGAGATATGATATCCAGGATGAGATGAGCATGGTAACCATCCGGATGGTGGAATATGCTTATCAGATGGCTCTAAAAGAAGAAGAGAAGATGAGCCGAAAGCAGAGTCAAAGGGGCCGAGGCAGAAGTTATCCTAGAGGCAAATCAGTTGCCCAGGACAAATTCTAGAAGCCCAAGGAGGAATGGAAGAAACCTCAGGATAAAGTTGAGAGAGGTGGAACCTCACAGAGAGGGTCGTATGTTGAATAGAGAGGGAAACATAATGAGCAGAGAGGAGATTATGTTGACAACAACACTTTTCCTCGTACTAGAGGTAGAGGAAGAGGTAGAGGTGGAGTAATCACATGCTTCACATGTGGGAAGAATGGGAACAAGTCTTGCGAGTGTCCAGAGAAAAAGAAGGATGTTGGAGAAGCTCACATCACTAAAGCGCAGAGGTGAGATGTTGAAGCAGAAGACGCAGAAGGCGGAAGATCGTTGATGATGTGAAAAGTCCTTTTGACACCCGAGAAGGAGGTGGAGAGTTCATTCCAAAGGACCAGACTTTTTAGGACTGCTTGCAAGACCAAGGATAGGGTATGCAAGGTCATTGTAGATAGTGGTAGCATGGATAATCTCATATCTACAGAGATGGTAGAAAAGCTGGAGCTGGAGATGACTGATCATCCAAGCCCATACAGAGTTTCGTGGCTACAAAAGGGACACCAGGTAACTGTCACTAAACAATGCTTGGTTGAATTCAAGATAGGAGGATATAATGATAAGATCTTATGTGATGTCATTCCTATGGATGTTTGTCATTTATTGCTGGGTAGACCATGGAAATATGAAAGAAATGCGATTCATGATGGGCGAATGAACATATACACCCTAGAGAAGAATGGGAGGACACACATGTTGCTTCCGATAAAGGATAAGGAGGTGAAGTCGGAAGTAAGCAACACTGTACTTCTCATGAGTGGGAAGGAACTTCTTACAGAAGTTAAGAAGAAAGAGGATCCACAATTCTTTGTGGTTAGGAAACTGAGGATTGTTCTGACTAGCACAAGAGTGGATGATTTACCAGAGGAAGTTCAGGAACTACTAGAAGAGTTCACTGGCATAATAGTGGATGAATTACCTAATTCGTTACCACCGATCAGGAGTGTGAGTCATCATATTGATCTCATACTAGGATCCAGTTTGCCAAATAAAGCCACGTACCAATTGACACCGCAAGAGAATGAAGAGGTTAAAAGGAAAGTCCAGGATTTGTTGGACAAAGGGTTGGTCAGAGAAAGCTAGAGTCCATGTGCTATTCCAATAGTACTCAGTCCGAAGAAAGACAGAGGCTGGAGGATGTGTACTGACTCGAGGGCAGTTAACAAGATAACCATCAGGTACAGATTTCCATTGCCAAGGATGGATGATCTGATGGATTGCTTGAGTGGAGCAAGATATTTTTCAAATATTGATTTGAAAAGCAGGTATCATTAGATTCGCATGAGAGAAGGTGATGAGTGGAAGACAACATTCAAGACAAACGAAGGTTTTTATGAATGGCTTATTATGCCATTTGGCTTAACAAATGCGCCAAGTACCTTCATGAGGTTGATGAACGAAGTCCTGAGGGAGTTCATCCGAAAATTTGTCATCGTGTATTTGGATGACATACTGATTTACAGTAAATCAGTGGCAGAACACTTGAAGCATTTGGCTATAGTGATGCAGAGATTACAGCAGGAGAAGTTGTTGATAAATATGAAGAAATCCTCATTTATGAAGATAGAGCTCATTTACTTGGGTTTTGTTATTTTGGCGAATGAGTTGAGGATGGATCTAGATAAGGTGGAAGTGATCAAGAATTGGCCATCACCGAAGAATATCTTTGAGGTGAGAAGTTTCTATGGATTGGCTAGTTTCTACCAAAAATTCATCAGGAATTTCAGTGGAATTAGTGCAGCAATGATGGATACAGTGAATAAGTGGCATAATCCTTTTCACTAGACAATAGAGGCTGAGAAAAGTTTCAATCTGTTGAAACGGAAGATTACGGAACGACCAGTGTTGGTGTTGTCGGATTTCCTGAAGACATTTCAGGTGAAATGTGATGCAAGCGGATTTGCAATTGGGGCGGTCTTGAGTCAAGAAGACAGGTCGATTTCATATTTCAGTGAGAAGTTGAATGAGGCAAAGTTGAAGTACTCCACTTATGATAAGGAATTCTATGTTGTCATTCATGCATTGAAGAAGTGGAGGCATTACTTGATCCCGAAAGAGTTTGTTCTGTACAGTGATAATCATGCACTGCAGTTTGTGACTCAACAAGAGAAGTTGAATCAGAAACATGCCAAATGGGTTGAGTATATGCAGAATTTTACATTTGTGATTAAACATATTTCTAGTACTGCTAACAAAGTTGTTAATGCTTTGATCAGGAAGTGTTTGTTGTTGCAGGAGTTTCGAGTCAAGACGTTAGGTTTTAAAGATCTCGAGAATATGTACGCAGATGATTAGGATTTAAAGGAAGCGTATGAAGCAACTGAGAATCCAGTTCTCAGAGAGAGAATCCCATGGATAGAGTACATGATCCAGGAAGGATTGTTGTTTAAGGGCAATCAACTGTGTATTCCGAAATGCTCCATGAGGGAGAACTTGCTGAAGGAGAAACATAGTGGAGGATTAGCAGGGCATTTTGGCCATGACAAGACGTTTGCGAAGCTAAGCGAGTCATACTTTTGGCCAGGGATGTGATCAGAGGTCAAGAAGTTTGTGGACAGGTGTTGAAGTTTCCAGCATTCAAAGGGAAGGAAGCAGAGTGCAGGTTTTTATCAACCATTGCCCATACCAGAGAGGCCGTGGGATGCAGTAAGCATGGATTTTGTATTGGGGTTGCCAAGGACACAAAGAGGTGTTGACTCAATCTTTGTGGTGGTGGATAGATTTTCCAAAATGGTACACTTTATTCCATGCCAGAAGACTAGTGATGCAACTCACATTGCCAATCTGTTCTTCAAAGAGGTCATTCAACTTCATGGGGTGCCGAAAAGTATAGTTTCGGATCGAGATACAAAATTCATAGGGAATTTTTGGAGGACCTTATGGAAGAAGCTGGGAACTAATTTGGCATTTAGTTCGGCTTATCATCCTCAAACGAATGGACAAACAAAAGTAGTGAACAAAAGTCTAGGAGACTTGCTGAGAAGCTTGGTGACAAAGCACCACAACCAGTGGGATAGCATATTACTGCAGGTAGAATTTGTGTACAAAGACTCAGTGAATTGGAGCACAGGGAAAATTCCATTTTAGGTTGTATATGGCATGCAGTCGAGAGGATTTTCTGAACTGAGGGATTCAGAACAGACTGCAACTAGGAGCGTTAGTGCCAAATATTTCGCTGAAGTGATGAAAGAACTTCACAGCCAGGTGAAGCAGCGACTGTTGGATTCGAGTCAGGAGTACAAGCGCAGAGCAGACCAACATCAGAGACAACTTTAGTTTGAGGTTGGTGATCTAGTTCTAGCACATTTGAGGAGAGAAAGGTTCCCTAGAGGAACATATCATAAGTTAAAAATGAAGAAAATCGGACCATGCAAGGTCTTGGAAAAGTTTGGGGACAATGCTTATAATATTGAATTACCCAATGGGATCGGAATATCTTCTATATTCAATGTCTCAGATTTGTACCCATATAGAGCTAAAGAAATAGGGATTGGAGGAGAGCAGCCAGTGATCCGGTGGATGAAGCAGAGGCAAGTAGCAGAGAATCCGTAGATGGAGTGCATACTGGACAAGAGAGTGAGTAAGAGGACCATAAGAAAGTAGTACTTCGAGTATCTGGTCAAATGGAAGAACCATCCAGTTGAAGATGCCAACTGGGAGAATGAAGCAGAGATACAAAAGCGTGGACAGACCATGCAGGAGCTCATGGACAGGAGCCCATGAAAGTTTTCAAGCGAGGGAGTATGATGCAGGAGCATCACCAACACATCAGGCGAGCCAGCGCAAAAGCCAAAGGACAACTAGACAAGCACTAGCATGAGTTTTGAAAAACACCTTGGAAGTTGTTGTGCGAACATTAATGTGAAGATTTAATGAAGCGCACTTGTATATTGTAATGGACCTTGAGTGGATTGCTCTCGTCCTTAGTAGGTAGACAACATTTAAGATAGTTAATGTAAAGTAGATAGAATTTAATTCTAGACTAGACTGTTTGAGAGCACAAGAGGGAAACGGGATATAGACACCCTCATTGTGCATTGTAACATAATTCTAGAGCATTAGAGCAAGAGCAAGCAGAGAGAGTTGTGTAAGAACACCCATGTACAGATATTTGAATTAATAGAAAAGTCTGATTCAAATTCATGGTTTTGTGTCTGTTCTCTGTGTATTGATGTTGATATGCTCATGAATGTTTGCTTCCAGTTATACATTTTCTTTTATATGCTGTGTATGTGATTTCATGTTAAAATTGAAGTCTGAGAGGAAGAAGGAATGAGTTTCAGTTGTTTCTCTATCTGAGCCAGAGAATTCCTGCAAGGAGTGCAGTTGAAGTGTCCGCAAGGACTGCATTGACAAAGGGTTCAGATAGAGATAGTTTTTGTTCTCATTCATCGCAGAAGTGCAGTTGGGCACAGGAGCTGTGCAAGGAGTGCGCAGGATGGGTAAAGGTCTCAGGGTTGTGAACCTGAGTAAAGAGTTGAAGGGCTGCTGCTACAGGTGTGTGCAGAGTCGAAGAGATTCAGGCACTTGAAGTGTTTGAAGTTTGCCGCAAGGAGTGCGTGCAAGAGTTTTTCTGAAGGACTTGAGGTCGTGGAAAAGTTCAGGAAGGATAGGCCTTTGATTTTGTTGTAGAATAGTGTAAACAAGTTGTGCCTTGAAGGTTGGCAAGAATCATTATAAGTTACGTGCAAGTGGACGAGTTCCGTGGAGGAACGCTTGGTTATTCGCAGGAATTACCAAGGAAGGACAAACAGTTGGCATTCTCCGAGGAGAATCCGTGAACTTCTGTAAGACGTTATATCTCACAAAGTTGCAAGGGAGATACAACAGAGTATATTTTTGAGGGTTCAAAGATCAGGTGGGGCAGAGCCATTGACCCAAGCCAACGGAGCCGTTGGATCACTAGCGGAATCGCCTATTAGGATTTTGTGAGGAAAGAGTCGTAATATTGGTAACGGGAATCAAAAAATCGCGATACATGATATCCCGATGACTACGTAAGTAGTGTGGGGCCACAGGAGTTAGTGATGTGGACAGGTGGCACGCTTCATCGGGGTTTCGCAGTGAGAAGTCCCGAACATTAGACATTAGGATTCGCGATCCCATGAAGTCCGAAGTCCCGATGAGGTGACATGACCATTGAAAAGTCAAATCCGCGAGCTCATCGGAGTTTCGGCATATCGGGACTCGGGAGTCGGAGAAGCAAGTTGTTCGACACCGCGAGTGCCAAGATCCTGATAGAGAAATTTTCGACAGGGTAAAGGACAGGGTCAGCGTTGACTGTATCGGCATTCGGGGATTCGAGAGTTCTGCGATCGACCATTGGAATCATGAAGTCGTGAGTTCCGATTCCCCGATAAGTAAAGAGAGGGGGGATTGCGTGAAGAGATCTGTGGGTGTAGATTTCCCGATAGGGAAATCGAAGAACCTTGGTGTTCTTTGGGCCAAGGAAAGAGGAGACCTTGTGAGCAGGCGTACCTGCAGGTGCAGCTGCGTTGGGTCTGGAACCTTATGGGGCCATTTTGAGGAATCAAACAATTTTTTTTTGGGTTAAAAACTTCCTAGCATATCTTGGACCCCTTGATGATATTATACACATTGATACCTTTACAACGACAAAAAAATCATGTGAATCAGATCTTGTATGCAAAAGTTATGCCTCCCACAAGTTGACATGTCGTGTTGACCACCATGGTATGAGAGGATTCCATTTTAGCCCCCACTACTCATGCATATGGGGCTATCCACGTATGTAATTTCAAAAATAATATATAAAGTTCAAAACCCTATCACAATTGTTGGTTGAGGAAGTAAAAAACCTACCCGTAGATGGCTATCGAACTATGTTAAATACTAGGCTACCAGAAGGAGAAGGGGTTCCATTATTTTGCATTGTATCTTATTCCATAGCTGATAAAAACATCTGAGAGTTGTATTCTATGAGCATAACAGAGGGGGAGAGGTTCTGTAGAATTCATATAGGCCACAGTGTCAAAGGAATCTCCACAGAGAGTGCCTATTTCTTTGTACTTGCATAATTTCTATACCATAGGAAAGAGAGCAGAGAAGCCTCACCTTCTAGTTGGGTTTGCACAAAATGATTCTCATAGGACTTTAAAATTATTATATCTTAGAAAGAGTGTGAAGGTGTAAATAAAAAAGAAGATGCAATAACTGGAAGACCCATAATTCACACAATTCCTAGAGTAGTCAATTTAGAAAATCTATTTGACCTACGAGATAAGTTTAAGAACCCATTAAACTTAAAAACTGGGAGGTCAAGTCTAGATTATGAATTGATAAATCTAGGAACCATTGAAAGTACCAGGAATATAAATATTGGAATATTAATGCATGCAGATGAAAATAAGGCTTATCTTAAGCTTTTCAAAGAACCGAGACATTTTTTATTGGTCCTAGAAAGAGCTCAAAAATGATGATACAAGGATCATACAACATACAATATCACTTACGAATGATGTCAATCCTTTCTAATGGAACTTCTGAAAGTTCCATCCTTCTGTAAACCATTAATTCAAAAGGAACTCAATAATTTGTCAGATTCCAAGATCATTTTCCAAGTAAGTCATTATGCATGGGTGGATAATCTGGTTCTAGTAAAGAAAAATGCACGAGATTCGTCTCTGTGTGGATTTTCACAATTTAAACAAATCCTACGTAAAGGATAATTATCCCAACCCTCGAACTGAACAACTTCTACAAATTGTTTCCAGATCTAAGATGTTCTCACTTCAAGACAATTTCTCGGGATATAATTAGGTTCTATTTTTAGAAGAGGATCGAATGAAAACTACTTTTCGTTCTAAATAGAGTACCTTTGCATACAAACAAATTCCTTTTGAATTAATCAATACAGGGGACACATTTCAACGAACCATGGACATTACATTTAAAGGGATAATAAACAAATATGTCATGGTCTATCTTGATGATGTAAAGGTTTATTCAAAAAATAGATCATATCACATCCTTCATCTAACCAAAATATTTGAGAGATGTATAGAATATGGTATTTGTCTTAATCCCCCCCCCCACACAAAATTTTGGTGTAACCGAAGGAAAATTTTTAGGTCATATCATCTCCAAGGAAGACATAAGTATTGACCCCAAGAGAGTAAAAGTGATTTCCTAATTACCCTTCCCACATAATAAGAAAGCCATGCAATCCTTTTTTGGAAAGATTAACTTCATGAGAAAGTGCATACCTAATTTTGTTGAAACAATTAAACCGTTGCAAAAAATGATTCATAAATACATTGAGTTTAAATGGAACAAAGAAGAAAATTAATATTTTGACAAGATTAAGATTATTATTTCTTAGGCACATGTTTTATGTAGTCTTCATTTTAATAAGGATATTTTCCTTTACACCTTTGTCTCTGATCAGTCTTTGGTATCTATCCTCACTCAAAAGGATGATGATAATAATGAGGCCCCCATTTCCTTCATGAGTACCAACTTGCAAGAGGTAGATTTGAACTATCCCACAATTAATAAGCAAGCCTACAATGCATACAAAGAGGTTAAACATTCTAGGTCCTATATTATTGTTGAGCCTCTAAATTGACATCCCCACTACCCTATTATACTCCTCATTTATACCTTTTTGGCCTACCTAAGCTTGGATAAATGAAAAGGAACACTACCATTAGCCATTGATGAGGTCATAAGGTAAAGTATAATTGAATTCATGGATTTTGTGGTTTATTGAGCTATGAGACTAAATGTTTCATGTACTAATGTTTTAAATTTCCACATGTAACCTTTGACCTCTAGATGAGTCCAACATTTCTGTGTCATCTCAACCATCTAGTACTTATGCGCTAGATTGTCACTGTCTGAATCCGGTACCAAGTGCACCTTCCATTCAGATCCAGTACCGAACTATTCACTGTTGCGATCCGGTACCAACAGTCACAGACTATTCTAGTCTGGTACCAACCACTTGCGTACTATTCAGATCTGGTACCATTTACCGAATCTCACATGTCACGATCCGGTACCAATACAGGAAGCAAAATATACCAAGTTTAGCTCTTGATCGTGACCAAGATAATTGTTGCATGTTTGTTGAATCATCAAAACTATAACAAGGCTATGTTAAGCTATTTTGTTTTTGCTTCATCCTTATACACTTCGTGTCATGAGGATGAAGCTTAAAACATGTAACCAAATATGTAAATTTGGCAATTGACTAATCTGCTAAAGATTTCACCTCCTTATGTTTCATGACTAAGAATGTTTAAATAGTCATGGGAAGGATGGTGGAGGCAGTAGAGAATTAGCATAACACAGCATATGAAGCAATGTTACATATTGTAGACCATATTCTGAGTTGAAGTTTAATAGAAGGACACAATTTATCTCCATGCCTTGATCGTTTATGAATGAATATGAGTTGAGTTGTTAGCATAGTTTGATTCTATGTTTTGAAGTTTGAGTAAGAGTAATGTGTGGATTGAAAGCAAGTTTACTGTAGACTCTAGTCGCTGACCTATTGAAGCGGCAAGGGCCCACCACCCAACAAAGTTCAACATCCTTATAGATTAGTGTTAGTAGTTGTTTTCAATAGTATAGATGTTAGACTAGCTGAAGCTTTGATCATTTTAGATGATAGCAGTATAGTTCAGTTTAGAGTTTCGATTATATGATTGTTTAGAGATCTTTACTTACTCTGTTTTTCATATGCTCTCTCTATTTTATGGATTTGATTTTGTTTCATGGATATGAATGTTGGCAGTAGTAGTCAGACATATTTGAAGGAGAACTAGTGAATTTCACAACAACACATTGTGAACCACAACATACTCAGTATATTGACTATTGAACTAYCCATGCTATGTCTTGATGATTGATGTGTGATTTCCTTTTCAGTTAACTTTTTGGGTCAGATAGCAGAGTTGATCTGTTAAAAGAAATCCATCTCATAATTGCATGTGCCATAATGGAGTAGATAGCCTCTCTGTGAAAGACAACCAAAGTGTGTTTCAGTTTGCTAGTTTGCTTTGTTTCCAGCATGCATAATTTAGAATAGTTCTATGTTCATGACATTAGAATTACCTTTCTTACTGGTGTCTTGTAACTCTGTTGATTACGAATCCCATATTGATAATTAATGAGTGCATTATACTAATCATATAAGTAGCACAACAATTATAAAAAACCTTACTAAAATTATAGTACCTCATGTTGTTGTGAGGTCACTCTTTACACAACAAGAATTGGGAGAATGAAGGGGAAATTGGATGATTGTTATCCAAGAGTTTGAATTTGAAATTAAACTAGCTAAAATAGTTAGGGGTCAGGGGATATGCAGGTTGGCCATAGAGTCTCAAGATCTAGCGGGATCGGCTGAGTCTGGATGGAAAAATCAGTTGTCTTTATTTTATAATGAAGTGATTTATATCCCACCAAATAATGAATCTTGGTATTTAGATCTTTCTTATTTTATACATCATGGTACATGCTCATATCACTTAAACTCTCAAGAAAAAACAACACTATGATTGAAATATTCCCAATATCATCTCATAAACTTAGTTCTATTTAGAAAAACATATGATGAAGTATTATTAATATGTTTGGAGAAAGATGATGTAGAAAAGGTTATTGAAGGATCTTCATGATGGTCCAACTGGTGGGAATTTTGCTGGAGAAACCAAATCCCACAAGATTATGAGGGCCGGTTACTATTGGCCAACCTTATTTAGATATGTTCATGCATATGTTATATGTTGGATTACTAAGAGGGGGGTTGAATCAGTAATGATAAATTATACCACTTATTAATCCTTTAAACCATAATGTATATTCCTTTAACTTATTCAACTATATTCATTTGTTCATCATCAATATATTACTGTATAATAAACATTAACATTCATCAATTCATAATAAAAAATAAAAAACACATCCACATAATGCACAATATACCAATATTTATGTGGAAACTCAATGTGGGAGGAAACCACAGAATGATTTTCTCATATGTCAAGAATTAAATTCAAGGAAGAACCAACTTCCAATTCTCCAGCTCCAACTGGAAGGAGGTTCCAACCCCCTAGTTTCTTAGGCTCCAACCTGAAGGAAGCTCCAACTCCCTGGGTTCTCTAGCTACAACTGAAAGTTGGCTACAACCATCTAGTTCTCAGGCTTCAACTTGAAGGAAGATCCAACTCTCTGATTCTTCGAAACCAACCAGAAGGAGGCTACAACTCCCTTTCCTTGCCCTGTCCTTCTGCCCTGAAATATAAATGTCAAATAACTAATGAAACCACTTCCACATTGTCACTGTGAAATATACCACTGTAAACCCATACCAATCTGTGCCAACAACTTGTAACCAACCTGTACCAATAACTTGTAGTAAACCTATACCAATAACCTATAATCAACTTGTACTAATAATCTGTACCAACATATACCAACAACCTCGTACTTTTCTGTAGTTGTGGATCTATTATGCATCTTTTTCTATAGTTGTCATTATGTTGTCGTGATTCTATTGTCATGATTCTATTTTTGTGATTCTGCTGCCACGATTCTGCTACCGTGGTTTTTCGGCCACGATTATGTTGCCATGGTTCTGCTACTACGATTTTGTTTCCGTGGTTTTGTTGTCACGATTCTACTACTGTGATTTTTCTGCCGTGAGTTTTCTGTCGCAATTTTAATACCTCTCCAACAACGAAATATTTACAATCGCTTTTCTTCGTTGCCTCAGATTTGCATAGCTTCAGATGTGACAATGAAAACCTGCAAATAACCTTTCACAAATTATATTCAATGAAGTTCAATAGAGACAAATGAGAAATGCTCATCCTTTCCTTTATACTCTTCATGTCTTCCTCTAGATGTTTCCTTACAACAACTTTACCCCTTTCTCCATATTCTAGGGTTAACCCATTAAACCACTTTTGTCCACCTAACCACTTTGTCCACTTTGACTAATCAACCTTTTTCCACTTATCTCAATCAATTTAGTTAAATAATTAATCCATAATTATTTGTGCAGCTACTTTACCAAAACTTAACCCATTTTGACTAATCAGACTTTGTCCACTTAACCATTATTTGGTGCAGCTAATTTACCTTTAATTTATGTCTTTATTGCAACCAATTTGAAACCCCAACTTCTCTATGAATTTATAGGATATTATAGAATACTTGACTTCCTCTTTTACCTTCTAGTGACTTCTAGAATATTCTATGAGGGTCCTCTAACTTCCCAAGGTCATATCTCCCAAACCGTGAGGAATTGTGTGACGTTCCATATATCACTGGAAATGACATAACGTGTACTTTCCATCTATCAACACATTAATTTCATATAAAATGATCTTAATATATTGATTCCATCATCAAACCTCTCTTACCTTTCTGCTATCGGAATTCATCAAGTGTATCCATCTCAATTGTTTACATCAACAAACATCAATGACAATTAACATAACCACAATAACAATCATACAGATGATAATCAACTATCGAACACTTTCAACCATGTCTCTGTTACTTATCTAAGGTTTGACATCAATATCTATGGGTTTAAATCAATCTCTATTGGTTGACATCAATGCCAACCAAATCTCTAAACCAACTATCCAACAACCTAATCCAACTCTATGACAATATCCCCCTTTGGAATTAATGGAAACAACAAAATTGATGGAAACACTTAGTCACAATAACATTCATGCTTATAATCCCCATTAATGTTTCTTATCTCTCCCCCTTTGATATCAATGGAAGAGGGTATCTCCCTTTGGGGATGCTCCCCCTGACTGAACTCTCCTTGGGGATGCTCTCCCTATCTAAATAACTTTGATATTTCTCTCTCCCTTGGACAAGGATCAAATCCCCCTATCGATCTGATATTGTACCTTCTCTAACCAATCATGGTTAAGAAGATAACTCTCCCTGTGGGTATGAATCCCCCTATATTTTATGCAAGATGCCATGTAATCACTGTGAATAATATGTTATCACTACAATCTACTTATGTTGTAGATGGTGCTACTCTACAAAACATTGGTCAACTACTCAACAATAATTCTTCAAGAATACCATGATATATTATTCCTATGATGATCCTTGGACCTATCCATGCATCATACATGCATCAACCTGTACCTCAACCTATTGGAGTTATTTTCCATTGGTGTTTCCTTGAATAATCAACTGACCATATATAAAAAGCATTCAAGATTAAGCATTCAAAATTTAAGAATTCAAATAATCATCCAACATTCTGAACCAATATCTAAATCAATCTATGAATCCATCTCTGTCCATACTATCCAAGACTCTTCTACTCAACTATCCACAATGCTAACCCATTTGTCTCAACAATTGCATAGACTCTCCATGTCTAATATTCATATTACCTAGGAGTCTCCAATCTGAATGGCTCAAAGCAATAAATACTCTGATGTAGTGTAATCTTCTTCTTTGTCTATGAATACATCTTCCTTTTCATCCTCTTCCTAAATCCTGTCATCATCCTGAATTTTTGACATCTTCTTCATCTTCTACATGAATTTCGACACTTTCCTCTTTTCCTTTAAATTCATCATGATATCGTTCTACTGCAAATCCTGAAAGTGTGATTCCTTGGACCTGTTCTTCATTTACATGCTCCTCTTGTTTTTCACTTCTTCTCCAAACCTTCTTGTGTCTCTCATAAATATGTTCTTTCATGGGAGGCCTTATCATGTTTCTGCAATTTCAAGCTATGTGTCCATAGTTGTGGCATTTGTTACATTCAATATTTTGTGGGGCCACATAAGCATTTATTGCTTGATTATTTATTTAATAAGCCTTGCAATATGCAACCTTATTTCCAAAGTTAGTACAATAAAAACAACGACCATAAAATAAATTTACATACCTGGTAGTGAATGATTTTCCTTGTGGTGTAGTCCTTCTATAATTCTGCCTTGTTTTATCAATATATTCACTTTGGTTGTTTCTTTCACAACGATTGAAGCTTCATTGATGCTTGAATGTAGATGGTCTTCTATATTCATTTCTTTTTTATTCTTTTCGACCATGATTCCTTCCTTTGAGAACTTTTGCATAATTATTTTGTTCTATTGCTTTCATCATGGAGATTGAACCTTTCTCAGTTTGCATTTGGTTGTATCCTAATCTAGACTTTTCATAGTATGGAATTTGATCATTAATGATATTATCCAATGTCTTGGTGCTATTTTGATGCATATCCTTCTTCTGAAGATATTTTCATAGAGTGATTGCTTCTGCTTCTAACCTTTAAATCATCTTCTCCTTCTGTGCTAGATGATTTTTGAGTATTTATTCAATCCTTCTGTCCTCTTCTACCTGGACTTTGAACTTTGTAATTATATGGTTGACTTCATCTAAGTTGATATTCTGAGTTCTGTTTAGTTCTTTCTTGAGTAACTTGTTTTTATTTCTTTTTTTCCTTGGTTCTTCTAATGCACTAATTAATTGTTCTCTGAGATCGACTTTACCTCCTTCTTCTGAACTATCAAATTTTCTTGTTTGATTTTCCTTAGCCATAAATAGTACCTTTTCTGAATCATTATCGATTTCTTCATCTTCACTAGATGAGGAGTTGTCTTTTCTTGAGTATATATTTTTCTTGAAGGCTTTATTTTTGTTTTTCCAGTTTCCCTTTTGTTATCTCTTTTCTTTTTTGGAATCTTCCTCTTCATCGCTATCTGAATTTTTGGCATAAGGACACTTATTTTCAAAATGACCAATTTTACCACAATAAAAACATTTCAACTGAAGCTTACCTTTATATTTACATGTTCTATTTTTCAACTTTCTTATGAATTTTTCCATTTCTTCATCTTCTTATGAATCATCGCTGCAACTACATTCTGACTTTGGATTTTATTTCTCTTTTTATTTTTCTTCTTGGATGATTTGAATGTTGTTTCATTTGTAATTGGGTTCTCTTGTTCTATTCTCATTTCATAAGCAATGAATATTCCATGTATATCATCCATGCTTATCAAATCCAGATCTATTCTTTCTTCTAGTGTTGAGATATTAGGATAAAATTTCATTGGAAGATATCTTAGTACTTTTTGAACAATTATAGATTCATCAACTTCTTCTCCCAATCCTATCATTGCATTCATTGTTTCATCAAATCGTAAAAAAAATATGCAATATTTTCATTTTCCTTCATCTTCAGTTGTTCAAATTGACCTCTTTAAGTTTGAAGCTTTGTTTCCTTGAATTTGGTGTCTCCTTCATACAAATTCTAAAGTTTGTCCCAAATATCCTTTGTGGAGTTGCAATGCATAAATTTGACATATACTTAATCAACCAGACCATTCATGATGGCATTTTTGGCTTTCAAATTATTTTCTTCAAGTTGCTTTCCATCTTTATCTATTGGAGGAATGGTTGGTCATTTCTATCCAACTACCATTGATCGTCAAACATCAAATCCTTGTGCTTGTACATATTTTTTCATCCTTCTTCTCTAAAATGTATAGGTTTGTCCATCAAACTGTGGTATTCCATTTTTATACATATTGTTTCTCTCCATGATCTACCTTCCAGTGGTTAAACTGTTTCCTGAAGGAACCGACTCTGAAACCAATTGTTGGATTA
>JZKD02S0921112.1:394646-406154 GCA_000966675.3 Picea glauca | reverse complement strand
CTCTAAATGCACTGCAAAAAACTTACGAAATGAAAGACTTCTCCCTAGATAATGATGCAGAAACACACTCTTCGACCAAAGAAAAAAATGAAAAGAGATTTTTTTTATTTAAGTGCTAGTAAAGCAACAAAGGGAAAATATTGATAAGCACAAAACCCAAAAAAACAAATTCTGGCTTAAAGCGCAGATCACAAAGAATCAGAGAAAATACAGACAATGGCAATAAAGAAAACAAAGACTCTTACGCTTGTCTAAAAACCATAAAAAAAAAATCTTTTTTTATTTTTATTTTCTGTCAACTGTCAACTAAGAAAAAGTAGGCTAAAGGTCAGATGACCTAACCTACTGAATGTTCAAACCTAGACTCAAACACCTGAGAGGAATGCTTCTTATCAAAGGAGGAGATGACTACCCCACCCTGAACAAAAAGTAGCCTATCAAGCATGCGACTGTCACTAAAACAACACGCGTGAAAATGCGTGCTGAGCAGATACAGGAAGCGTGTACACGCGGGCTAACCTTGTACAGGCCGCGTGTATGTATAAATTCAAAGAAAAAACTGAAAAAAGTCAGTCCAGAACAGGAAGAGGCCTCTGGTATTGATAACCAGGGTCCCTTGAAGGCTTGGATGCTCCTTCTAACAGAAAAGAAAAATAACGTAAAGAATAATAAGGTGAAAAAAGACAATCTGAGATAGGACTATGAACCAGCAAGACTCAGACAGGATTCTGGAAAACCCCCTGAGAATGTGAAATTCTGACAGGGAAGAGGAGGACTACCTCTAAGGTTCTTTGAATTCCTACAAGCTACTATTATCCCTACAGCTGCGGTTCACACGCGGGCTGTAAGAGGATAGGGCGCAGGTACACGCGTGCAGGTCTTCTGTAGGCCGCGTGTACCTCTGTGTGTCCCGACAACTACTGTCAAGCAAAAGTCAGGGAAAAATGGTATGGAAAACCAGGCTCCCTGCTAGCTCATACCTTACAGAAAAAGACAGGCAAAGAAAAATAGACAACCTAATCTTTAAACTACCCAAAAACTCAAATAAATCCAGAAACCCTAAAGAGTATTCTCCATAGTTAAGCTCTTTTCAGACTCCCTAAAATTGAAAAGATCGCCGAGTGACCTTATTCTTTCACACTCATTAAATTGGTCCAGAAGAATATTCCTTACGAAGTCCATAGTTAAGCTTTTTTCAGACTCCTTAAAAGTGAAAAAATAGTCAAGTGATATTGTCCTTGTCACACTCGTTAAAATGGTTTTGAATTGATGTCTAATCGGTGCTAGTTTATCTCTTTTTCAAACCAACTAGACTATTGTTGAAAAAGGTACCCCAACGGAGTCTCCTTTTATTCTTTTTTAGACTCTCTAAACATGAAAAACCACCGAGCTTACCTTCTCTTGGATAATTAAACTTACATCGAAGGACATTACCATTGTGTGTTCTATCAACCGCATTTGCATACCTTATCCACCAGCCTTGTGACATTTTACTTCTGCATCTTAACACCTTTTGTCGCCGAAGGATTTTTCCCGAGTATCATTTTACCAGAACATCAGTCTTGTCCTTGTGCCTTGATATTTTATGTTTTCAGTACTCGTTCCTCCATTGTAATTTAATATTCCTTTATTCTTTTTCCAAAATTATCAAAAAGAACAAAAAAATCAAATATACCCCAAAATGAGGATGGGAAAAGTATTTTCTTTATTGGCAGCATAATGAGTCGCCCTTGGATAAAGCACATCTATTCGTTTGATCATTAGACTATGGGATGTAGTACAACCTTAGGAATCTTTTCTCGCTATATAGAGTTGTGTCCTCCACTGTTTGGTTACTCTTCCAAACATATGGAGAGTTTGCGTTGCCTCCTGCTTCGTAGACTTATGCTTAACATATATGCTGCCTGAGTCTTATCACTTGTCGTGCTATTGTCCAAGGGAAGTTTGTCACTAAGCTTGAGTCGGCCCCTCTGTAATATGTCTCTTGTCCGCATACCCAACCATCCTAAACATCCAATCAAGTCCTTGTTTGAAATCACTGAAGCCTTCAGTCCGATCATCAAGATTATCAAGTCCATAATCGATGAGCCATCGAAGACCTCTGGGTAGTGCATTCGTACACTCATATTACACTCCTACCCGATTTGTAGAAGATTTTGAAGTTGTTGCTCGAGCTCTAAAGTATAGCCATCAGGCTGAATCAGCTTCTGGAAGATGGATACTCTATATGTATATATTTCTAATTTCAAGATGTAGCTCCACTGTGTATTATTCGTGGCTACTCTTTATAATTATTTGACATGGATCTACAGTGTATATGATTAGTAGCCGTGGTTCTATTTTATCCCGAGCATGGGTATGCCCGCCTCAGTGAGACATTTTTTATTTTGCAGACGACACCTCCTGGTTCCTGATTTTTGGGCTCAATCGTTCAGCACATCAGTAAATATTGGTAATGTATTTTGGCCATCAGATGATCTTCTGACCTCACACATTAGGGGGCATCTGTTATAAACCTAAATTGTACCACACATGCTTACCTAGAATCAGGCCAACTCATATCCCTTCTTTGCCAAAACTATGCTGAACAACTCTTTGAAAATCCTCTTGTGTCAAGGCTCACGTGTGCTAACCCATTACTACACGCGTGTGCACGCTGGCTGACTCACTACAGACCGCATGTACCTAACAAAGCACAAAAAAAGGAAAGTTGTCGATGAAACAAAAATCTATGGGTCAGTTAACTGAAACTCCCGGCCATGCATGGCCGAGGGTTCGTCCAAAACCCTAGCTCCTTCTAGCCTATAAAAGAAGGGGTAGGAGTACCATTTGGAAGAGGAACAAATATAGCGAAGAAACTCTGCCCATTTACGTAATCCATTGTCCCAACCCTTTAGCCTTTCCTCATGCCAAAGGAGATTTAACGCAAAGCAATTGGAGGACAGAAGAAGAGGAGCCTAGGATCAGGTTCAAGGAGTGTTGGCCGGTCTCAGCTTTGTTTGTAAGTTGATTCACTTTCAGTAATAAAAAGAATACTTTTCCCATCCCAATGCATGAATTGTCTGTGGTATGGTTAATTTATGCTTGATTTCTAACCCTTGAGTAGAGAAGTAGCATGCATGCATAGTTGTTATTTGTCTTGAGTGCAAGTCATCTGTGGAAGGAGCAACGCAAGCAAGTGATCAAAGCGCAATGGAGGATCTACATCGAACGTCGGTAATAAGGTTGGTGGTCCTTTTCCATGCATTTACTATGAAAGAGCGGTTTAAATCTTGGGTTGTAGGTTAAAAAGTAGTTTCTTTTCGGTCAAAATTTGCATGCAAGTCTGACCCTAGTTTGCTAGTCTGTAAGGTATTTTTCCTGGGCTCCTCTTCTTCTGTCCTCCAACTACTTTGCGTTAAATCTCCTTTGGCATGAGGAAAGGCTAAAGGGTTGAGACAATGGATAACGTAAATGGGAAGAGTTTCTTCGCTATATTTTTTCCTCTTCCAAATGGTACCCCTACCCCTTCTTTTATAGGCTAGAAGGAGCTAGGGTTTTGGATGAACCCTCAACCATGCATGGCTGGCAGTTTCAGTTAACTAACCCATAGCTTTTTGATCCATTGGCAACTTTCCTTTTTTCGTGCTTTGTTAGGTACACACAGGTTGTAGTGAGTCAGCCAACGTGCACACGCATGCAGTAATGGGTTAGATCATGTGGGCCTTGACACAAGAGGATTTTCAAAGAGTTGTTCAGCATATTTTTGGAAAAGAAGGGATATGAGTTGGCCTGATGCTAGGTAAGCATGTGTGGTACAATTTAGGGTTATAACAAATGCCCCCTAATGTGTGAGGTCAAAAGAGCATCTGATGGTTGAAATACATTACCAATCTTTACTGATGTGTCGAATGATTGAGCCCAAGGATCAGGAACCAGAAGGTGTCGTCTGCAAAATAACAAATGTCTCACCGAGGCAGGCATACCCATGCTCAGGATAAAATAGAACCATGGCTACTAATCAAATACACTGTAGATCCATGTCAAATAACTATAAAGAGTAGCCGCAAATAATACACAGCAGAGCTACATCTTGAAATCAGAAAGATATACATATAGAGTATCCATCTTCCAGAAGCTGATTCGGATTGATGGCTATACTTCAGACCTCGAGCAGTAACTTCAAAATCTTATACAACTCGGGAAGGAGTGTAATATGAGTGTACGACTGCACTACCCAGAGGTCTTTGACGGCTCGTTGGTTATGTACTTGATAATATTGATGATCGGACTGAAGGCTTCAGTGATTTCGAACAAGGACTTGATTGGACGTTTAGGATGGCTGGGTATGCGGAAAAGAGACATATTGCAGAGGAGTCAACTCAGGCTTAGCGACAAACTTCCCTTGGACAATAGCATGACAAGTGATAAGACTCAGGCAGCCTATATGTTAAGCATAAGTCTACGAAGCAGGAGGCAACGCAAACTTTCCATATGTTTGGAACAGTAACCAAACGGTGGAGGACACAACTCTATATAGCGAGAAAAACTTCCTAAGGTCGTACTACATCCCATATTCTGATTATCAAACAAACAGATGTGCTTTATCCAAGGGCGACTCATTATGCTGCCAATAAAGAAAATACTTTTCCCTCTTTTTGGGGTATATTTGATTTTTTTGTTCTTTTTGATAATTTTGGAAAAATAATAAAGGAATATTACGTTACAATGGAGGAACGAGTACTGCAAACATACTAGATCAAGGCACAAGGACAAGACTGATGTTCTGGTAAAATGATACTCGGGAAAAATCCTCCGGTGGCCAAAGGTGTTAAGACATAGAAGCAAA
Source organism: Picea glauca (assembly GCA_000966675.3). Lineage (NCBI taxonomy): Eukaryota > Viridiplantae > Streptophyta > Pinopsida > Pinales > Pinaceae > Picea > Picea glauca. The sequence goes on along the minus strand of JZKD02S0921112.1, from coordinate 401,326 downwards.
CTATCACAAGGCTGGTGGATAAGGTATGCAAATGTGGTTGATAGAACACACAATGGTAACGTCCTTTGATGTAAGTTTAACGAGCCCAGAGAAGGTAAGCTCGGTGGTTTTTCATATTTAGAGAGTCTAAAAAAGCATAAAAGGAGACTCTGTTGGGGTACCTTCTTCGACAATAGTCTAGTCAGTTCGAAAAAGGGATAAACTAGCACCGATTAGACGTCAATTCAAAACCATTTTAACGAGTGTGATAAGGACAAGATCACTCAACTATTTTTTCACTTTTAAGGAGTCTGAAAAAAGCTTAACTATGGACTCCGTCAGGAATATTTTTCTGGACCAATTTAACGAGTGTGAAAGAATAAGGTCACTCGACGATCTTTTTAATTTTAGGGAGTCTGAAAAGAGCTTAACTATGGACTCTATGGGGGTTTCCTTTTCATAAATTTTGTCCCTCAGGCCCGAAAAAGGAATAAAATTATACCTGAGAGTACTCTTCTAAAGAATGGGAATTCAATAGAGTATACCTTTGTTCGTACAGTTGATCATCTGGACTGAAAAAGGGGTAAACTATCGTCGAACAGACATGACTTCAAATTTCAGTTTAACGAGCGTGAAAGGCCACAAGATCGCTCGACAATATTTTCATGTTTAGAGGGTCTGAAAAGGGATTAAAAGGAGACCCGTTTAAGGAATGTTCTTCTGGACCAATTTAACGAGTGTGAAGAAACAAGGTCACTCGACAATATTTTCATATTTAAGGAGTCTGAAAAGGGATTAAAGAAGACTCCATAATGGTTACTTTTCTTAGTTAATCCATACGATATCAAAAAGCATAAATGCAGTCTCGCCGGATGTTGTTTTCGGATCTCAAAGTGAGCTTGAAAAACAACAAAGGTAGCTCATGATAGACTCTTTGTGGGTCGATGCCTGGCATCTCCTTGGGGGAGCTATATGCTCCGATGAAAACATTGTCTATGACACCAAGGGTTCTGGAGATATTGATAGGTATCATTTCAGAAATGGTTTCCATATTACCCTCAACATATATCTTATGTGTAGCTAAGAGATTAGTATGACAAGACCTATCTCCAGTCATAGTCACGGTGAATTCTCCTGCTTTGATTCGGCTTAACTTTGGGAGGAAATATGATCTATGATGAAGATCTTTCCAAGGTTTGTCTGGACTATTCATTGCTTCGATTACTGCTTCGTCAGAAGGCAAGACTAAGTATAACGAATCGACGTTAGCGAGAGAACCCTGAGCCCAAATAGGCTCTAGAAGTGGATCTAACTCTTGTGCAGGAGTCAGATCAGAGTTAGCTGAAGCTTGTTGGACTAAAGAGTACACTACTTCAGTGGCCGAAAAGGGCATGGACATGCCTGAGTTCCCTGTCTCATCCATCGTGGCTGATGGGGAAGGAAGAATCCAAGGATCCTCAAAGTAAGTCGTGCGGAATAACGAAACTTTAAAAATCTCAACCTTATGGTGATTAGATATAAATTTGACATCATTGTGAGGAGGTGGGAAATCGAAGGTACCCATCAAGGACGGGAAAAAAACAACTCCTACGTTAATGACACCTGGTTGAGGATTATCTATCATTGGGACTGTGGATGCCCCCAAAGCTGGGTCAAATCTGGAGAAGGATAGTTGATCGATGGTCACTATCCGGCCTTCATGTGGAAATAACAAGAATCGGAAAGAAGGAACGATGCCATGTGGTCAGAAAGAACGAACGTTGAAAGTAGTGAGGAGAGTAGGTGATGGAGACAAAGCGGGCTGGCCAATGGCCTTTCAACATGCTAACAAAATAACGCATGTCGAGGTGCCCTCGTCGACCACCATGCAGAAGATATTCTATGTAAAAGTTTTCGTGGGATGAGCCACTACTATCTGAAATGCTACGTGGTAAGGCAGACGAGATTTTAAGTCGGTTGTATCTAACATGATGGTACCCGAATTACAAGTCTCAGTAGAGCCCAAAGTAGTTAACAAGGATTTCCTCTGAGCAGGGTAGATTTGGAGGACCTCCAAAGCAGACATCACACAAGGGGTTTGTGATAAATCCTCCACCATAGAGTAATTCTGGGTGGCCCTTGCATTTGGGTTGTGAGAAGATTTCTTAAATGCACCCTTTGGAATGCATGTCATTGTTTCTACCAACATCTTCTCGATCTCTAAAGGAAGATATGGGAGATCAACTTTTTTACCCTTCTCATAAGTGCTTGGTTTACTATAGTCATGTGCTCTAGTCATTATGAAAGCATCACCCCTAACCATATATATGTTTCGGATGAGGGATTGTTTGGAAGAGGGCAGGTTTCTTGGTAGATCCCTTCTGTGCTTGTAGAGGCTTGAGTTGAATTTTGCCCATGTTGAAAGGGATTAGTCAACACTACCTACTGTTTCTATGTGACAAACTTTTGGTTCTTTGCAAGTCGAGGACAAAGATGGGTCGGGTGGTCCTCTGCGCACAAGTTGTATGGATACCTCGCCTTCCGTTTTTCCATGGTGTCCCCACTATCATTATCAGTGGGTTTTTTTATCCCCCTTACCCTTCTTTCGTTGTTTTTTCTTCCCTTCATGCTGCTGGGTGGCCTTTGGGTTAGTCGATTGCACAGAGTGTACTTCCGATGTTTGGGTAGGGGGAGCAGCCAAAGAAGTAGTTTGGTTGGCCACTGTGTGTTGTATGGATAACTGTTGCAACTATTTTGTCAATTGCTCAATGGGCTTGGTTTGTGCTGAACCAACAATACCATAGGCATGTGGTCCATCTCTCTGTCTAGTTTTATCCAGTATCGAACATGGCGTATCTGGTAAGATGTTGTATAATAAACCAGACTGAGAATAGATGAGCTCAAAATTTTGAGCCCTCATGATGGCATCTTCTTCGGAGAAAACTCCGGAAGTCGCAACATCTTTGGATAACTGTGGGACCAAAGACTTAAGGAACCACTCAAGCAGGAATGCTAGTGGGATGGGAACTTTGATTAGACTCTTTCGACGTCTCCATTCTTGGATATGATCAGAGATATGGTCCATTGTTGTCTGTTCGAAATTGGCAAGTAGCTCTGTGCCAGCATCGTATCTCACAGGTAACTGGAAATGGTTAAGGAAGGCCATCACCAGTTCGCCAAAATAAGAGTATCTTGAGTGGTCAAGATCGATGTACCATTTCACGACACTCCCGATAAGAGTACGTTGAAACAATCACAAATGTTTGGAGTCATCTTTCAATGAGTTAGATGAACACCAAAGATGGAAGGTAGTCACATGATCACCTGGATCTTCATTAGGCTTGGCCTCAAACTTTGGAATGTCCAAAGGCAACTTTGTTGTCATAGGAGGCCAACGTGGATCATGACAAATAGGATCATTTAACAACCTTGTCAAATCTGGCAAGTGTAACATCGCCAGGAATGGTAGTTTGGGTTGTTGTTGATAACCTGGGAAAAAGGTTTTTGGGGTTTGACTGGCACCAGGTTGCCAAGAAAAGTTTGGCCGTTGGCCCGAATTTTGGTAGAAACCATGGCCCTGACCAGCATAAGGATTTTGCATCTGTGGAGACATCATTGGCTGATTTGCCATAAAGGACATAGGGTGTTGGGCATGCATCGTGTTTGAAGGACTTTGGGAAGGATTACCCCATGCCGGTCCCAATGGGAGAGGCATAGTGGTCTGTCTAGGGTTCCATTGACTATTGAAAGAATTACCCCAAAATGACATTCCAGAGGAGGGAACAGATCCTTGTCCTAAGTTCCAAGGTCCTGCTATATGTGCCCCCTGCATAGGAACAGTACCCTACGCAAGAGTAGATTGTCCAAAAATGGGATTGCTCCCAGACGGGAAAGTGGTGGATGAGAAAGTGTTGTTACCAAATGTCCCATTCCAAACAAATGGTGTTGAACCTGCCGGCATATTGTGCATAGGTGTTCCTTGACTCCCTGCTCCAAATAAACTAGTGTGTGTAGATTTCCCAACAGACTGCTGATGCAGACCACCAAGCGAAGGGGACAAAGGAGGGATATGACCTTTTGCATAAGGAAAATCATTAAAAGGGATAGGAGATCCCCCAAGTTGACCTTGCAGAGGAGCGTTAGAGCTCCCTGCCCCCAGACCCAAATTCTGTAAAGTGGAGTAGGTTAGTGCAGGACTTGTACCCGAACTAGGCATACCGTATGAGAACGGAGGGCCTATCGCACTAGGTGTGAAGGGGGTTGTGGCCGCTACCATAAATGGTTTCGATTCACTGTGCGACGTAGTTGTGGCTGAGACCATGGTGGCTCGGACTGACGACAATAAGTTAGGAGAGGATTCTCCCGTGGTAGCAATTTTGGTGGGAATGGAATAATTCCCAGAAGAAGTAACAACGTTTGTTTCCATAGCTGTGTGAGGCACTGACTGGTGTTCATGAAATTGGATCGATACAATAAACGGTGCCAAGAAATCAGTGGTTGGGGTTTCAACTGAGCCAATATTGGCGGTTAATTCCTCCGGGAGTTGTTTAGGCATAAAGGTTTGTAACCCGGTCGCTTCGAAAGACCCTTTTTGGTCTAGCTTCCGCCTTAATGGTGGCGGGGGTGGCTCTAGTGTAACTGGAGGCAGGCCTAGAAGCCTTCGTGACCGGAAAAGCTCGGGATCCTCCATTGTGTGAGAATATCCAAGACATGCTAATTTATTCTACACGTTCAAAAGTAACACACACTAAAAAAGAAGCACCTAAGAGATAAGACAAGCAATCACTAACTATTTGGAGGAACAGTTACAATAACCAACACTAGAGCAACTTACTGGTGCAAGTGCAACTCGAATACGGAAGCACCCTCCAGGTATACTCTATAAAGCATGGCCTGATGTCTGTCCTAGGTACCACGGTATATCCCCGCAGTCACCTGTGTATGTCCCTAAAAAGATTGGCAACTAGGTTGCCAGCACGCGAAGAGTCACTTGGTGGGTACAGTCGAAAGTCGGGTAGACCACAATGAGCAGGGTATCAAGCCTGAAACCTGTCAAGGGTATCGAGAGAAAATGGTTCGAAATAAAATTGATGACCTTGAACGGATTCGAGACCCACGAAGCCCTGTGGAAAATGTAAACGATGAAATCCCAAAACAAGCCCTCGATATGTGTTCTCCACTACGATTGGTCAAGCTTTGGAGGGGTTATCTCCGTTACCTTTCCGCACGCGACCTCATGTTTATCCCCTGTGTTAGAGAGGGGTCCCAGATAACTTCCACAAAACTGGACTTAGACACTCCCTATCACAGACTCTAATGTTTGGTTTTGAATGGCCTTGGAGAGTTTCTTCTCCAACCTAATCCAAGGCCCTAGTCCTGAACTAGTTTGTGAACCCTACAAACAAAAAGTCTAGTATATTTTAAGTTAGTGTTTCTTTTAAGGATTTTTTTTAAGTCAAGGGGTATGAGGGTGAAACTGATGATGTGTAAAGACGAAAGAAAAAATGAATGAAAAAAGTTGGAAACAAAAGACTTTTACTAAATGCAAAATTTCAACAACTTTTCACAAAGAAAGATTTCTTTTTCTTTTTAATTTTTCTAAGATTTTATACAACAAACTTAAAGGAATTTCACTCGAATACGAGCTACTTATGCTCTAAATGCACTGCAACAAACTTACGAAATGAAAGACTTCTCCCTAGCTAATGATGCAGAAACACACTTCAACCAAAGAAAAAAATGAAAAGAGATTTTTTTTATTTAAGTGCTAGTAAAGCAACAAAGGGAAAATACCGACAAGCACAAAACCAAGAAAAACAAATTCTGGCTTAAATCACAAATCACAAAGATTCAAAGCAAAGACACACAATGGCAATAAAGAAAACAAATGCTCTTACGCTTGTCTAAAAACCATAAAAAAAATTATTTTTTTATTTTTATTTTCTGTCAATTATCAACTGAGAAAAAGCAGGCTAAGGGTTAGATGACCTAACCTACTGAATGTTCAAACCTAGACTCAAACATCTGAGAGGAATACTTCTTATCAAAGGAGGGGATGACTACCCCACCTTGAATAAAAAGTAGCCTATAAAGCATGTGATTGTCACTAAAACAACATGCATGAAAATGCGTGTTGAGCAGATACAAGAAGCATGTACACACAGGCTAACCTTGTACAGGCCATGTGTATGTATAAATTCAAAGAAAAAAATGAAAACAGACAGTCCAAACCAGGAAGAGGCCTCTGGTATTGATAACTAGGGTCCCTTGAAGGCTTGGATGCTCCTTCTAACAGAAAAGACAAATAACGTAAAGAATAATAAGGCAAAAAAAGACAATCTGAGATAGGACTGTGAACCAGCAAGACTTAGACAAGATTCCGGAAAACCCACTAAGAATGTGAAATTCTAAAAGGGAAGAGGAGGACTACCTCTAAGGTTCTCTGAATTCTTACACACTACTGTTATCCCTACAGCTAGCGTTCACACGCAGGCTGTAAGAGGATAGGGCGTGGGTACACACGTGCAGGCCTTTTGCAGGCCACGTGTACCTCTGTGTGTCCCGACAACTACTGTCAAGCAAAAGTCAGGGAAAACTGGTATGGAAAACCAGACTCCCTATTAGCTCAGACCTTACAGAAAAAGACAGGCAAAGAAAAACAGACAACCTAATCTTTAAACTACCCAAAAACTCAAATAAATCCAGAAACCCTAAAGATTATT
>JZKD02S0921112.1:333490-363510 GCA_000966675.3 Picea glauca | reverse complement strand
TGTCCCAACCCTTTAGCCTTGCCTCAAGCTTTAGGAGAAACTCAAGAAGCAGCAGTTGGAGGACAAAAAGAAGAGGAAGAGCCCAGGATCAGGATTGTGGAATGGTGACCGGCCTCAGAAATCATTGTAAGTTGGCTCATATTGAAGTTAATGAAAAAGATACTTTTCCCGTCCCGAATACATGAGTCTCATCGATGTTGTTTGATTCATGTTTTATCTCTAACCCCCTAGTAGATCAGTAGCATGCATACATAGTATTTTCTTGATTGTAGGAAGCTTTGTGGAAGGAGCAGCAGCAGCAAGGAGATAACAACTTAACAGAGGATCTACTTCAACCGTCAGAAAAAGGTTGGTTAATTCTTCCCGTGTTTGCCTGAGAAAAGGGATTGAGATTTCGGGTAGAAGGTTAAAAGTTAAATCTTGAGGGTCATGATCTGCGTATAAGTTTAGAGCCCTAGCTTATTAGTCCGTAGGGTATAACACCCCACAACACATAGTCGATTGGTGCTCTTCCTCATGGTTATGCACTGCTGCATGAATTTGATGGGCCTTACCCAAATATCCCATGGTAGTGGGTCTGACTAATCTGGATGCTCTGGCCCTCTCAATTGGGTAGTCACGTTGGTAATGTGGCTCTCAACATGTTCAAAACCCTGTCTTCAGTCCAATACTCTTGGTACCTAAAGTAGAAGTTGACAGTCCACCATCCCGAAACCCTGGTTTGTTCTACTGAACATGCCTAAACTGTTGTTTTTGCGGTTGATGTTGTTGCTAGTACTGAGGTGCTTTGTAAGAAGTCTTCTGCTGAGACACTGTTCATCGAGGTGTAGTGAAGGTGGATCCTCTCAGAGTTCCTTGATACCCCAGTGCATGCCTAACTGGTGTCTCATTCTATTATGCACCAAATGTATCCAGTCCTGTCAATCTTGGCTGAGTCCTACTCTGACCCCTGCTGATGAGCTCCTCCTCTACCATGAGGGCCTTCTAGGAAACATCATGCAAGGTTTGAGGCATCAAAATCCTCACCTTTGCACAAATATTGACATTAAGGACGAACACAAACTTGTTGACTATAATTTTCTTCATATTTAGGTGCGGGGCATACCAAAGAAGCTCCATGAAATGGGCCAAATACTCGAGCACCGTACGGCCGCCCTATTGCAAGGAGTTGAACTCATTGAGCTGACGCTGAATGAATTCCTTAGACATATACCTCTCCCAGAACCATTCCTAGAATAGTTCCCATGACACGTCTTCGACGACCATGTTTAATTGTGGCAGGAGCATCTTCCACCATAGAAGAGCGCTCCCCTTTAGTTGAAAGACCACCATGTGAACCTTCATGTTGGAGGTATAGTCGTGAAGTGAAAAGTACATCACCATATTCTCCAACAATGCCTCGGTGGATGCATTGCCCGAGGTACCAAATAACTAAGGAAATTTGATCTTCTCGAGTTCGCAGTGAATGATACAAGTACTGGTCAGAGCGCGCAGTGGACCCTAAGGAGGTGTTGGTTCCTTGGCCTCATCTCTATCCAAACGGCTAATTATTTACTCAGACATTCTCTGAAAGGACCTCATCAACCCAACCACATCACCCATAGCTATATGTTCCTTCTCGATAACCTATTCATCTCCCTAGGGGTTAGACCCCTCAGGCATGGATGCTACTGGAGGCATCGCGCCTCGTCTCCTAGCACCCCATCATCTACCTTCGCGACATCCTATAACCATGATTACCTACACGAATACAAATCAATTTAATTAGCAACATTTTATAATCAAATATCTAATCAATGGAATCAGTAGTGATCCCAAGTCGCGGGTTGAATTGGATTTGATACCATATATAACGAAACTTGTCGTTAGGACAACAATCCTTGCATAACATATAATTTTTTTATATTTTTTTGGATAGTAATACCGACAAAACACTTAAACATCACAACACAATGATGAACACAATGCACTCAATTCGCGCAACATACAAACATAACGACCTAGCATACTAGCACATCATGTAGCTGGAAGAAACAAATGACATTCAATCAGACGAAGAATAAAAATGACTACCCGCCCATCCTACCCTGCAAGGTTAGGACCTCCAGGAAACATAAGCAACGCTCAAGCCCAGGTTCCCATCGATTTTGACCATTTAAAGTCTCAAGGATGGAAAATTTTCTGAGGAACAAGGAGGTGTCTACATCCTGCCTGACACAAGCAAGACCATGTGTTGGCACAGGGATAGACCTAGGGTTCAATGCTTCAACAATGCACCAAAAAAACCCTAACTATAGGCCCTTTCGGCAACACCTACGAAGCAGATGAAGTCTCATCCGAGGTAGAGGCAAGGGTGTTTGCAGGACTCAAAATTATGCAACCTAGCTGGGACACAGATCTATGATTATACCACTTAACAAAGCACTTAACAGTTAACATTCATCAGTAATTAACCCTTATTCACATCGTAGATCCAAACCCTAATTACAGAGCAATGTAGTATTCAAGAATATTTAACACATTCAAACACTTAGCATGGGGAAATAGATCAGATCTAACATTCATTCACACTTCCAAGCACTAATCTATTATACCAGATGTATCATACATAAGTATATCGACACTAAGCATAAATCACATCACTAACATACAACCATAATGCACAAAGAAACCATAACACAGAATATATGTGGTTCACTCCAATGTAGGGCTACGTCCACCAACTCTTCGTCTTCTTTATTATCTACTGTCAATCTCCTTACATGCACAAAGCCTCATAACCCACTCCACATAGGACAAGATATTTGTGCGCACCTTGCCAGATCCTCCTTCCCCAAGCTAGGTTTAAGCATAAATCCTTCTTACAATCACTTGCACTTAGCTCTACAAGTCTCAACATGCATTATGTATAAAGCCTTTTCAATCACATCGATAGAACTCTAGCACTAAGCATCTTCCCTTTCTTACATCGCCTAGCTATCTATTTATACATTACAAAATGGTTCTAAACATGGGTAAACCCATGGGCCGACATCCCATTCCCGTTACATAAACTCTAATCCCAAAAAATGCCCTAAAAAGGGGTCGAAATCCCRCGATATCTGCTTTCACTTGCGCTCCACCTTCCACTAGCCTGTCAAAGTCCCAAAAGAGGTCAATCATGACCAAGGATATCCAAAACTTGGTTAAGGTCCAAGTCTCGAGTCACTCTGGTCTGGGTAATTCTTCCTCAAAAGCTTCGAGCTTGGCTTGAGTTGCTTCATCCTATTGCTGTGCTAAGGCCTCCTACTCGGAGAACTCTTAAATAAGTGCCTCATTGACAAGTACCTCTAAGCATTGTTCTACCAAAGTGACTACGTGTTCTAGCTTGTCTCCTCGGCCTGCAATCTCCTCAAAGAGTAGGCAAGCTGCATGTTGGACTAGCGGGAGCTTTTGAGTCACTTCCATGACTTTGCTTTGTATGGCATGGACCTGCTGTTGAGCCGTGCGTTTTTCTTGGGATCTTTTCATCCTCTAAACTACTGATAGGATTTTCAACTGTACTTGTACTGTTGTTTCTTGCTTCTTTTCTTCCTGGAGTTGTGACTCTAGTGTCTTTAGTTCAAGGTCCTCGATAAGGCGCTCATAAGTCTATGCACTGCGACAGCTTAACTGTTTACGTTCGATGGCTAATGCTTTGATCCTTTCAACTACACTCCGGGAAGTTACTTCTCTCTGGTCTCGTACTTCCTACAGAGTGTTTGGTACTATTTGTAGCTCTAGTTCTGCAACCCTCTGTTGAAGTTGTTGAATGGCTTCAACAATCTTCATGACTTGATTTACTACCGGATTTTCTTCCATCTGCTCCAAGCCTGTCATAGAGAAAAGTGCTCTGTTTACTGTTTCTTTAACTCTGACCTGCTCTGCACACAACTGTTCTTTCTCTTGCTGGATTTGCGCTTTATTTTCTTCAAACTTGGTTTGGAGGTTGTCCTTCTCCTACTACGCAACTCGACGTTGCTCTATAATTTCTTCTTGTGCTTGCTTCAGGGACACTGTGGGTTGTTCTTTTTCTTCCTTTACACAACGAAGGAGAGCTTCAGTGACGTCATCTATTTTGCAGATTTGGGCAGGCTCATCTCCCAAATCTAGTTCTTCTGGTGGTAGGGGCGCAGTGGGTACTGCACGGCTGGAGTGAAGGGATTGTTGGAAACCTCTTAGCTCTGTCTCAATTCTATCATACATGGATTCTTGTTTGACTTCAGTTCTCTAAAAAATATCTTATGAGGCATCAGATACAGCTGCAATAATGAATTTGAAGTCATCGACTATGAGCACAGTCTGCATCTTCAGCTTACTTGCTTTGAACTTCTTCCATGATGTAGGTTTCGTGGGGGAAACCTTTATTTTATTGGGTGTCTCTACCTCTTCAAGGGGGTTCCTAAGAGGTGTTACTTCAACCTGCTTCTACTTGTCTTCTTCCCCTTCTTTCTCTTCTTTTTCCACTTCGTTGTCTCCTCCTCTGCTAGGTGAATCTGATGCAGTCTATTTTGATGTGTTGTGTATTTCATGTACATCTTCCTTATTTTTCTTCCTTCTATTGTTGGGTGCATCATAATCTTCACGAGTAACCACTAAACTTTCAATGAGGTTGGGATCAGACAGTGTTGCATGGTCAACATGTATAAGGAACTCTTTGGGCCATTCCTTAGTGATTTCTTCCAGGTCCTCCTCTGTGAGCTTGTAGTAGGACTGGAGCTCTTCTTTACTTTCATCTGCGCACACAGTAATATAAATAAAATGCCTATCTGCATGGAACTTCATAAGGGTACTGAAACTATACATGGTGTTCAGCATCATATGAGGAAAAGACTCAATATCCCTCTTCAGTTATAGGTAGTAGGTATGGAATATTGTGTTCGACTGCAATTGTTTCCCCATATCGCTTGAATACCAGAGCGTGGTGAACTTTGTAGCTCATGGATCGAACGTCTCAATGTTAGGGAAGGTCACACCTTCCAGCCTCTCCCAAGTAGTGAATGGGATGAGGATCAGTAGCCAGCTAAAATGGAACTCATAGCCATGATCCTGAGCTTCGTGACAATCCATTTCTAACTGATTGACTAGATAACTGGCCCAGTTCATATGTAGTCCTTCCATGCATTTTCCTACGAGGTCAACGACAAACCCTATGACCTATGTGGGTCTGTTCTTTCGAAATAGCTTACCAACAATCAACTGGAAAGCAAGGCGCACTGCACCATTCTGAATGGAGGGTACCTTGTAGCCTCACATCCCTTTCTTTACATCACCATAGGTGTCTTTGATCTTTTGTGCTAGGGCGCGGCCTGCAGCCTTCCCTGGATAAAAGTCTTGTGGGTCTGGACCCTGCATTCTTAATCCGGTGATATTATGGATCAACATTGGATCGACGGTGATGTGTCGGTCTAACCATAGATACCCACCATGGAAGCATGACAATAGGATCTTAACGCACACGTTAACCTCCTGGTGCCTTCCAAAATGTGGTATCTTCATCACGTTCAAGACAATGGACCTTGCGATGTCCATAGTCCATGGCTGGGGGATGATCTTCGACTTCTTCCCCTTGGTATTGGTCAAATATTTGTGAGGTGCGATCATGCCATATCTCTTGCGGTCTCCTAGGTTATAGTCACCGATCTTCAAGGTTAGAATCCTCTCCAACTGTGATCTGAATGCTTGTATTCCCTTCGGAAGGTATGTAGTGATAACAATGTAGCCAAAGTCCCTCGAGACACTGTCACAACTCACCACACCAACCAAGGGTAGGATGTAGTCCGGTAGGATGGATGAAATTAGCTTCATGTTCGTCAAATCATCAGAATACTTGTTTCTTTTCTCGGTCACAACTAGAGATGGTCCAGATCCACGAGAAGTCGACGGGGAGGCTTGTACTCCTCATGTTGATGAGGCTTGGATGCCTGTGTACATCACCTTCTTGGCCATGAGGTCTATTAGAATATCTTTGATGGATTTTTCTGCTGCGCTAATTTTTTCTGACATGCCCACTTGAGATCTAATATCTCAGGTCGGTGAACAATACTCAATGTAACAAAATGGATGGCGAGGTCTCAATGATCACTGTGTGAAATCAACTAGTTCTCTATGGACGCAGATAATCACAATTGGAAAAAGTGTTCTCAGTGCAACGCTTGAAGGGATAAATAGATATTTTTGTAACAGTTTCTTTCAACGGGTCGCAAAACCTTATTCAATGCAATTCCACCCATTATGGCGTGGTCCCAATGATCCAATGGCAAACTTTCAGGCCATAACTGCTTCTCTAACCATTCGGGAGCATCGATCGAACTGTCATAATTCGTCCAACATTCATATTGCTTCGTCATGGCGAAGTGCCATTCTGTGCTATATTGATATTCTGATGAAGTTCGAGTTCTGGAAACCTTTCTTATGAAAAGTATTCTTTGGAGCTTCTTGCATTTTTTCTAACTTTGCCCTCTTCTTATTGAGCTTTCTAGCCTTCTTTCCTGTGATCTAAATTATTGTTTTCCTCTTTCCATTATTTTTCTTATCTCCTTTTGGCATGATAAATTCACACTGTGGAGGGTCTTTCATAGGGTTCAAAAGTAATACTTCTCTTTTTGGAGTAGGTGCTCTACTTTCTTATACAGTCAGGTGTCTCCAGTCTTCCCGTGTCCTTTCAACTTCGACATCCATATATTTGGTCTTTAGTAGCTTTGACTAGTTCTCTTGTTATTCCAGTAAGTGCGCTATTCTCCTAGCCATGAAATCTCTTGGTTCTTTCTTTTTTTGTTCTAGATCCTCCTCTTCTTGTTTCTTTTGTATTTGATTTTTCTAAATCCAGATTTTTCCTAGCAAAATAACAAATGGGGTTTTGTTCTCAACAAACTTCATGGTCTCAAATTCTTCTTCTGTCGAAGTGCCATAAGAACTCATAGATGTATGGGTAAGTCTTCCACATAGGATTATCATCTTTCCTCTAAATAATCCTATTCCTCCTAATCAAAGAACCATAGCAGGCTTTCCCAAAATTTCCCAAGTTCTTTCTGTCATGATATTCACCTGTGTTTCCTCATCCATGACACAGTCTATGTCAAAGTCTCCTATTCTCGTTTCTATGTACTCCTCTCTTTTAAGACCTCTGATAAGTTGATATCTCTGTGATAATTCAAGGTTTCTTTCATCTATAGTAATACAGTCTTTGATTCTTTCTGGGGTTCTATCATATCCTTAGTTTCTTGGCCTGTCCCATAGTTTTCTTGTTTCATATTCATCTTTTCAACTTTAGCGATCATTCTAGGACAATCCAAAACTCCATGGTCCATAGCTTTACAACAAAGACAATTAGGTATTCTACCAGGGCATTCCTTAGCAAGATGTCCCGGTCTTTTGCAATTGTAACAAAGGGTTAATCCTCTCTTTCTCTTAAATGATCCCCAACCTTTCCTGTATTGCACACTGAGATCATAGTAATTAACCTGCAAAAAATTCTTTCTAGGATCCTACATCCATTTATTAGTCCAAACATTCTTTCTATGCATAGGGATAACATATCTTTCATTATTTCTATTAAATCTATTCACATCGAATCTTCTTTCTTCTAACTGTGCCCTAGTTTTCAGATTATGACAAAATTTATCAAACGTACCTAGATCCATTCTTTCGAAACAAAAATTTTCACTTATCTTACCTTTCTTAGAGCACAAAGCTTCAATATCTTACATATTTTATTCATATCATACTTCTCTTCTCAGCATAGAGCTTCGTAAGTCGATACTACACATTAGAGTACAAATCTACACACAGAGCTTTATTTTCTTCAGTTCCCAACAATCACAGTTTTAGGTCCAGAAAATGGAACCATTTGTTGGCATAGGGGTAGACCTAGGGTTCAATGCTTCAACAACGCACCAACAAAACCCTAACTACCGACCCTTTTTGCAACACCTACAAAGTAGATGAAGTCTCACCCGAGGTAGGGGCATGGGTGGTTGCAAGAGTCAAATGTCTGCAACCTAGCTGAGACATAGATCTATGATTATACCACTTAACAAAGCACTTATCAGTTAACATTCATCAGTAATTAACCTTTATTCACATTGTAGATTGAAACCCTAGTTACAGAGCAACGCAGTATTCATCAATATCTAACACATTCAAGCACTTAGCATGGGGAAATAGATTAGATCTAACATTCATTCACAGTTCCAAGCACTAAGCTATTATACCAGATGCATCATACATAAAGATATCGACACTAAGCATAAATCACATCACTAACATACAACCATAATACACAAAGCAACGATAACACAAGATATACGCAGTTCACCCCAGTGTAGGGATACATCCACCAACTCTTCATATTCTGTCAATCTCCTTATATGCACAAAGCCTTAGAACCAGATCCTCCTTCCCCGAGTTAGGTTTAAGCACAAAGCCTTCTTACAATCACTTTCACCTAGCTTTGCAAGTCTCAACATACACTATGCACAAAGCCTTTTCAATCACATAGATAGAACTCTATCACTTAGCATATTCTCTTTCTTACTTCGCCTAGATATCTATTTATACATTACAAAATGGGCCTAAATATGGGTAAACTCATGGGCCGACATCCCATACTCGTTACATAAACTCTAATCCCAAAAAATGCCCTAAAAAGGGCTCGAGATCCCGCGATCTCTGCTTCGACTTGCGCCCGGTCTTCGGCCAACCTGTCAAAGTCCCAAAAGAGGCCAATCATGACCAAGGATCTCCAAAACTTGGACAAGGGCCAACACCACACCTACTAAGCTAAAGGAAACATCAATCAATCCAACACAACAACTTCAATGACACAAGTAGCTAGAACATTGAATACAAAGGCAATATCATCCTCAACGAGAGGCGGATGACCCTAAGTCGTGTTATCATATGTGCTTCTTGATCAACAAATTCAATGATCCAATATTAAGGAATCATGTCGCCACAGTGCAACCAACGCATTAGGAATCCATGCGTAACAAGAACAATTCTAAACCTTCAACCAAACATAGAATCCAAAATTTCTGAAATCCAACTTGCACTGACATGCAGTATACGAAACCATCATGAGAGCATTGAAATCCATCCAGCTAAATGGGATGTAATGTGACTACAAACAAGACAGGGTTAAAATTGCAACATTCTATATGTATCTTGTTACTATCTTACCATCATAAAACTATTCTAGCACAATTTATCCAACCTCAATTAATATAAAAACTTATAAAGTTTCCCTCCTTCATTTAAAGAAAACCCCTCAACATCACAAGGAACTAAAGTGTCATTTAATTGAATAATGATTCATTACCCTTAATGAATTATTAATTAACATAAAACAACTTCTTCCCCCCTTCCTTACTAATTTACAACCCTTTACATCATTATGAAGAAATGAGCATCATTGATATTTGAATAAATCAATATTTATCCTATGAAAAATTCATTTAACGCAAGACATTTTCTTATTAACAATTATATGCAATTAACAATATTTAACAACAATTAACAATACTTAAAAGGTAGTTAAATCATTAAGACCTTCCCCAACTCTAGTAACATAAAATTATGATCTGAACACAGTTAGGTCTGTCCTAAGGCCACAGAGACCCCCACTTTCCATTCACCAAGCCTCGGACATAAAAATTCGCCAAGGCTATGTCCCACCTCAAGGATATGGAAAAATCGAATAATCGCTGGGTTAAATTTGCAGCCAAAATAACCGCTGCAATGCAACCTTTGTCAATTGAATCATTGTCAGAGGTTTGAATTCTGGCATTTAAACCACACCACCCTTACTTAAATCACTTCTACCCAACCGCACTCCACAAAATCGCTACTGCCATGACAGAGGCGAACTTGACCACGCCACCATCTCTGGTTACTAAAAGCAAGGTTCTGGAAGCTCGAAGTTTGTGACAGGAAACAATTACATTCACCGAGACTCTCAATGAAGGGAGAGAACAAGGCTTAAGGAAAACATCGAGCACGAGAGGGAAGGAATTCTCCTCGTCTAGCTCTGGATATTTTAAAGTTGCACCTCCATGAGATTGGTAAGTCTGATGCATGCAGGTCGTTTCGCTGCTCGCACTGGTAGCACTGGTCAGCTAGGCAAAGGGTGAATTGCATGTTGCTAGTTATATAAAGGGTTGATCATCTACCAACCAACAAGTGGCTTAGTTAAAACAAATTCAAAATGGAAGCAAGGGTGGGTATGTAGAGAATGCAATCAGAAGGACTCACAACAACCTCATCATTCACTACCATATGATACTGGATTTTGCACGAATTTCCCAATATATAGTTGTCCTTCCCTCCGATTCGAATAAAAAAAATGCCTCTTAACACAGTTATATAGTACAATAAAAAGGGGCATAACGTGGATAGGGACAGTGATGATGCAGATTAATCGTACTTGGGCTTCACCAAGGTTGAATCAAAGGGAACCACCACCGAAAAAAAACAACGTCGAAGAGAGGAGATACAACAACTAGGTTGGCACAGGAACAAGGGCGATAATGTAAATTCTAAGGAGTTTTCAATACATAACTACTCACTAGCTATCAAAATTCCTTAAAAAAAAATTCTTAATAAATTATTACAACCAAAATCTAAATTCTAAGCTGGAATAAAATTTATTTGAATTATGTTTGCAACTATTGTACAAGGTTCAAGTCAACGTTCTTCGTTAGAGATATTCATATACATAAAATTTACTAACTTTAATACAATTTACTTCTCCATAATAGAAATGCATATACAATAAATTTAACTACTTTTCAATACAAAATAAACACTTGTGTACCATATCCAAATGCGAAGAACTGGAAGTGATTGTTCCGCACTTGCGCTCCATCCAATTCCTTCTTGTCAATCGTTGTCAATCGCTGAGACTTCACCGGTACCTCCCAGCCAACCCTAGGGGTACTCTTCTTCCTCTAAGCTCTCGAGTCACAACAGGGCCACACACACAATACCAGAGAATGCTATCTCCCAGCTCGCCTCGCAAGGTCGAGCTACCACTTGTTACCCGAGCTGGGTATCCCAACTCCCACAAGAGAAATTCAGTCAAGATAAATTCCGGCAGCATAACCTTATGCAAACCAGACGTGATCCATACTTCTCCTCCGCCATCATTTTTATAGATTTTTCTAGTGATTAGTTTCCCAAACCCTCATTAGATTCTTTTTATTAAATTTAATTAGGACAAACCTCCCCCGTACACATGTCACCCGATCTCTTAGTTGCACTAGAAAATAAATTTATTAATTAATTAAATTTGAATATTTCCCTCACCCACCTAAATGCGTTCCTAAAAACGCTCCTCGGTGTCTCTTTATTCCCTTACATTTCTTAAATGACTTACGTCTTACTTAAAGCCTAGTTGAGTTCACAAATAGAAAGTTCCAAAGGCTAGATTCCCTACTAAGTTAGAAATTTCATTTTTTCTTAAGTTTCCCCTTTTTTGCTTAGTTCAGATTTAGCAAGTTTAGATAAAAGCAACAATTTATCTTTTTAATAATTTAATCCTCCATTAAAAATTTTACTTTAATAATTAATGTTTTAATTTTCTTTACCCCCTTCTTGTTACATGTCTATTTAGTTTTTTTTTGTTCAAAAGTTCTACTTAGACCTAGGTTTTAAATTCACTAGGCTACGTGACAGTTCTTAGGGGAAAAAATTGTTATTAAAATTTACTCATCACATCATTCATTTTAAGGCCGACCAGGTCCTAAGGAGGCATAGTTTTCTAGGTACTAGCTTTATTAACTTACCATAGTTAAAATAGTGATGTGCCCTTCAGGACACACTACATGTTCCAAGGGTGCCACTTTCTTGCATTCCGATTTTATTTGCATGACATGCCCTTCAAGACACACTACATACTCCAAGGGTGTCTCTCACCTCTTGAATGAATTTGGTAGACGTAAAACTCCTGGAGTCAATACTCCATCAGGTGACCTTGTGGGACACTAAGTTGTGCACCCCTTAGAATCATCGTGAGCGACTGTCATAGTCTTCTCTCACAGCATCATGGATCTCTCGAACTAGGTAATCGTTAACCTACAGTTCAAGCCACGGCGGGAGTCCTAGTAGGTTGTGGCAGGGTTGTCACCACACCTCTCCCTCAATGTCTCTGGTTGTCGTGCATGACCCCTTTACTCCAAATGTGAGTCTGGTAGAAAAGCTATCGTCAGCCTACATCCATCAATGAAAGATGTCAACTATAAAAATCAACATCATAATATCTAGTCATATGTCACATCTGTAATATCAATAACATTCAAAACAAAACAATCCACTCCCTGACTCGATCCAGAGTCCAAGGAGATCCATTGATGCCATCGACATCCTCTAATGTCCAGAGTCCTGCACACTTAGGAGAAACTAGTCAATATCACCTGTCGATATAAATATAGAAAAAATAACATATAATCAGATCCACAACATCTCATAATCATAATMAAAACAAAATCGTATAAATAACCAGATCACTTGCACGCAAGTGTCCTCAAAGAATAAGTTTTCTCAGTGCCCGCAAGAGTGGGATGTTACATAAGGCATCTATCCCATTGTAGACAATAACAATTTCTAGACCTTTTGAACAATGGGGAATAAATGTTGTAGGATAAATTTATCAAAATTCATTAAAACAAAACAAGTACATATTAACCAAAACTAAGTATTTTACCCAATGTTCAAAATCCATTCCCCTTATATGAATTAATGAAAGGGTAGTCATCCATTTTTTGGAACAACTATTACTAGGTTTGGGGTACCATCTGTGATTGTGGTTGATAATATTGCTTATTTTTCTTCTACTCTTTTTACTGAATTTTCACTTGGAAAGGGAATTCTCATTAAGTATTCAACAAATTATTAACCTTAGGGAAATGGTTTCATAGAGTCTACAAATAAGAATTTAATTCAGATCTTAAAGAACAATTTTACTGAAAATCATAAAAATTGGCACAACTCTCTCCATAATGCACTTTGTGCTGATAGGGTGACTCCTAAGTATGCTTTAGGACCTATCGATATTTCCTTGCTTATGTTCAAGAAGCTATATTGTCAAAAAATGTATATTTCCCATCCCTGCAACTATCCCAAGCTTCCATAAGCCAGCCTCTATCTGATATGAAACGATGCATTGATACACTTCTTATGCTAGAAGAGGAAAGGCAAAAGTATAAATAGAAATTCCCAACCCACCAATGGTTGGTAAAAAGGTGGTTTGAAAAACATAAAGTTGGGGATAATAATTTTAGAGTGGGGGATCTAGTCTTGAAATGGGACAAAGTTAATGAACATAAGGGAAAACATTATAAATTTTAGAATCTATGGCTTATTGCTTACCAGGTAGCTAAGAAGTTTGAGGTTGGCACGTATCGATTGCAAAACTTGGGAGGTGAATGGGATTCTCTCCTTGTAAATGGTTAGATCATCAAACAATTTTTCTCCTAGTTTCTCCATGTGAGTAGTTTGCACTATAAGTTTTTATGTTTTTCTTTTGATTTTGTTTTCTTTAATTTTTGGATTGAGTTATGTTTTGACAATTCATTATTTATTTTTTATTTATAAGTTTTAGCTATTCAGAAAATAGTGTTGGGTTTTAGCTTTTGGCGAGACATGGTGAGACCATTCCCTTATATTAAACTTTGTTCAAGTCCGTTATCAAAATTAAGGGGAATAAACTATGGATAGAATAAAAGTGAAAATATATTTATTAAATTTGTATCTATATTATCTGGAAAGAAGCATATTGTTTGATTCGTGGTGAGGAATTTATGAAAGGGGAAATTATTGAAAGAAGGAAAGTATGGCTCATGCTTGGAGGAAAAACTAATGAACATCTCACTCCTCCTAAGGAAGAATGCTATGAAAAATCCTAAGTATTGGTTTACTTTCTTCACTAACATGTATCATCCTCCTAGTCTCACTTTCATATCCTGTGAGAACTCCTCCTCATGAAATAACTAGTAATGGGTACACATTTTATTGCAATATGAATAATAATAATAATAATAATAAATGGAGTGGAAAGAAAAATGACACAAAATCAATTTAATGATTTGAAGGAGGGAATGCAGATATCTCTATCGGGGCTAGGGACACTTCCTATAAGCGGATAAAGGTATGTGATATAGAGGTGACTTTGTTAGGGATACAAATGCTTGTTGGCAATGGATCAACACCAGAAGGGTAATAAAGTTGCTTAGAGGTTGGACATTTCAAAGTCCTCCTATAAGATGTGATATTGGATTTAGTCTCACTTGTAAAGAATGACTCATTGGTAAATATTAAATAGGTTGGAAAATCAAATAAATACTCATGATTGAGCATTTATGGTAATTCCTAGATTATATATATATATATATATATATATATATAATTCTTGAGTTCTAATCGAATATATAAGTTCTACCCCTAAAATTGATATATAAATATATAGTCATAGATTTTGGTATCGTCCGATGAATCACCATTTGTTGAGTCCTCAACACACCCTTTCAAATATTTAAAATTTTTAGGGTACCACTTTCTTATATCTTTATTTTTTTGTTTTTTATCATTATTGACTCTGTTATTGCATTTTTTCAATGTTCTTTATGATTTGTTTTTTTGTTCATTTTCATCAATGACCAAATATTAAAGAAAACTCCAAGAAAATAACTCTCACCCCTGCATAAAAATGGTCAAGGAAAAAAAGGAAATAGGTCAAAAATCGGACTTAGATGAAGTTTTTTTTTTTAAAACACCAATGAAATCATCGAATTGGGACTCAAGACTTTATAATCAAAACAGAGATCCCAAAATCATGACCTCGAAAAATCCTTAAAGAAAAAGTTGTCGAACTCATCAAGGTGTCAAGGAAAAGGTATGAATGCTAGCGGGAAAGCCCCCCCAATGACTACACCAGGGTTCAGAATGTAGGCATATCAATTAACCATCTAAAAGTCAACTACTTCTTTAAACTATCCCAAACATACCAAAAAGCATACAAAAAAAGAAAAGATGAGGGAGATTGGGTAACTGTACCTCTACTCTGTGTCCGGTGATGATCCCCTCACGCTTGGAAGATTTGCTAACTGCAAGCCTCTTCCCAAGGCTAGCCTGCATCCAAAGATTAACAAACAAAAAATGACAAGCAACTATTCCATATACAAATTAGGGTTAGATGTTAGAATGTAAAAACATAAATCAATAAAAGCATTGAATACACCATGATTGGGGACAAGAAAAGTAATTATTTTATTAATAACTCAATGATTATACCTTTACAATCAAAGTCGGCTACTAGTCCACAAACCTGGTCCAGGATCCTCTTCACCAAGATCCAAGTGCACCTTTGTATGGCTTCTCCTCTCAACCTTCTGATCTCTTCTTGGGAAGTGAATGAGATATGATGGAGGAAGAAGGACTAATTGGGGAATGTTGAGGAAATTCTCACAAAAGGGATGCAATAACTTGGGCAAGGAGGGGATGTGAAACAGGTAGATTTTCACTGTTCTTATGTCTAGATGTAAAATGAGACCCCAACACTTCCTTTTATATGGGAAAAGGATCGTTATTTGGTTGGGTGACGGGCTATAGTAGGTGGATTAGTTGGGAAACTACCGAATAGCCTTTAATATCAACGAATTCCTTGCAACTTTTGCAAGTATACATGGGATGTAGTGGTACATCATGCATACGTACGCAGGTTGTAGTGGTGCACAAAGCGTATGTACGCGGGCAATAGTGGTGTAGGGTGCATACATCTTCAAAAAAACATTTTTTTAGAAGAGAAACTCAACAGTGATTTGGAAAAAAATGCAAGTAAGAGGGCCAAAGGCCAGGTATTCATGTGTAGAGAAATTTAGGGTTATAACAGATGACCCCTAATGTGTGAGGTCAGAAGAGCATCTGATGGCCAAAATACATTACAAAATATTCACCAATGTACAAAACGAGTGAGCCCGGGACCAGAGTTCGGGAGGTGTCCTCTGCAAAATAACAATTGTCTCTCTGAGGCGAGCATACCCATGCTTGAGTTGAAATAAATCATGGCTTCCAATCAAATACACTGCAGATCCATGTCATATAACTATATAAATTGTAGTCACGAGCAATACACAATGGATCTACATCTCAAAATCAAAGATATACAAGTAGAGCATTCATCTTAAAGAATCTAATGATACCTGATGATTGGAGATGAGGTATTCATAACTCAATAAATAAATTCAAGATATTCAAAACTCGGGTAGGAGTACAATGTGAGTGTATGATTTCACTACCGAGAGGTCTTCGACGACTTGTTGGGAAAAGACAATAATAAATTTATGATCAGGCAGATAACTTCGCTGATTTTGAATCAAGACTTGACTGGACTTTTAGGATGGCCGACTCATAAAGTCAAGAGACAAATTGCAGAAAGGCCGAATCAGGTTGGGTGAAACTTCCCTTGGTCAAAATCACGAAAGATGATCAGACTCAGGCAACATGACATTGAAATAAATTCACTATGCAAGAGACAACACAAACTCTCCATGTGTTTGGAAGAGTAACCAAACTGAGGAGGACACAGCTCTATGTAGTGAGAACAACTTCCTAATTTCATACTAGATCCCAATGCTTGACCTCCCTAATCCTCCATTAAAAATTTTACTTTAATAATTATTGTTTGAATTTTCTTTACCCCCTTGTTACATGTCTATTTAGGTTTTTTTTTTGTTCAAAGGTTCTACTTAGACCTAGGTTTTAAATTCACTAGGCTACGCGACAGTTCTTAAGGGAAAAAATTGTTATTAAAATTTACTCATCGCATCATTCATTTTAAGGCTGACCAGGTCCTAAGGAGGCATATTTTTCTAGGTAATAGGTTTATTAACTTACCATAGTTAAAATATTGATGTGCCCTTCAAGACGCACTACATGCTCCAAGGGTGCCACTTGCCTGCATTCCAATTTTATTTGCGCGACATGCCCTTCAAGATGCACTACGTGCTCCAAGGGTGTCTCTCACCTCTTGAATGAATTTGGTAGATGTCAAACTTCTGGAGTCAATACTCCATTAGGTGACCTTGTGGGATACTAAGGGGCTCTAAGGAATAAGGAACTTGCCTTATTGCGCGCCCCTTAGAATCATCGTGAGCGACTGTCGTAGTCTTCCCTCACAACATCGTGGATCTATCGAACTAGGTAATCGTTAACCTACAGTTCAAGCCATGACGGGAGTCCTAGTAGGTTGTGGCAGGGTTGCTGCCACACCTCTCCCTCAATGTCTCTAGTTGTCGTGCATGATCCCTTTACTCTAAATGTGAGTCTGGTTGGAAAGCTATCGTCAGCCTGCATCCATCAACAAAACATGTCAACTATAACAATCAACATCATAATATCTAGTCATATGTCACATCTGTAATATCAATAACATTTAAAACACAACAATCCACTCCCTAACTCAATCTGGAGTCCAAGGAGATCCATCGATGCCATCAACATCCTCTAATGTCCAGAGTCCTACACACTTAGGAGAAACCAGTCAATATCACCTGTCGATATAAATATAGCAAAAATAACATATCATCAGATCCACAATATCTCATAATCATAATCAAAACAACCAATCATATAAAGAACCAGATCACTTGCACGCAAGTGTCCTCAAAGAATAAGTTGTCTCAATGCCCGCAAGAGCGGGATGTTACATAAGGCATCTATCCCATTGTAGATAATAACAATTTCTAGACCTTTTGAAAAATGGGGAATAGATGTTGTAGGATAAATTTATCAAAATTCATTAAAAAAAAAGTACATCTTAACCAAAACTAAGCATTTTACCCAATGGTCAAAATCCATTCCCCTTATATGAATTAATGAAAGGGTAGTCATCCATTTTTTGGAACAACAACTATTACTAGGTTTGGGGTACCATCTGTGATTGTGGTTGATAATATTGCTTATTTTTCTTCTACTCTTTTGATTGAATTTGCACTTGAAAAGGGAATTCTCATTAAGTATTCAACAAATTATTACCCTTAGGGAAATGGTTTCATAGAGTCTACAAATAAGAATTTAAGTCAGATATATTAAAGAACAGTTTTACTGAAAATCATAAAAATTAGCACAACTCTCTCCATAATGCACTTCCGGCTGATATAGGGTGACTCCTAAGTATGCTTTAGGACCTATGCATATTTCCTTGCTTATGTTCAAGAAGCTATATTGTCAAAAAATGTATATTTCCCATCCCTGCAACTATCCCAAGCCTCCATAGGCCAGCCTCTATCTGATATGAAACGATGCATTGATACACTTCTTATGCTAGAAGAGGAAAGGGAAAAGTATAAATAGAAATTCCCAACCCACCAATGGTTGGTAAAAAGGTGGTTTGAAAAACATAAAGTTGGGGATAATAATTTTAGAGTGGGGGATCTAGTCTTGATATGGGACAAAGTTGATGAACATAAGGGAAAACATTATAAATTTTAGAATTTATGGCTTATTCCTTACCAGGTAGCTAAGAAGTTTGAGGTTGGCACGTATCGATTGCAAAACTTGGGAGGTGAATTGGATTCTCTCCTTGTAAATGGTCAGATCATCAAACAAGTTTTCTCCTAGCTGCTCCATGTGAGTAGTTTGTACTATAAGTTTTTATGTTTTTCTTTTGATTTTGTTTTCTTTAATTTTAGGATTGAGTTATGTTTTGATAATTCATTATTTATTTTGTATTTATAAGTTTTATCTATTCAAAAAATAGTGTTGGGTTTTAGCTTTTGGCGAGACATGGGGAGACCATTCTCTTATATTAAACTTTATTTAAGTTTGTTATCAAAATTAAGAGGAATAAACTATGGATAGAATAAAAGTCAAAAGATATTTATTAAATCTGTATCTATATTATCTAGAAAGAAGCATACTGTTTGATCCATGGTGAGGAATTTATGAAAGGGGAAATTATTAAAAGAAGGAAAGTATGGCTCATGCTTGGAGGAAAAACTAATGAATATCTCACTCCTCCTAAGGAAGAATGCTATGAAAAATCCTAAGTATTTATTTACTTTCTTCACTAACATGTATCATCCTCCTAGAATCACATTCATATCCTATGAGAACTTCTCCTCATGAAATATCTAGTAATGGGTACACATTCTATTGCATGATATGAATAATAATAATAATAATAAATGGAGTGGAAAGAAAAATGACACAAAATGGATTTAATGATGTGAAGGAGGGAATGCAGATATCTCTGTTGGGGCTAGGGACACTTCCTATAAGCAGATAAAGGTATGTGATATAGAGGTTACTTTGTTAGGGATACAAATGCTTGTTGGAAATGGAGCAACACCAGAAGGGTAATAAAGTTGCTTAGAGGTTGGACATTTCAAAGTCCTCCTATAAGATGTGATATTGGATTTAGTCTCACTTGTAAAGAATGACTCATTGGTAAATATTAAATAGGTTGGAAAATCAAATAAGTACCCATGATTTAGCATTTATGGTAATTCCTAGATTATATATATATATATATATATATATATATATAGTCATAGATGTTGGTATCATCCAGTGAATCACCATTTGTTGAGTCCTCAACACACCCTTTCAAATATTTAAAAATTTTAGGGTACCACTTTCTTATATCTTTATTTTTTTGGTTTTTATCATTATTGACTCTGTTATTGCATTTTTTCAATTTTCTTTATGATTTGTTTTTTTGTTCATTTTTATCAATGACCAAATCTTAAAGAAAACTCCAAGAAAATAACTCTCACCCCTACATAAAAATAGTCAAGATAAAAAAGGAAATAGGTCAAAAATCGACCTTAGATGAAGTTTTTTTTTTTAAAACACCAATGAAATCATCGAATCGAGACTCAAGACTTTATAATCAAAACAAAGATCCAAAAATCATGACCTCGACAAATCCTTAAAGAAAAATTTGATGAACTCATCAACGTGTTAAGGAAAATGTATGAATGCTAGCAGGAAAACCCCCCTATGACTACACTAGGGTTCAGAATGTAGGCATATCAATTAACCATCTAAAAGTCAACTACTTCTCTAAACTATCCCAAACATACCAAAAAGCATACAATAAAAGAAAATATGAGGGAGATCAGGTAACTATACCTCTACTCTATCTTCGGTGATGATCCCCTCACGCTTGGAAGATTTGTTGACTGCAAGCCTCCTCCCAGGGCTAGCATGCATCCAAAGATTAACAAACAAAAAATGACAAGCATGCTATTCCATATACAAATTAGGGTTAGATGTTAGAATGTAAAAACATAAACCAATAAAAGCATTGAATACACCATGATTTGGGATAAGAAAAGTAATTATTTTATTAATAACTCAATGATTATACCTTTACAATCAAAGTCAGCTACTAGTCCACGAACCTGGTCTAGGCTCCTCTTCACCAATATCCAAGTGCACCTTTGTATGGCTTCTCCTGTCAACCTTTTGATCACTTCTTGGGAAGTGAATGGGTTTTGATGGAGGAAGAAGGGATAATTGGGGAATGTTGAGGCAATTCTCACAAAAGGGATGCAATAACTTGGGCAAGGAGGGGATGTGAAACAGGTAGATTTTCACTGTTCTTATGTCTAGATGTAAAATGAGACCCCAACACCTCCTTTTATATGGGAAAAGGATCGTTATTTGGTTGGGTGACGGGCTATAGCAGGTGGATTAGTTGGTAAACTACCCAATAGCCTTTAATATCAATGAATTCCTTTCAACTTTTGCAAGTATACATGGGTTGTAGTGGTGCATAATGCATACGTATGCAAGTTGTAGTGGTGCAACAAGCAAATGTACGTGGGCAGTAGTGGTGTAGGGCACGTACATCTTAAAAAATAAATTTTTTTAGAAGAGCAACTCAACAGTGCTTTGGAGAAAAATGCAAGTAAGAGGGCCAAAGGCCATGTATTCATGTGTAGAGAAATTTAGGGTTATAACATATGACCCCTAATGTGTGAGGTCAGAAGAGCATCTGATGGCTGAAATACATTACAAAATCTTCACCAATGTATGAAACGAGTGAGCCCGGGACCAGATTTCGGGAGGTGTCCTCTACAAAATAACAATTGTCTCTCTGAGGCAGGAATACCCATGCTTGAGATGAAATAAATCATGGCTTCCATTCAAGTACACTACAGATCCATGTCATATAACTATACAAATTGTAGTCACGAGCAATACACAATGGATCTACATCTTAAAATCAAAGATATACAAGTAGAGCATTCATCTTAAAGAATCCAATGATACCTGATGGTTGGAGATGAGGTATTCATAGCTCGAGAAAGAAATTCAAGATATTCAAAACTCGGGTAGGAGTACAATGTGTGTGTATGATTTTACTACCCAGAGGTCTTCGACGGCTTGTTGGGAAAAGACAAGAAGATATCAATTATCAAGCAGATAACTTCGTTGATTTTGAATCAATATTTGACTGGACTCTTAGAATGGCTGACTCATGAAGTCAAGAGACAAACTGTAGAAAGGCCGACTCAGGTTGGGTGAAACTTCCCTTGGACAAAATGACGAAAGATGATCAAACTCAGGCAACATGACATTGACATAAGTTCACTACGCAGGAGGCAACACAAACTCTCCATGTGTTTGGAAGAGTAACCAAACTAAGAAGGACACATCTCTATGTAGCGAGAACAACTTCCTAATTTCATACTAGATCCAAACAAATGGAAGGATGTGCTTTGTCCAATGGCGACTCATTTTGGTCCCAAAAAAGAATATATTTTCCCATCCCCTCTTTTTGGGTTTTTTAATTTTTTTTCCTTTTTCAATTTTTAAAGAGATTGAAAAATAATAAAAGAATGCTACATTACAAAGGAGGAATGAGTGTCATAAGCAAGAATACTAGTTCTAAGCACAAGGAACACACTAATGCTCAGAGCAAGGAGACATGTGCAGGAAAAGGACACTTGAGAAAAATTCCTCCATGGGTCAAGGTGTCAGGTCGCAGAGGCAAAGTGCTACAAGGATTTCATATAAGGCTGTTGAAATTACTAAGACAACTGAGAGGGGGGAGTGAATCAGTTGTTATTGCGCTTAAACAATTATATGACTATTCAAATTTTTAATCTTCTCCAAGTGACCATCAATATTATACAAGATATGAACAACATAAATAATTAACATTAGTCACACATAAGATATACACAGAGACAGATTTTCATGAGGAAACACATAAAGGGAGAAAACCTCTTCTTCGAATGATAGGCAGTATTTTAATTTTTGTACATCATCTATCTTTGAGCACCAACTCAATGTGAGGCTACAACCTTTGTTTTACAAGCTCCAACTTACTGAGAGCCCCAACCCTCTGATTTCTCTAGCACCCACTAGAAGGAAGCATCCACTTCCTGAGTGTTCCAACACCAACTGGACTTATACAAGCACAAACTTGTATACAAAAAACTCTTTGTTTTCCCTAGCACCACTCTGCCACCCTATTTTCTAGACACAACTAGATGGAAGATACAACATTCAATATTCAAGGACCAACTTGAATATTAGAGGACCACAGTCCTCCCTAGCATCACCCTACCTCCCTGGTTATGAAAATTTTGACTGAATAATCAAGAATACAGATATATCAATTCTTACCAATTCTTCTTTATTCTGCAAATATTCTCTGCTTCTATATGTACTCATCCTTATCCTCTTCACAGTTATACAAGATCCAATGGTTGTTGGTCCTTGGTGCTCAGATTCAACGTTTGAGATTTGTTCTCCTCTTCTACGTGCTCCTCCTATCTGAATTCAGATCTGACGACCATCGGGAATTTGGGATGGGTGATCCAACGATCATTGTTGCTCCTCCTCCTGATATTACATTTTTGTTATTTCCATGCCATCATCGATGCGTTGCTAATATTTCTATCATTGGAAAACAAGTATACTCTCGTCGTGCTGATCTTGCCATCAATGAAAAACAAGCAGAGACTATGTCTTATGTCTGTAAATATGCCAACAATATCCCCCTTTGACATTGATGGAAACCTTGAAGAACTTGAAGAACTACACTATTCTTCCTGGACATCCAACCATACAACTGTAGCATCCTTACCACACTTTTTCTCCCCCTTTGACATCAATGTCAAAAAAGAAACACACTCCCCCTGAGCTGTTGTAGTACATATCAAAGATATCAGATATACAAAAAGCATATACTCCCCCTGACAAGGTGAACAAAATAGACGAAAGAAGATATAACCCCCAACTTCTGACGAAGATATCCAAAAGGTGTCTCTTCTAATGGTTTAGTAAAGATGTCAGCTATTTGTTATGTGGAAGGAATATAATTCAGCTGAACAATCTGTTTGTAACCCGCTCTCTAAGAAAATGATATTTAATTGGTATATTCTTAGTCTTGGAATGAAGAACATGATTCTTGGAGACACTAATGGAACTGGTGTTATCACAATGAATTGGAATTGGATCATTATAATTTACCTACAAATCTACAAGAGTTTGGACCATCCATAAAATCTAGGTGCAGCAAGTAGCAACAACAATGTACTCTGCCTATGTAGTTGATAAGGAAATAGACCCATGTTTCTTACTAAGCCATGCTACTAATGAGTCACCCAAGAAGAATGCACCTCCACTGGTGCTCTTTCTCTCATCCACAAAATTTACCCAATCAACATCTGGATAAGTAGTTAATTGAAAATTATGATTTTTAGGATACCATAGACCATAAGTCATTGTTCCCTTCAAGTATTTGAATATCCTTTTTACAACTACTAAATGAATTTGTTTAGGAGAATACTGATAATGACCTACCATTCCAACAGCTTTCATTATATCATAACGAGATGTTTTGATGTACATAAGACTGGCTATCATTGATCGATATGTCCTTTGATCAACATCAGGCGAAATATCATCTTTACTGAGCTTGCAACCAACCACCATAGGTGTACTAACAGGGGAAGAATCTTCCATCTGAAACTTCTTCAACATCTCTTTCAAATATTTTTCTTGAGAGATAAAAATTCATGCAAAACTTTGATTTACTTGTAAGCCAAGAAAATATGACAGTTCTTCTATCATGGACATCTCAAACTCTATTTGCATAGAATTAGAAAACCACTGAACAGAGAAATCATTAGTACAACAAAAAATAATGTCATCTACATAAACCAAAACAACTAGTAAATCATCACCTTCATATTTAATGTAGAGATTGTTGTCAACAATACCTTTCTTGAACCCTTTGTCTTGTAAAAATTTGTCCAATCTATAATACCAAGCTCGTGGTGTTTGTTTCAGTCCATATAAATCCTTCTTCATCTTGCAGACATAGTCAGGATTATCTGTCAATGAGAATCCTTCAGGTTTCTCCATATATACTTCTTCCTCTAGATCTTCATTAAGAAATGTTGACTTAACATTCATTTGATAAACTTTAAAGTTCTTATGACATGAATATGCAAGAAACATTCTGATGGCTTCCAATCTTGCCACTGGTGCAAAGGTTTCATCAAAATCCTATCCTTCAACTTGTGCATACCCTTTACAGACCAATCTAGCTTTATTCCTAACAACTTGTCCTTTTTCATTCATTTTGTTCTTGAACACCCATTTGGAGCCTATTACATTCTTATCTTCAGGTCCAGGAACAAGCTCCCAAGTATTTTTCTTCTCAATCTGATCAAGCTCTTCATTCATAGCTCTAATCCAATCATCATGCTTGTTGGCTTCATAAAAAAATTTAGGTTCAATCATACATAGAAAAGAAACCTGATATTCTTCTGAGTCTTTAATCAATTTCCTTCTTGTCTGAACTCCTTTATTTATATCTCCAATTATTTGATTTTCAGGATGATTCTTTCTAACAATTCTAAGAGGTGGTTTTGTTTCTTTCCACTGATTTGTGTCATCCTAAGTATTTGTATCTTCATCTGATTTATATTCTTCTCTTTCTGGTCCTTGGACCTGTTCATCTTCATCTTCAACTATATTTTATGTGCTTGGTTCAACACTGCTTACATTTCGTAATGGGATTTCTTCATCAACTTTTATTTCAATACAATCAACTAATTTATGCAGCCTCTTATTGTAGAATATGTATCCTTTATTGTTTGTAGAATAACCTAAGAAGACACCTTCATCATCCCTGTCATCATATTTGCCAACATTTTCATCATTATTCTTGATATAACATTTACTCCCAAAGACTTTAAAATGCTTGATTGAAGCAAGTCTTCCAAACCATAGTTCATAAGAAGTCTTGAAACTGTGTGGCCTGAGATGAGATTTATTAAGAATATGAACAACTGTATGGATTTCTTCCACCCAATATGTTTGAGCAATATTCCTTTCATTCATCATTGATCTTGCCATCTATTGAACTAATCTATTCTGCCTCTCAACTACTCCATTTTGTTGTGGAATCCTTGGAATAGTGTACTCTCTTTTGATCCCATGTTTATCACAAAAATATTTGAAGTTCCATGAGATAAACTCTCCTCCTCTATCAGACCTTACTGCCTTCAATCTTTTTTCTATTTGATTCTCAGTCAGAGCCTTAAACACTTTGAACTTTTTAAATGCTTCAGATTTTTCCTTCAAAAAGGCAACCCATGTTAGTCTAGAATAATCATCAATAATTAACATAAAATAGTTTTCTTTTTATGTACCTTCTTTCCTTGATGGTCCACATAAATCCATATGTACTAACTGGAGAGGTTTTTCTGTTGAGGAATTTTTTTTAGATTTGAACTGTGTCTGAGTAAGATTTCCTATTTAGCAAGGTTTACAAACAGAATCATATGGATTTGATATCTTTGGAAGATATTTTACCACCCCACTATTTCTAAGATTGATTATATGATCAAAATTTAGGTGTCCAAGTCTCTTATGCCATAGCCAACTTTCATCATACTTTCTTAAGTGGCATTCTTCTTTTTCTTCTTTTAACACATAGACATTGTTTTCTGTTCTTATGCCTTTTGCAACTAGCTGTCCTGAATTCACAGATTCTATTCTACAATCTTTAGAAGTAAAAACAAATTCACATCCTCTTTCATAAAATTGACTGACACTAAGTAGATTATTTTTTAGACCATTTACAAACAACACATCTTGACCTTTCCCTTTGCCATTACTCAGACTTACCATTCCTTTGCATTTTATTTTTTCTGGTGTATCATTTCCAAAAGTTACATTCCCTTATTTGATTTCACTTAGAGTTATGTTGGCAGCCATATTAATTCCTATCTTTTTCCTTACAAGCTTCCTACACAAGGGTTTTGAACCCTCAATACTCGTCGCAACTTTTTAAAACGACACCATTATCTTTCGCTTTTGCATACCTACTTTTCGTTTTCATTTTCACGACTGCAAGCGTGAAAACCCACAGTTGGAATTCATGTTGATTGCATTAAAATGATATTTTGTATTGTTATGAACCTATTTGTTTATGTGGTTATAACTCTTTGACCTCAAATACACCACTAGTCACACATTATCAAAACACCAAATATTTATGCATTTGACTATTGTTAATATGGTGTCAATTTACACAAACTTCGACGCAATGGTTTGTTTGAAGATGTTGATTTTTGGGTCAAATCATGGTTATGTGGTAATTCATTTGGATATGCACTGTTGATTTGAATGTACCATTACACAAAGGCGTCGATCAGTTGTACATCCCGACATGATATTCTTGCATGGTCCCAATTTACTCCACCACCCTCGCACGCATAAGCATTAACGCCCTGTCTTGCATTTCGGGTTACCTTTGCTTGTGTTAGGGAAGCTTCGGGAAAAATGGTTCTGTGTCTACCCTGTCAAACCCTCTCGCCGATTACCCTATTGATTTTGTGCTATTAGCTATGGCTCCTGTAGTGCGAATCGAGCCCAACAGTGTCCAAACTTTGATGTTGTTTGATAATGCCCGAGAGGACCTAAAGAGGAATGGTTGGTGGGTTTTTATTGAGAAGTTCGAGGGTTTCAACCTAGCAGTCGCTCAGTAATTTGCACTTACATTTGATGGGTGTAGATCCAAAATTGGGGATGTCCAGCTCGAAGTGAACGAGAATTTCCTTAGCTCAGCCACTGGTCCGCAAGCCGAGGGACATATATGGTTTAAAAATTAGAAGGTTGATGAAGTACCATGGCCACTGTTGTTTACCTCAAGGAAGATTAACAGTTGCGACAAAGGTATTCCCGTTACAGCTCTGAAATCTAGATGGCATGATTTGTTGGCTATTATCAAGCAGTTTGTTACATGCGAGGGTAGATACGGTCTAGTTTTCCTATACAACCTACGACTGCTCATGAGGTTCATAGATTTTCCCTTAAATATGCCACATTTTCTCCTTAGGAGTTTATATAAAATGGCTAAGTGATTCAAAAGGGAGAAAGCTGACTCCAGCCTCTTCCACCTCTGTTTAATTAAAATTATTGTGGTTCATTAGTTGAAGTTGAGTGGCGATTGTTGGGACACTTTCTTGTTGAGGAATGGTTTTGCCAGTCCTGAAATAGGACATGTTAACAAAACTGTTGTCACAGAAACCCTTGTCGAGCCTATCATTCCCCCTCCTATGCTCTTGGCCTATGTTGAACCCTCAACCTACCCGAACGCTACCCAACATGACACCCCGCTTGACTCATGTCCAAAAGACAGTGGTAAGCCTGTTAAGAGGTCTGCAAAGAAAAAGGGTAAAAGCAACAGTGATATCGATTGCAAACGTAAAAAGGCCATGCGCTGGGTTTCATGGTGTGCTCGTAACAAACCAAAAGAAAAAACAGATCAAAAACCAATCCTGTTAAGTGAAGATTCTGATTCTGAAATCGAACAGTTTCTAACCGAGGAGTATCCATACTCTCATGGAATTTGTTCACTTAAGCCCTATGACTATGTGACAAACCTCCCACCGTGCCTTAGAGATGACCCCAACTTCCCTGGGATCAAACTCGATAGAGGAACTGCTAGTCAATTAAGAAGTTCCTCACCTGTAATTACACGGCCTGATCAACCACAGTGAGACGAATGTAAGTCGTGGCTCAACCAATATTATACAGACGTCCCTTTTCTCCAATACCGAATCAAGTCCTTGGAGGACCAAGTAAATGTGCTAACCAAAGAAAATGATAGATTGCAAGCTAATGATAAAAGGTAGAAGACCACAGGCTTTGTTGTTTTCAAAAATGTAGAGGCGGCCACTGCCATTGCCAATTCAAAAATAGCTTGATCAAATTGAATCCTTGAGACTGAGGTATGGTATTTCAAGAGTGATTTTAAAATGGTTTTGTTTGTGTTGAATTAACATATAGGATTTTTTGGCTCAAATCACATCCATTTCTGTTTTGATTGAATGATAAAACTCGATTTTGTTTATAATAATAACTAGCTACAGAATCATGACATTCTGTAGCTAGTCATTAAAATTTGAATTTTTTGATTTTACAACTAAAACACAATCTGAAATCATGTATTCTTGTTCATTTCAGGTACATACGAATTTTAAAGGAAATTGGATTACTAGTGGAATTTCTGAACATTTTATTTCCTTACATGGTTTTAGATTAGGCTGTTAGTTTTAGATAGGAATAAGAATTTGGGAGATTGTATTTCC
Organism: Picea glauca; assembly: GCA_000966675.3. Taxonomy (NCBI): domain Eukaryota; kingdom Viridiplantae; phylum Streptophyta; class Pinopsida; order Pinales; family Pinaceae; genus Picea; species Picea glauca. Next base: position 334,870 of record JZKD02S0921112.1, on the reverse strand, counting down.
CACGATTTTTGGAACAACTCTGATAATTTCCACAGGGAATGTTTTGATCCTGTGGCCTTTATATATGTATTATTTTTGTAAACAAGGATCATCGCTGCCTGGGGCAAAGAACGATGGATTTATGATTTTCACACTTGAATGAAATATGATACTGGTTGCAGCTTTAGCTTTTCCATATTGTGGTTTTATTCAAGTTAAGATTGTTTCGATTTGTAGTTAAGACTATTATTGCTTTTGCTTTTATGGTTTACTAGAGATTGGGATTGATATAAATTTATATGTATGATCCATGTTCATGTTCCATATTGTCAAAGTGGATTAATCCAAACGGCTTGGGTTATTTAGACAACCCCGGACCAGATTCACTCCTCCAGTTGACGAGTGGTCAATTTCGCCCATCAATAAATGGCGCTAGAAGGAGGGCCGACTGACAAGATGGCCCTATAGGAGCCTTTATTTAAAATATATTCAATTCCCCCATGGCTCCCCAAATCACTGTGTTGGAACATGCTTTCAATTTCTCATCACCCAATGTTCCCAACGAGACAATCTCTCGCTTGTCCAAACTCACCTTTGATGGTGGAGGAAATATATCTACTAAAGACCACCTTAACAAGTTTTGGTGCAAATGCATCAAACATGACATCTCAGATTTAATAGTTTTATGCAGACTTTTCACTTTTACTTTTAGAGGTCGGATTAAACATTGGTTTGAATCCTTTCCAGCATGTCACTTTTTTTATTGGTTTCAATTTGTAGATGAGTTTCTAGATTCTTTTGAAATTTATGATTTTGATCAATTATGTGAAGAATTTCACACTTCGCTAATCAACGACGATTCATCTTCAGAAGAATTTTTGACAAGAGTCTATCATATCCTCTGTAAATTTAATCTTGATGACATGTCATTTTCATTAAGTCTCTTCTATAATGCTTGCATCCCTTCTATCCAGTCATTCAAGCACAAACGAAGAACTAATTACAAATCCTATCACTCAACTGCAAGAACAATTCTCTTCACAAGAAGAGAAGAATCCTTCCGACAATGTTGAACAAGCTAGGAAGGTAGGATCTATTGACCAGGTTCTTATTGACAACCCAATAGGTTTTTCCTCTGAATCATTGTATTTTCAGTCCACGACTAGTATGGAAGAAGATTCGTTTCTAGCTCAAGGTGAATATCCTCATTCTTGTAACTCATGCTCTAATCAATATTTAAAATCAGTCATTGAGGAACACTTAAATGATGAAAATCATCTTGAACATTCTAGTACTCCTATGAAACTGATTAGAGAAGAAGATATGCAACTAGAAGAAGAAACCTTAAACCTTCATCCTCAAAATGCACTTTGTTCATAGGAAAGACTAGATGTTTGTCAC
>JZKD02S0921112.1:297160-311380 GCA_000966675.3 Picea glauca | reverse complement strand
CAAGTCCATTCAAGATAACATTCATTGCATTTGCATCAAAACTAAATTCTAACTTATCATCTTTAGAAGCTAGCACAACAGCCTTTATATATCCAGTTTCTACTACATCCCAAACATCAATACCTAAGGCCATTATGTATGTTCTCATTCTAACCTTCTAGAAGGAAAAATTTGTTCCATCAAACAAAGGAGGCTTATTGGATGAATTCCCTTCATGACTTGTCATGTTTAATCTTACAGATCTACCATTAAATAAAAGGAACCCGCTCTGATACCAATTGTTGAAATTACTAAGACAACTGGGGGGGGGGGCGGTGAATCAGTTGTTACTGTGCTTAAAAACTTATATGACTATTCAAATTTTTAATCTTCTCCAAGTGACCATCAATATTATACAAGATATGAACAATATAAATAATGAACATTAATCACACATAAGATATACACAGAGATATATTTTCACAAGGAAATCCATAAAGGGATAAAACCTCTTCTTCTTCGAATGATAGACAATATTTTAAGTTATATACATCATCTATAATTGATAACCAACTCAATGTGAGGCTACTACCTTTGTTTTACAATCTCTGACCTTCTAAGAGAAACAACCCTCTAATTTCTCTAGCACCCACTAGAAGGAAGCATCAACTTCTTGAGTGTTCCAGCACCAACTAGACTTATACAAGCACCAACTTGCATACATAAAACTATATGTTTTCCCTAGCACCACTCTGCCACCTTGTTTTATAGACACAACTAGATGGAAGATACAACTTCCAATATTCAAGCACCAACTTGAATATTAGAGGACCACGGTCCTCCCTAGCACCACCCTACCTCCCTGGTTATGAAATATTTGACTGAATAATCAAGAATACAAATATATCAATTCTTACCAATTCTTCTTTGTTTTGCAAATATGCTCTACTTCTATCTGTTCTGCGATTCTTCTCTGCTTCTATCTGTTCTGCAATTCTACTCTACTTCTGTCTGTTCTGAAATTCTACTCTACTTCTGTCTATTCTGCAATTCTACTCTTACTTCTATATGTTCTACAATTATGCTCTTTCTTCTGTCTATTCAACATCTGTTTCTCATCTCTGATTTTTATCTCACACTGTGCATACTATAATTTTACCTTTCTTACAGTTCAGCTCATTTTTTTAGTTAGAACAACCAACCTCACACAGTCATAGAATTTCCCTTTTATGTTATACCCCCGATTAGTTACACCTCAAATATCCTAGAAAAAATGCCATAGAAACTGAATCGCCAATCATCTAGAACTATGATTCAATTTTGCTAATTGAATCATAACTGATCAATAATCTGTGAAGTGCAACATTAACCCTTCGATCAAATTGCCGAGATAATCAACTCCATTAGATTAAACATGCAGATACTTGTTGATTTATCAAATATGTTCCTCACAAACTTTACTTGCGCTAACTAGCAGCGGGTGTGTTTCTCCCCACATGCCCACTCGTTGTGACCATACACCAAACAAAATTTGTTTCGTGATTTCATGTTTCAGGTGATCGACTGTGAGTCAGCTCGATTTTCCCAACTCATGAAACTCTAAAGTGGATCCTAGCAACACTAGCTCCTTCCCTTCTCTTCTGCTAATGTGACTGCTAGCTATGACCAAGGGCCAAGCATTCGAGCGCTTAGCTTGCCAGATCAACAATCTAGAACTTTTCTTCAATCTGATGGCTCAGATCTCATCGCGACTTTGCATATCATGAGTTCCTATGTCACATTCCTTTGACTCCTCCAATGTGCAAGTCAACGAAATTCCAATCGCTTGTGACATGTCCTTTGGCTCCAATAGCCAGGATTGTTTCGTGACCTCGTGTATCACGAGTGCCCACACCACGCTCCTTTGACTCCTCCAATGTACAAGTTAATGAAATTCCAATCGCTCGCAACATGTCCTCTAGCTCCAATGGCTAGGATTGTTTCATGGCCTCGCATATCGCAAAGTTAGAGGATAGTACTCAGCCTTATCCTCTTCGTAGTTATACATGATCTGACGGTTGTTGGTCCTCGACACTCAGATCCAACGTCTGAGATTTTTTCTCCTCTTCTGCATGCTCCTCATGTTTGAATTCAGATCTGATGGCCATCAAGAATTCAGGATGGGTGATCCAACGATCATTGTTGCTCCTCCTCCTGAGCTTACACTTATGTTCTTGCCATGCCATCATCATTGTGTTGCTAATATTTCTATCACTAGAAAACAAGTATACTCTAGTCATGTTGATATTGCCATCAATGACAAACAAGAATAATACTCTGCCTTTTGTATGTAAATATGCCAACATTTTTTTTTCAGTAGTACAATAGTCGTTAGACCAAAACCCGCGGGTGATTGGTAAGCTCATCACCGCCAGAGTTAATGGATCCACAAGAGGTTGTTAGACCATGTCGCGAGTCCCAAAAGAGGTGCTGACCACCAAGTCAACAATATCCCCCTCAACACCAACGGAGGTACTCGAAATCAATCGAGCGGACTTGAACCCGTAACCTTTCGCTCTGATACCATTTTTCCGGGTAGTACGACAGTTGTTAGACCAAAACCTGTGGGTGATTGGTAAACTCATCACTACCAAAGTTAATGGATCCATGGGAGACTGTTAGACCATGTCATGAGTCCCAAAGGAGGTGCTGACCACCAAGTCAACAAAGGCATGCTTCAAAGGTTCAGTTGAGAGAAACATGGAGCCGAAATTAGAACAAAGATGCAGAGATGAAAATGCGGTTAACAAGACACAATGAAACCCCCTTCAATGTAATTTTAACAAGCCTAGAGAAGGTAAGCTTGGTAGTTTTTTCACGTTTAGAGAGTTTGAAAAAATGTAAAAGAAGAATCCAAGGAGTACATTTTTTGGAGATAGTCTAGTCGGTTCGAAAAAGGGGTAAACTGGAACCAAAAATACATCTATTCAAAACCATTTTAATGAGTATGAAAAAGACAAGATCACTGAACAATCTTTTCAATTTTATGGATTCTGAAAAGAGATTAATTATGGACTCACAACCTTTTTTATTATTTTAGTCCCCTTAGTTTGAAAAAGTATAAAAGTTACTGAGGAGAAATCTCCTGGCAAGATGAATCTCCCGAGCCATACCTTTTTCCTCCATAATCCATAGGTCAAAAAAATTGGTAAACTCATGCTAATAAATGTTCTTCTAGACAAATTTAACGAGTGTGAAGGAACAAGGTCACTTGACAATATTTTCAATTTTAGGGAGTTTGAAAATAGCTTAACTATGGACTCCGTGGGGGGTTCCTTTTTCGTAAGTAATCTTCGAGGCCCGAAAAAGGTGATAAACCAAAACCAAGGAGAATGTTCTTTTTTCATAAATTTAGTCCCTCAGGCCCGAAAAATGGTTAAAATTATACCTGAGAATATTCTTCTAGTGAACCAAAGTTCCTAGAGTATACCTTTGTTGATACAATTGACCATCCAGACTGAAAAAGGGGTAAACTACCATCGGACATATGTGCCTTCAAATTTGATTTTGGCGAGTGTGAAGGGAAACAAGATTGCTCGAAAATATTTTCATGTTTAAATAAAAAGGGATTAAAGAAGACTCCAAAGATAATTTTCTCAATTAATCCAGACAAGATCAAAAATCATAAATCGAGTCTCTTTGGATGTTACTTTTGGATTTCAAAGCGAGCTTGAAAGACAACAAAGCATGCTCATTTTGGGAGTCCTAAGGGCGATGCCAAGAGTGATGATACATAAGACGAAATGAGGCTCAATCTTGTAATCATGAAAGGACTAACAAGGACTCCCAAGCTTATAGTCATTAAAGACATCATGGATGCCAAAATGCAACAAGGATTTATCTAGGGCATCCATGTAAAGGTAGGCTCTACCACCTAATCATGACACTTCTAAAGTAGCAATGACGGTTTTGTGTCACACTTAGGTGGGATTGATCCTATGGAAAAGAAGAAAATACAATGAGATGCAGAAAGTGGAGGTGAAATCCCAACTTATATGCAAAAAGTTGGAAAAAATGACTTTTACCAAAGGACCTATAAAATTAACCCATCTCCCAAAAAGTTACCAAACCAAAAGAAAAAGTGTATCGTAACATCCCATAAGAAACTCAATAATGGAATTAAATGATTTCCAAGCCAGAATAAAAAACGACAAAGGGGGTCAAAAAAGTGGCAAAAAGGGCCAAAAAAGTCTATAAATAGAAGTTGACAACTCATTTTCACCATTACATTTTGAAAATTGACCAAAAGGTAAAAAATCCCCTTCGCTAAAGAAGTTCATTTCAGGAGCTTTAGAGGATGAAATGAACTTCCGCTCAGACCAAGTAAGTATAAACTCATCCCTCCTGCATTTCCATTCTTCCTTTGTTAATTTGTTTTTTGTTTTTGAGGGGGCATGCTCCCTTAAAAAAGGTGGCCCTGCATGTACACGGGCTGTCTAAAGACAACCTGCATATGTACGCAGGCAGAAGATAGTCGTCCAGCGTACATACATGACTGTGGCCAAAAAAACCCGCATACATCCTCAAAAGGCTTGAAAAAATAAGAATGCAAGAGATAAATCACTTTTGAACTTCCATGGAATAGGATGTATGTCAAATAGAGGGAGAGGGAACATGAGGATATTGATATTCTATTCAATGAGAACCTTGTTGCCATTGCCGCATTGAAACAATATGGGTTGTGGAAGTTCTTTCGGTGTCCATTTATGAGGGCACAACCCAGTCTGTTTAATACCCTTCTCGACTACTGGCATTCGAATGCAGAGGAATTTATGATAGAGGGGCAGTCATTGAATCCAACAATTGAGGATATACATTTATTGACTAGCCTCTCGAGGAGAGGGAAACCAGTCAATCTGTGCACCTTTTCCCCCCAAGCCTTTCAACACTGAAGACCACATAAGGATGTAATGTGAGGCTAACACTAAGAAGGTAGGTTCTCAAGTTCCCATTCACAAGATCACCAATTTGACACTGAGAGTGATCCTACTACTCATTGGGCAGATAAATATATACATGTCTCTTCTCCAGGATTCCTGAGCGCACATGCATTATGTTATTCAGTGCTAGTAGACACATATCTATGACAGGAGTACGACCATACTCACATGCATGAAGAGGAACCTTACAGAGTGTCAAGAGTGTAGCAACAAGAACTTTGATTTTGGCACCATCCTATGCTCATTCTTCTTCGAGAGGGTACCCAGTCTGAGTCCCAAAGAGATTGTACAGGGGCATGTGGCCTCCTTCTCAGCAGTTTGCATATGGGCAACATTTCTGCCATGACAGGGGGGAGGGAGGACCATAGAGGCCTTCGACAAAAAATTCTTTGACTAGTGGGCACGACAGATTCCAAGTATAGAGGATGACCCCTATGCTGGAAACAAATTCTCCATAGATCCGGACATGCCTGTACCTCCTGGAGAGGAGCGAGGAGAGCTAGGTACATGTTTTTAAAGTTATTTATTTTTTAATTTATTTTATATATATCATTTTTATAAGTGTTATAGTATTGACTTTTGTATATGTTATGTACAGATGTGGGACCAATGCACCCGACAGACTTCACGAGGACTCGGTGACGTCCTCGACTAGAGGTGGGACCAACAACAGCCGATGGACCAACAACTGTAGGGGGACCTCCAACCGAAGAGGCTAAGAGAGTATTGAGTCATGTGGAACACAACCTCACCGCGCTCACTTGAACAGTTCATATGGATGAGATCAAAGATATCCTACCTTCCATGCAGCCTCATGTAGTGGGGGTGCCACGAACTTGGGTCCATCTTTTCCGGCATTTGGCCAGCGCCATAATTCACTATGGCAGGGCCAATAGGCCCCGAGCTTAGACAGGCCAGACTGTTATGTGTCGAGGGCACCTTTTGAATATTTTTGAGGGCATAAGCCCCGTGATGTATACCGAACCTTATTTTTTGAGGTGTTCGCGCCCACCTATGTACTCTGACATTTTGACATATATATATTTACATCTTTATTTGTCTTATGGATCACATTTTTTACAAATGTATGTACATGTTTATGTGTGTTCTTATTTTAATATGTGTGCAACATGCCAATATAATACTTGATTAGCTAGAGTATATGTTATTTGGTTTAATATCCTAGGAATATGGATATACGTAATGTAATCAAAGTAACATTCTAAGAGACGTACCCTAAGGAAATGTCAATTTAAAGTAGGATCATATACGTGGTAAAATCTGTTTAACTGGGACACAACTAGCTGAGCATCTAAGTAGACCTAGAGGTGAGAAATTCCATGTAACAAAGCGTCACAAAGAAACTCTATCACTGCGTTGTACTCGATGACATTATTTGTGGCGTCACCTAGACAGATACCTCTGGGAGATAGCAACTGACCTCCAGGTGTGAAAATCACCCAAGCTGTAGAAGCAATCCTCCGAGTGTCTCATTTGGCATCGTCTCGAACCCAAATATCACCTCTGATTCACTTGACATATGGCACAGTAAAAAGGAAGACATAAATAACTCCACTCCCATAAAATGAAAAGACAAAAACTATATAAGAACTATACATATGTACAATAACTCACCTCGGCGACCAACCTAAGAGTATTACTTCTTGAGATAGAGCCCATTTCTAGGATCCGCAAAGGAATTTCCCTCAAATTCAACCAGATGGTAATCATCCTTATTTAAGACCTCTTTCACGATGAAAGTTATGAACCACATGGGTTTGAACTTGCATGCCCCCAGGGAATCCTTGTCTTGGTCATAGACCAAGACAAGATCACCTTCAGAGAAAATCTAAGGATGAACAGACCGATCATATTGACACTTGACTGGTTGCTTATGAGCCTCATTGGCTGAGGCTACATCACAACATTGCTCATCGAGCTACTCGAGATATAATAGGAGTTCCTCAAGTGGTGAAGTGTCTGGAAATAACTCTACTGCCAACTTTCAAGACAGGATCTGGCACTCAATAGGATAGAATGCTTCCAACCTGTATACAAGTTGAAAAGGTGAGAATCTGGTGACAGTCTTTACAGACGTTTGGTAGGCCCATAATTCCGAGTACAACATCAAATGCCAATTTGACTTGGTATAATTGATCATTCACTAAAGAATAGTATTGAGAGACTTATTCACAGCTTCCACCTGACCATTCACTTGTGGGTAGTAGGGTGATGAATGTTCTTGCCTCAACCCAAGATTTGATGTTAACTCGGACATCATTTTTTTTTGGAAGCGACTTCCATGGTCAATAAAAATATCCTTTAGGATGCTGAACCTTGTTACTATATAGTTAAAAATGAAGAGAGCCGATGTTTCTCCATCATTGTTAAACATTGGCATAGACTCAACCCACTTTGTGAAGTAGTCTACCGCTATGATGATATAACGATGCCCCCTGGCTGAAGTTGGGTGAACTGTAGTAAAATCAATCCCCCACTTAGTGAAGGGACCAACAACGATGACGAGAAACATGGGAGTAGGATGTGACTGCATCCTCTGAGAGAAGATATGACATGAGTGGAACTTCTTAACTGACTCAATGCAATCTTTGATTAACGTAGGCCAAAATTAACCGGCACGTAGAATATTTTGGGTTGTTTCCAACCCAAAAAAATGACCACCACATGCTCCAGTGTGGCAGTCATTCAGAATGAGCTTTGCATCCTCATGTATAAGGCACCAACGAAGAATGAAATCTACACCTCGATGATACAAATTTTCATCGAGTATGAGATAGTTTTGTGCCTGATGATGAATTCGTCGATGCTCATCATGGGAAGAAGAAGCAGGGCACTTCAAAGTCTGGAGATAGAATAGTATATCTCCATACCAGGGGTCTGAAGATGCGATCATAAAAATATCTCCTTTGATAGGAAATTCTTTGGGCGTTTCATCACTAGATTCAACCGAAAGTTTTGAAATAAGTTCCACAAAGAGCAACGACTTTTTGGATTTCACAGAAAAAAAATCCAAGTCAAATTCCTGGAGGATAAAAATCCATCTACTGATATTTCCACCAATGACCCGTTGTGTCAACACATATTGAAAGGGATTCACGATGGAAACAATGGTGGTCTTGTGAATCAGAATGTAATGAGGGAACTGCTGGACAGCATGCACTGCTGCCAAAGAAAGCTTCTCAACATGGGAATAGTTGAGTTCTATCCCAACCAGGCCTCAGCTCAGGTAATAAATAGCATGCTCCTCAAGTATATCATCTTCTTGAACCATGACCATGTCGATGGTCGACTCTACAATGACCAATTACAATAATAAATATTTGTTATAATCGGGAGGTTGAAGTAGAGAGGTGGACATAAGGGCACGTTTCAACTCTTCAAAAGAGCATTGAGTGGATTCATCCCAACAGAAAGGGACTCCCTTTTTCAATAAATGCATGAACCCTTTAGTGATCTCGACGTAGTTCATGACAAAACGTCGAAGAAAGTTATCTCCCCCCTGTAAGCTATGAAGTTGGGGTATTGTGCACGGGGGAGGCAACTGAACTATCACCTCAACCTTCAGAGGATCGACCATGATCCCTATTGTTGAAATAATGAAACCTAAGAGATGACCTGACGTCACATAGAAACTACATTTGTTAGGATTCAAGCAAATCCGATAGTAGCGACATTGTTCGAAGATTAGTTAGAGGTGTGTGAGATGATTAGATCTCTTGTGAGAGTGTGATGCTAGATCATTAAGATAAGCCTCAACTATATGTCTAAGGTTGTGGAAAGAAAAATACATGGCCTGTTGAAAAGTGGCTCCAGCGTTCTTTAGGCCAAAAGGAATCTTACGATAAGAAAATGTGCCCCAAGGACAGATAAAAGTTGTTTTATTTTGGTCTCTGGGTTTGATCTGAATCTGGTTATATCCCGAAAAACCAACCATGAATGAAAATACCTCACAACCTATGCATTCATCAAAAATATGATCAATGAATGGGGTGGGGAAATTATCTTTCGGACATGCATTGTTCAAGTCACGGAATTTCATGCACACATGAATCGTACCCTATTTTTTTTTAACTGGAATGAGATTTGACACCCATTCTGTCAACTGTACAGGGTAGATAAAACCATCTTTAAGAATTTTCTCTACTTCATCCTTAATCACTTATGCTTTCCAAGGATTCACCGGACGAAGCTTATGTCGGACCAACTTGGCGTCAGGATAGGTCATTATGTCATGTTCGACAATTATTGTATCTATTCTTGGAATTTCCACGTAAGACCAGGAAAACACATCATAGAATTATTTAAGAAATTCCCTATAAATTCGAATCTCTTCGGTGGAGCAGTCTACTCCGACAAAAAATTCTCCATGACACCAGGGGTTCTAGATATATCTATAGGGATTGTTTTAGTGATGCTTTCCATATTACCCTCAGTGTAAATTGTGTGTGTATCCGGAGGATTAATAGGGAAATACCTATCTCCAGTCATAGTAAAAACAAATTCACATGCCTCTTTTCTTCTTAACTCTGGGAGGAAGTAAGATCTGTGATGGAGATCATCCTAGGGTTTATCCGGACCAGCCTCAAGAATATCCTCATCTTAGGGAAAGACTAGGTCTAAAGAATTTGTAGTGGTGAGGGAACCTTTAGCCCATATAGTATTGAGAATTGGATCTAACTCCTATGTGGGATTTAGATCGAGGTCGGTTGAAGCTTGTTGGACAATTTTGTATGCAACTTCTACCACAGACAAGGGAATGGGCATGCCAAAATTCATTTTCCCTTCCATCGAGGTCGATGGGGAAGGAAGAGTCCATGGATCATGAAAGTAAGTCATTTGGAACGATGACATTTGAAAATTTTCATCCCTAGGTAGGTCAGGGGAAACTGATATAAGCTTGACATCAGTGGAAGGAGGCAGGTAATGGAAAGTAACCACCAAGGATGGACACAAACCAACCCCTATGTTGATGGTGTCAGGCTAAGGATTATTGATCATCGGGACTGTGGATGCCCCTGATGAAGGATCAATATAGGAGAAGGACCAATAGTCAATGGTCATGATTCAGACCTCATGTGGAAACAACAATAGTTGAAAGACTGTAGCAACCACTGCATGCATTGAATAGGTCCAACTCCTTCCTAACAAAAGGTTTTAGTTGAGAGGCACGTCGACCACTTCAACTTTGATGCATGCGGTCTTCCCTCCTAACTGCACGGGGAAACAATGAATGATTCCATGTGGTATGAACAAATGACCATCAAATGTCGTAAGAAACGTAGGCAATGAATACAAAACAGGTTGGAAAATGGCCTTCCAACATGCTAGTGACATCATGCGATTCAAGGCACCCTCGTCAACCACCGTGCAGAATATATTCCAAGTAAATGATTTCATGGTGTAAGCCACTACTATTTGAAATGCAACGTGATAAGGAAGATGAGGTTTCCAGTCAGTTGGATCGAGAATGATTGCTCCCATGTTACAAGTCTCTATAGATCCCAATGTAGATAACAGGGCCTTTCTCTGTGAAGGGCAGCTCTAGAAGACGTCCAAAGAGTAAATCGCACAAGGGGTTTGTGCCAAATCCTCCACAACGGAGTAGTTCTGGACAACCCTCACATTCATATTATGAAAATATTTCTTGAACACACTGTTGGGGATGCGTGTCATTGTTTCTCCCATTGTCTTGTCAATCTAGAGAGGAATTGGTTGGTTTGTGGATTTTTTACCCTTTTTGGCAGATTCTAGCATACCGTAATCATGGGTTCTGGTCATTATATGAGCATCACCTTTCAACATGTAAACATTCACACCCAAGGTATTAACAGTAGACGTAGGGGGTCCCTGTTGGCCCTTAACCAAGTTTTTGGAGATCCTTGGTCAAGTTTGACCTATTTTGGGACTTCGACAGCCTGTCGAAGGCGGAGCACAATATGAAGTAGAGATCACAGGATCTTGGCCCCTTTTTGGGTCCTTTTAGGGATTTGGGATTATGTAATGAGTATGGGATGTTGGCCCATCTGTTTACCCATGTTTAGGCCTATTTTGTAAATTATAAATATATGTCTAGGAAATGTAAGAAGATAGGCATATCTGTGTGATATTGGGCTAAGTGCTAGTGGTTGATCTATGGATGTTGGCCCATGTGTTTACCCATGTTTAGGCTTATTTTGTAAAGTATAAATAGATGTCTAGGAAATGTAAGAAGATAGGCATATCTGTGTGACATTGAGCTAAGTGCTAGTGGTCAATCTATGTGATTGAAGGATTGTAAGTGCTCTATGCATACTGTGTGAGACTTGCAGAGCTAAGTGCAAGTCAATGTAAGAGGCTATGGAAGGTTGTGTTCTTATATCTACTCAGGGATAGAGGATCTAGCAAGGTGTGCACAGATCTCTTTTCCTATGCAGAGTAGGGTTTTGAGGCTCTATGCATGTAACTGATTAACAAAAGAGAATAAAGAAGAAGATTTGGTGGACATAGCCCCGGGGTGGGGGTGAACCACGTATATGTTGTGCTTCTCTGCTCTATGCAATGTGTTGATTTGTTTATGTCTTTACTTGCTAATTTCTTTGATATAGATAGATAGATTTGTTTATGCTTTGTGCTAACGATGTATATGGATGTTAAATCTGACTTATATGAATGTTATTAGTGCTTGAATCTGCTAGATATGATATGTTATGTTGTGCTAAGTGCTACTAGATGCCATATCTGGTTGACCACTGCATTGTACTGTGATTAGGGTTTAACTGCACTATAAATAAGAACTGAACATTGATAAATATAACTGCTAAGTGCTCTATTAAATATTACAATCATAGATCTATGTCCCAGCTAAGGTTGCAGACACCTGAGTCCTACAACCACCCCTGCCTCTACCTCTGGTGAGACTTCATCTACTTTGGAGGTGTTTTCGAAAGGGTCAATAGTTAGGGTTTTGTTGGTGCACTATTGTAGCATTGAACCATGGGACTGTCCCTGTGCCAACAAATGCTTATGTTTCCAAGATGTGAAACTGTGATTGATGGGAACTAAGGAAGAAGAATCTTTGTGCAAAGATCCATCCTAAAACTATGAAAGCTCTGTGCATAGATAAGTCACCCTAGTGCGCAGTACTCTACCTAGTTTGTGAAGCTCTCTGATAAAGAAAATAATTATGATATCAAGAAAAGAGGTAAGATCTGAAAGCTTTGTGCTCTGAGAAAGGAAAACGTGAGAATTTTTTATTAAAAGAGGTAAGATCTGCAATCTCTGTGCTCTAATAGAGGTAGGAATATTGAAAAGTTTTAGATTTGAAAGCTTTGTGCTCTGTAGAAGTAAGATAAGTGGAAATTTTTGTTTCAAAATTATGGATCTAGGTATGTTTCATAAATTTTGTCCTAGCTTGAAAAATAGGGCACTAATAGATGAAAGAAGGTTTGATATGTATGGATCTGATAATAATAGTGAAAGATATGTTATACCCATGCATAGAAAGAATCTTTGGACTAACAAGTGAATGCAAGATCCTAGAAATAAATGTTTGCAGGTTAGCTACTATGACCCTAGCACATAGTACATGAAGAGATGGGAGTCATTTAAAAGAAAGAGAGGATTAACCCTCTGTTATAGTTGCAGAACACCGGGACATCTTGCTAAGGAATGCCCTAGTAGAAGACCTGGTTTTCTTTGTTGCAAAGCTATGGACCATGAAGTATTGGATTGCCCTAGAATGATTGCTAAGCTTGAAGAAATGAACATGAGACAAAAAAAACCTAAGGCAGATCTAGAAACTATGATTATGGAAAAACCCCATAAAGAATCTAAGAAAGTATTGTTACAGATGAAATAAACCCTAAATGACCACCGACATGTCAACTTATCAGAGATCTTCAAAGAAAAATAATGCCTTGAAGCAAAAATAAGAGACTTCAACATTGACTGTGTTCTACATGAGGAAACACGGGTGAATGTCATGACAAAAAGAACTTGGGAACTTTTAGGGAATCCTGCTATGACTCCTTCATTGGGAGGAATAGGTCTACTTAGAGGAAAGCTGATAAACCTATTTGGAAAGCTCACCCAGATATCTATGAATGCCAATGGAACTTTGACAGAGGAATATTTTTAGATTGTTAAATTTATTCAGAACAACGCCCCATTTACCATGTTACTAGGAAAACCTTGGATTGAAAGAGATCATGCTAGAAGGAATGAATAAGAAGAATTTTTAGAGCAGAAGAAGCAAGAGTTAAAATATTTCATGACTAGAAGGATCGCATACTTGATTGAAGAACAGGAGAAAATATCAAAGCTATTTAACACCAGAGACCTGGATGTTGAAGCTGCAAGAACACTAGAAGACCCACAGAAGATTGAAGTACTTGTTCCAGATAAAGAAGAAGTATCGCCCTCAAATCCTAGGAAAGAATATCAACAACGCGAAGTAACTATGCCAAAAGAAGATAAGAATTAGAATGGAAAAAGGCATACTGAGAGGAAGATCATTAGAAAGAAATCTAGAAAGCTAAGTAAGAAGAGAGCTAAGATCAACAAGTTACAGAAGGTTCCAAAGGGAACTTCGCAGAAGGAAAATTTTCAAAATTGGAGCTTCGTCGGGATAACAGAGCAGTGTCACATGGCACTTATCCATGGAGAAGAAATATAGTTGTTGGGACCAATATAACCATTCGGTTGACCCTCCAAACGGGTAGAAAGGCATTTATGGTTCGCCACCAGACTGTTAGACCATGCCATAATGGACATAATAGATTTAATGAAGGCTTCTCAACCATTGCAAGCAATATGTTACCAAGTTATCTATTTATCCCATCGCACCATGCACCGAGAACACTTTTTCTAATCATGAATCTGAGCCCGCAGACTTGTTGATTTTACACAGTGATCATTGCAATATTTCCCTTTGTCCTATTGCAGTGTCTAAGTTACTCCTTGAACCCAAAGATTTCCAACCCCGAGCGTGTATGTCAAACGAGTTCAATGCTACAGAGATAGTTGTCGAAGAAGTTCTGATCGATCTCATGGTTGAAAGAGTCATGTCAATGCCTACAAGTGTACAAGCATCATCGATGAGAGGACTTCAAGCCTCTACATCGACTGCTCATGGATCGAGGCCATCCCGACCATCAGTAGAGAAGATAACCAAGCATAAAGATGACCTAGCAAATGTAAATTTGATTCCATCCATGTTGCCTGATTACATCCTGCCTCTAGCTAGCACGGTGAATCATGATAG
>JZKD02S0921112.1:286341-297110 GCA_000966675.3 Picea glauca | reverse complement strand
GACTGCTCATGGATCGAGGCCATCCCGACCATCAGTAGAGAAGATAACCAAGCATAAAGATGACCTAGCAAATGCAAATTTGATTCCATCCATGTTGCCTGATTACATCCTGCCTCTAGCTAGCACGGTGAATCATGATAGTGTTCCAAGAGACTTTGAGTACACTATGGTCACTACGTAGCTCCCGAAGAGGATATGTGTAGTTCGAGTAGAGAAGGATAAGATCACAATGTAGAAGTTCAATGAATTCAACCTCGAAGATCGAAATATATATGGTATACTCGCCCCATACAAGTACCTAACTAGAAAAAAGGGGAAGAACTTTAAGATCATCCCTCGGTCGTGGATGATGAACCTTGCGCAGTCCACCCTACTGAATGTCATGAAGATCCCACACTTCGAACGCCACCAGGAAGTCAATGCCTATGTCAAGTTTCTATTGTCGTGTTACCATGGCGGCTACTTATGGCTAAACCACCGCATTACAGTTGAACCAACACTGATCGTCATGATCATAGGACTAAGTATGCAAGGACCCGACCCGCAAGACTTTTATCTAGGAAAAGCCGCAGATCACGCACTATCACAAAAGATGAAGGATACATATGGCGACTTTGAGAAGGGACAAGAGGCTGCAAGGTAGCTTCCATCCAGAGTGGTGCAGTGTGTCTAACATGTCAATTGATAGATGGAAAATTAGTAAGGAATAACCGACCTATGCAGGTCACCGAATTTGTTGTTGACCTCACAGGGAAGTGCACGAAAGGCCTATAGATGAATTGGGCGAAGTACCTAGTTAACTAGTTGGAGCTAGATTTCTGAGAAGCACAGGATCAGGGTTATGAATTTCATTTCAGTTGGCTCCTAGTCCTCATTGCATTTGTTTCCTGGGAGATGCCGGAAGTAGAGACCTTCCCCGACATAGATCCATTCGAACCGCTTGCCGTGAATTTTGCTACCCTGTGGTATTCAATTGATATGAACAAACAATGGCAGTCGAATGATGTTGGCATATTTATTACGAACATAAGGTAGAGTATTTGTTTTTCATTGAAGGCAAGCTCAACCCGACAATGATGAACAAGAGAAAGAGGCAAGAACAACATTGCAGCGATGATCGCATGGTAAGATCAGAAGTGTAAGATGAGGAGGAGGAGCAATAGTGATCATTGGATCACCCATCCCGAATTCCCGATGGCCGTCAAATTTGAATTAAGACAGGAGGAGTGCTCAGAAGAGGAGAAAATATCTCTAGCATCATATTTGATCATGAAGACCAACCATCGTTGGATCCAGAAGAAGGAGCACGATCTTTAAGTACAGGATGAAGCGGGATTACAAAGTCCCGAAAGTAGGAGGACCGTTGATCCAATAAGGAAACATGGTGAAAGATCAGGGCACTAAAAAGGATATGTTTGGGATTTTCACAGATCGGGAAATCCAAAAGGAGGAGGTGCTCTAACCCCTCAAAATTAAGATATGTGAAATCGTGATAAACACTCTTGATCGTCAGATGCAAAATACACATGGCGAGAGGTCATCTTTTCATTGATTGGAAAGTCAAAGGAAGGAGGAGCTCTATCCTTTGAAATCATGAAACTTGAAACCATGATTCAATTTGATTCGTTGACCAAGGGAGAGCATGGATCGTTGGTCTGGCTCCATTTCAAAGTTTTGGTGATCGCGACATGGAGAGTCGAGACGCCTCATCACAGGATTCTCGAAATCACTAGTTGTGAAACCACTTTATGGATAAGCGCTTGGTCACAGCCATGGGAATGTGAAGGAAGGATATTGCAATTTGCAAGTCTCCATTTTGTGATCGAGAGTTGGAAGAGTCAGTGTGACTTGCAACAAAATTCGTGAAACATGAAATTGCATAGCGCCTATTGGTGTAGCCAGTGGTCATCACTAGTGGTCACGAAAAGGGAAGGTACTAATTGCTAAGCCCTATTTTTGAAGATTGTGACATGGAAAGTTGAGAAGCCTCACCGCAAGATATCCAAAATGCGAAATGCAAAATCAATTTCTGATTAGCCTATGGTCACATCCAGTGGGCACATGGGATAAACGCAAGACCCTATGGATTTAATTCAACGATGCTATTTATTTGAGAATGTGATTGAAGGGATACTATTGATCTTCACGATTAATTGTTCAGTTATGATTCAGTTAGCAGAACCAAATCATGGTTCTTGGATGGTTGGTGATTTAGTTGCTGAAGCATTTTTTCCCTAGGAGATTTGAGGTGTAATTGAAGTTGATGTAGTGCATAAAGGTGATATACAGTGAATGTGTGGGGTTAGATATTCTGACTAAAAAATGAAGTAAACTGGGAGAAAGGAAAATTGCAGAATGCACAGTGTGAGATCAAACTTAGAAATGATAAACAGAGCAGAAGTATAATGAAGTAGAGAAGAATTACAGAACATAGGAGAAGTGGTAAGAATTGATATATATGTACTGATAGTTATTCATTCATTTTTATAATCAGGGAGGTTGGGTAGTTCTAGGGAGGACTTTGGTCCTCTGATATTCAAGTTGGTGCCTGAATATTGGAAGTTGTATCTTCCATCTAGTTGTGGCTAGAAAAACAGGGTGGCAGGGTGGTGCTCGGGAAAACACAGATTTTTTTGTATGCAAGTTGGTGCTTGTATAAGTGGAAGTAGGTGCTTCCATATAGTCGGTGTTGGAACACTGAGGGAGTTGGTGCTTCCTTCTAGTGGGTGCTAGAGAAATCAAAGAGTTGGTGCTCTCAACAAGTTGGAGCTTTTAAATCAGAGGTAGTAGCCTCACATTGAGTTGGTTCTCAAAGATAGATGATGTACGAAACTTTAAAGACTGCCTATCATTTGAAGAAGAAGAGGTTTTCTCCCTTTATGGGTTTCCTCATGAAAATTTGTCTCTGTGTATATCTTATGTGTGACTGATGTTCATTATTTATGTTGTTCATATCTTGTATAATATTAATGGTCACTTGAAAGAGATTAAAAAAAATTATTTGAATAGTCATAAATTGTTTAAGCACAGTAACAACTGATTCACCCCCCCTCTCAGTTGTCTTAGTAATTTCAACAATTGGTATCAGAGTTGGTTCCTTTTATTTAAAGGTAGATCTATAATCTTAAACATGACAAGTCATGAAGGGACTTCATCCAGTAAGCCTCCTCTATTTTATGGAACAATTTTTTCCTTCTGGAAGGTTAGAATGAGAACATACCTAATGGCCTTAGGTGCTGATGTTTGGGATGTAGTAGAGTCTGGATACATAAAGCCTGTTGTGCTAGATTCCAAGGATGATAAGTTAGAATTTATCTTTAATATTAAGGGAATGAATGCTATCTTGAATGGACTTGTAGAAGCTGGGTTTGTAAAGGTGATGCATCTTCAAACTGCCAAAGAAATGTGGGATAAACTTATTAACAGTTATGAAGGAAATGAGAAAGTAAAAGATGCCAAACTTTGAACATATAAATTGAAATTTGAAAAAATAAAGATGAATGAAGATGAAACAGTCAACAAGTATTTTTTAAGAGTTGAAGAGCTTGTGAATGCCATGAAGGGTCTTGGTGAGAAAATTGAAGAATCATTTTTAGTTCAGAAGATTTTAAGATCTCTGCTTGTTAAATTTAATCCAAAAGTCTCTACAATAGAAGAACTAAATGATCTTAAAACTTTGACCATTGATCAACTCCTAGGAACTCTAACTGCATATGAAATGAGAATTAGCAAAGATAAATCCATTACTAGAGAAGCATATTTTAAAGCAAACAAGAATACCGATTCAGAATTAGATGATATTGAGGCAAAATTTGTGAGAAGGTTAAAGAAAGGATCAAGAAAATATCAAGGCAAGCTCCCTTTCAAATGTTTTAACTATGGTAAGATTGGTCATTTTTCATCTAAGTGTCCTCACCAGAAAAAGGATTAGAACTCTGATGATGAAAAGAAATACAAATTTAAGAAATATAGTAAAAAGAAAAGTCTGTGTGCAAACAATGACAACTCCTCAGAAGACATAGATAGTGATTCAGCTTGTGAAGACAAAGTGAATGATTTTATGCTTATGGATATGGGATATCTTGGTGATGAACATTTAGGAGGTGAAATGGATGATGAAGAAGTTGTGGTGGATATGGAAGGTGAATTAATTAGTGCTTTGGAAGAATTTGATAGAATCAAAAGTAAGAAGAGAAAACAAAAACAGTTGTTGATGCAGTTTAAAATGAATGGTAAAAAACCTGATGAAGACTTTGCCCTACTAAAAGTGGATTTAGAAGAGGGAAAGAAAATAGAGGACATTTTGAAGCAACAGTTATGAGAGAAGAAATCAAGGTGTGAAGCCTTAGAAGAAGAAATAGTAAAAATCTATCAAATATTAAAGCTTCAGAAGGATTAACCTCCATTCTAAATCAGCAAAGAAATCCAAAGTTGAAAGTTGGCTTGGGGTATGAAGAAGGATCAAGTATTGACAATCCAAGTAATACAAAACTCATCAAGTTTGTCAAATCCTCAACCATTGACAACAATCACTCTGCAGAAACAAAGAAAGAAAATCAGCTACCAAGAAGGAATGAAAGAAAATGTACCAGAACCGAATCTGTAGATTAGAGAAATTATCATCATGGAAGAAATCGACCCACTCAAATAAGACAATCCTTTACCAGGTACAAAGGATTTTTCTATGGATATTGTTTTTTCTGTTATAACTTTGGTCACAAAGCTATAAATTTTTCTTTAAGATTTAGATATGAGCAATCAATTTTTTCAAGGAATAATTATCTGCCACCACAAAGATTGATACAACCAAGCAACAAGCAATCACAGATTCTAAATCATGTGATGACTGGGAGAAGGAAGCGGGTGAAACATAACAATAGTTATTAGCATAACAATCATTATGATATGTTATTCAATGAACCAAAATGTTACAACTGCCATAATTATGGACATAAATCTACAGACTGTCGCTTAAGGAACTATAAGCTAGATATGAATTTTGCTATTGAAAATTGCAAGGTTTGGAAGAATAAAGATGATGACCAATGTAGACTATTGTTATCAGACCAAAGACAAAAGAATCCCTGGTATATTGACGGTGGATGTTTCAAACATATGACTGGAGATAAAACTAATTTTCTAACTCTAAGTGAAAACAAATCAGGGAATGTAGCTTTTGGAAACGATGCACCAGGAAAAATAAAAGGTAAATGAATGGTAAGCCTGAGTAATGGCAAAGGAAAATATCAAGATGTGTTGTTTGTAGATGGTCTGAAACATAATCTACTAAGTGTCAGTCAAGTTTGTGACAAAGGATGTGAAGTTGTTTTTACTTCTAAAGATTGTAAAATAAAGTCTTTGAGTTCAGGACAACTGGTTGCAAAAGGGATAAGAACAGAAAACAATGTCTATGTGTTAAAAGAAGAAAAAGAAGAATTCCACTTAAGAAAATATGATGAAAGTTGGCTATGGCATAGGAGACTTGGACACCTAAATTTTGATCATATAATTAAGCTTAGAAACAATGGGGCAGTAAAATATCTTCTGAAGATAAGAAATATTACTTGCACTTAGTTCAAATCCAAAAACTTTCCTTCAATAGAAAAACCTCTCCAGTTAGTACATATCGATTTATGTGGACCATCAAGAAAACAAGGTAAACTATTTTATGTTGATTATTGATGATTATTCTAGACTAACATGGATTTCCTTTTTGAAGGAAAAATCTGAAGCATTTGAAAAATTCAAAGTGTTTAAGGCTCTGACTGAGAATCAAACAGGAAAAAGATTGAAGGCGGTAAGGTTTGATAGAGGAGGAGAGTTTAGTTCATGAAACTTCAAAGAGTTCTATGATAAAAATGGAATCAAATGAGAATACATTATTCCAAGAACTCCACAACAAAATGGAGTAGTTGAGAGGAAGAATAGATCAGTTCAGCAGATGGCAAGATCAATGATGAATGAAAGGAATATTGCTCAGACATATAGGGTAGAAGCAATCCATAAAATTGTTCATATCCTTAACAAAGCTCATCTCATGCCACACAGTGATAAGACTCCTTATGAACTATGGTTTGGAAGACCTGCTTCAATCAAGCATTTTAAAGTCTTTGGGAATAAATGTTATATCAAGAATAATGATGGAAATATTGAGAAATATGATGATAGGGATGATTAAGGTATCTTCTTAGGTTATTCTACAAATAGTAAAGGGTACAGATGCTACAATAAGAGGTTGCATAAATTGGTTGATTATATCAACATAAAAGTTGATGAAGAAGTCTCAGTCATAAATGTAAGCAGTGTTGAACCAAGAAAAGAAGATATAGTTGAAGATGAAGATGAATAGGTCCAAGGATCAGAAAGGGAAGAATCTGAATCAGATGAAGATATGAATACTCAAGATGACAAAAATCATCAGAAAGAAACAAAACCACCTCTCATAATTGCTAGAAAGAATCATCCTGAAAATCAGATAATTGGAGATATAAACAAAGGAGTTCAGACAAGAAGGAAATTAGTTAAAGACACAAAACAATCTCAGATTACTTTTCTATCTATGATTGAACCTAAAAAAATTTATGAAGCCAACACCCATGATGATTGGATTAGAGCTATGAATGAAGATCTTGAACAGATTGAAAAGAACAATACTTGGGAGCTTGTTACTAGACCTAAAGATAAGAATGTAATAGGTTCCAAATGGGTTTTCAAGAATAAGATGAATGAAAAAGGATAAGTTTTTAAAAATAAAGACATATTGGTCTATAAAGGGTATGCACAATTTGAAGGTCAGGATTTTGATGAAACTTTTGCACCAGTGGCAAGATTGGAAGCCATCAGAATGTTTCTTGCATATTCATGTTGTTAGCACTTGGTAAATTTCCTAGAGGTTGATAGCAGAAGAAATCTACTAAGGTAACATTATCCAACCACTTTTGAAGCTGGGATCTAGCCCTTCCAACTTCAGAGAGGGATCTCTCTATTAGATTTAGTGATGTTTCAAATTTCAAATATTACGCTAGGTAAAGAAATAGGTTGGCTTTCATTGTCAAAGTGTTTTTTCGAATTGGTTGAGACAGTCTACACATCCATTGGGCTATGGGGTCCGTGTTTAATAAAATATGAAATACAAACCAGAAAAGTAAAAGGAAAAACTTTCACAGGGCGAGATAATATAATCACTGGATATTTCAGTAGCTTAAATGATCAACAGAAGAAAAGATGAGAGAGATAATTTCAACAAAGAAATAGTTAAGAATTTCTTTATTGAAAACACCAGAAGATAAACACTAAAAATCTTTCGAGTCAGAAACAGGGTATACGAGATAAATCTTGCAACATTCGTTACTCTTAAAGATTAGATGTAGAAAAAAATATGATAACAAAGCAAGAAATACATTCAACTTAGAGAGAAAAACATCACCAGTGAATACACGCAAGAATCCTGTAAAGTGCCTCCTTTTTATTAATGAAAGATCTCTTCAAAAAGATTATAGTCTGATAGCGTCAGAGTGTGAAGATCAACAAACCTCAATACTTCGAAAGGTGAAGTATTTATAACTCAAATTACAAAGATTCTGTCATTAATGACCAGGACGTGCTAAGTCTATTTTTAGCCTAACTAATTTAACAAAATTCTTAAATCTAGGAACTGCTTGATGATGTGGTGTAACTACACGCTGATTTCTGGGTAGGCCGTTGATGAAGCCTCTGCATGACTTCATCTGACTGGATAGGTGACTGGACCGGGATAGCTCATCTATTAATCGATTAGATCACAGAGCTCCTCCCATCTGAGATGACTGGGCACATTGACTTTGAGTAGTCTTCGATACACTTCGTCCATTTCTATATACTTGGCGAATGTAGGCTTGGTGAGGAATATGTATCGAATCTCATGTTGGATACTGATGTCCCACTGAAGGGCATCCAGGAATGCTTTGCCGGTGATGCTCTCTTGTATGCCTACAAACTTTGAACTGTCCTTAGCCACTTCAGCTAATCTCTTCTTGTAGTCTGGGAGTGTCATCAATTTATCATTGATTACTTTCATACCAGGAAGACCTTTCTTCTGGAGAGCTTCAATCTTACTGAAGAATTTTTGTACCCCCAGGTCCATGGTCTGAACCTTTTCTTCCAACTGAAGCATTAATACTCTCTTGGTCAAAACTCTTTTGACCTCAAGGATGGTCTCGGTTCTGTCTTCAATCTTCAGTTCTTCCAGCTCTTCCCTGGTCTTAGAATTGAGGAACTTGATGATCTCGTTTTCCAGTGCTGGCATGTCTCCCAATTCTACTCTGATCTTTTCAATGGCTTGTTTACTTCTCACCACCAACTCATTCTGCTCAAACATGATCTGGATCATTGGCCATATTTCATTCATGGACTTAGTGATGTCTGTCCATACATTCTCTTTAACCTTGGCCAAAGTCTTTCCTGCCACTGTTTTCTTCCGAAGCTGCTGTAACTCCTGCTTAAGTTGCTCTATCACCTGCTTTTCCTTGGAGAGGCTAGTCTGGAAAGAAGTTTTGAGTTCCTGAAGGTTCTCAACTTCCTTTTTAAGCCTACTGATCTCTGTCTCCTGCAGGTTCATCTTTTCCATGGATTTAGCTAGGTCGGTTGTCTTCTCCTATGATGTCAATGGAGTTGTGGATGGGATTTCTGTTGCTGATGCTATGCTTGCTCCTGAAATTGGGATAACACTCAATGGAATGACTTCCATTGGCTTCCATTTCTCTTTCTCTTTTAACAACTTCTCCATTTCAGCTTCCATTTCTTTAAGCTGTGCATTCTGCTCCATGAGCATCTTTAGCATTTCATCCTTCTCTCCTTCTTTCTCTGCTATCTCCTTTTCCTACGAATCCTCTATGGGTGGGATTTTTAGTTGTTTTCTCAAGGAGGCTATGTCAGCATTTTTCTTCTTTATCATTTCCTCCACTGCTTTAACGTTCGAAGGATCATAACCAATCTTGAGGACCAGCTCCTCCAAAGTTTTGATCCTATTGTCTTTTGCAAAGGATGAAATCTTCTCCATCTTGAGTTGTGTCTGAACATTGTTCAGGGACACCTGTAATTTTGAAGCAACAGTAGAAGCATGTCCTAGTGTGTAGAAGACCATTTCCCTTGTCTGCTTGTGCAGATCCATTTGATCGGCCAGATGCATGTCCTTCGTCTAGAATTCGAAGGTGGCCCTTTTATAATCAGTGATCGCCTTAGGGTCTGGTACCTGTGCCTGGAGGAAGGCCATGTGCATTCTGCCCTTTTTTGTGTCAAATGCAGACAACAGCCTATGCTGTGCAGTCGACGTCTGCTTCAAAAACTGAGCACAAGTAATGCTGGTAAGGGACTGGTTCTTTTTCTTGATCAGCTCGTACTTTTCAAAAATGATCATCTTGGGTCCTACCTTGTCTGGCTGAGTGTCCAATGGGGAGTCTGTGGATTTCTTCGACAATGCTGGGGTAATGACCTTATGGAGGCTTGAACCAAAGGGTGGAATAACAGACTTGGTCACTGTGGTAGACGGGGCTTCCTTTTCCCCGGTTGGGCCAGGGACTGACGAAGTCTTAGGCCTCTTAGTATGCAGCTGGAATTCCTCGAAAGATACCTTAGTGAAAGGTGGAGATAAATCTTTCCTCAGTCTCTTCTCTTTAGGGACCTGTGGAGTAGTTGTTTGTGACACAGTGGCCGGGGGTTCCTGTTGTTCTACTTCGATCAATGTGTTAGGCTCCTAGGCTATCTGATTTGCATACTTCTCAACTTCGGGCCGAGACACATGAACATAAGGGATATTTTTTTTCTTCACCCTCATCTCTGAGATGATCCCACATGGATCATAATGCCATGGGAAGCTCATGGAGAACTTCATCTCCCTCATCATCCTTTCTGCTTCTTGCCCAACGATATGATTGTTACAGATGAAGGAGCCAATCTGCCCCTTGATTCTGAGCTGATGCTTTTTCTTCAATGACACAAAGTGGATGTCATTGGAATTTATAATCTGCCTTATGTATTCCAAAGAAAAAATCCTGACAGGCAGATACTTGGGAAGCTTATACGGTGCCAACTCGCACCCGTATACTCTGATCTCGGTGTAATCCTGGTATAAATACCAATCACCCATCTTTGTATTATCCGAGAGGTGCAGGATCCTCTGGACTTCATCGTTTATTTGAGGCTCGGGCCTGCCACCTAGCATACTGACCACGGGGTGGTAGAACTGATCGATGAACTCCTTGAAGGTGTACTCTGTGGAGTTGTGCTTGAGAAAGGAGATCCACGCTGTGACGGCCTAAGGTCTACCATCTCCGTCCATCTTCTGCATGGAAAAGCCAAACTTATCTACCCGGAAGAAGATGAACAAGTATGCTAGTACCGATGAGTATCTGAACACGCCTTCTGTGCCGAAATTGACGAACTGTTTGTGAATATTGTCTGCCAAGAATGTTTTGAAATCAAACTGGGTGGTGGGCTTTTCATCAGTAGAGAAAATGGATAGAAAACCCAGAATGGGTTCGTCTACCCACAGATCATAATAATATCCTAACAAAGCACAAAGGGATGAGATGACCTGGTTTCCCTTAGTGGAGAACATGAAAGAAGGGTAAGGAGGATTTTTGGAAGGAAATTGAGCAGATGGGGGAAGGAAAATATTGAATATTTGAGATCTTTGGGGGAAGGTCATTTTCTGGTACAATTCCGTGAGAATTTCTAGGTTGAAGGGAGACGCAGAGTCGGCTCGGGGGATTTGCATCACCTGGTATATTGAC
>JZKD02S0921112.1:257366-279958 GCA_000966675.3 Picea glauca | reverse complement strand
GCAGTAATCTTGCACTGTCTCACCTTGATTCCTTTTAATACTTTTGTATTCTGACAATATTTGGAGAGGGTTTTTCTTTACCTCCCATCTGTCTAGAAAACTCCTTTGGAATGCGATAAGGTCAAGGACTGAGGCGACGCACAACCCTTTGTACCATTTTTAGCATCACCTGTTAAACTTTGGGCAAACAATCTCATTTGAACGTTATCTTCGTCTACTTCATGCAGATCATAATAATCATTCATTTTATCTACGTGTTGTTGTGCGCTCAAAGGTCCTGTTGCATCGAACTATGGAAGTCTCATTTGGTAGTCCTGGGGGGCATGGCATGAAGAGGTGGAGTCAACACCAAGGGAGCATATCGAGCTGCCATGATGGTTGGAGGAGGTAGGATAATAGATTGGATTATCGGTGAGGTAGTAACTGATGACGAGGATGAGGAAGGGCTGGATAGTACTGAGGGAGTGATTTGTGGTTTCACAGTGGGAGACAGAACTTCAGGGGTTCGTGGCTGTAAAATGGTTGGGTCGAAAATGATTCCAGTCACAAAACTATCAGACCGGGTTCTAACCAGGCTCTGTTGGGAAAAGGTGTCAAGGTCAGGATTTTGCAAGGTAATGGGTTTCCCTGAAAAGGAAAGGGAATTATGAAGGGGAATATGACTCACTAAGCCTTCATCTAAGGTCTTTTTCCTGAGCAACTATTTGGGGTTATCTGTCACTATCGCAAGTTCTGGGTCTGGATGAGATCGAGTATAAACTTTCTTAGGAGCCAGATTTCTTTTTGATTTTTTCCATATATGCTTTTTAGTTTTATGAGTCTGAAAATAATATGTACAAATTTCAATCAACCTCTAAACATTACTTTCTTCCCAAATTTTCAATATTCCAGGAACAAACTTTCTTTTTAGGGAAAAGAAAACATGAAATTATAAATTTTATGTTCGTCCCCAGTATGGTTGCCACTATGTTAGCACTTGGTAAATTTCCTAGAGGTTGACAACAGAAGAAATCTACTAAGGTAACTTTATCCAACCACTTTTGAAGCTGGGATCTAGCCCTTCCAACTTCAGAGAGGGATCTCTCTATTAGATTTAGTGATGTTTCAAATTTCAAATATTAGGCTAGGTAAAGAAATAGGTCGGCTTTCGTTGCCAAAGTGTTTTTTCGAATTGGTTGAGATAGTCTACACATCCATTGGGCTATGGGGTCTGTGTTTAATAAAATATGAAATACAAACCAGAAAAGTAAAAGGAAAAAAATTCACAGGGCGAGATAATATAATCACTAGATCTTTCAGTAGCTTAAATGATGAACAGAAGAAAATATGAGAAAGATAATTTCAAAAAAGAAGCAGTTAAGAATTTCTTTATTGAAAACACCAGAAGATAAACACTAAAAATCTTTCGAGTCAGAAACAGGGTATACGAGATAAATATTGCAACATTCATTACTCTTAAAGATTAGATGTAGAAAATAGTATGATAACAAAGTGAGAAATACATTCAACTTAGAGAGAAAAACATCACCAGTGAATACACGCAAGAATCCTGTAAAGTGCCTCCTTTTTATTAATGGAAGATCTCTTAAAAAAGATTACAGTCTGATAGCGTCAGGGGTTGAAGATCAACAACCCTCAATACTTCAAAAGGTGAAGTATTTATAACTCAAATTACAAATATCTTGTCATTAATGACCATGACGTGCTAAGTCTATTTTTAGCCTAACTAACTTAACAAAATTCTTAAATCTAGGAACTGCTTGATGATGTGGTGTAACTGCATGATGATTTCTAGGTAGGCCATTGATGAAGCCTCTGCACGACTTCATCTGACTGGACAGGTGATTGGACCAGGACAACTCATCTATTAATCAATTAGATCACAGAGCTCCTCCCATCTGAGATGACTGGGCACGTTGACTTTGAGCAGTCTTCGATATACTTCATCCATTTCTGTATACTTGGCGAATGTAGGCTTGGTGAGGAATATGTATCGAATCTTGTGTTGGATACTAATGTCCCACTGAAGGGCATCCATGAATTCTTTGTCGGTGATGCTCCCTTATATGCCTGCAAACTTTGAACTGTCCTTAGCCACTTTAGC
The DNA here is from genome assembly GCA_000966675.3 of Picea glauca. Classification (NCBI taxonomy): domain Eukaryota; kingdom Viridiplantae; phylum Streptophyta; class Pinopsida; order Pinales; family Pinaceae; genus Picea; species Picea glauca. Next base: position 277,854 of record JZKD02S0921112.1, on the reverse strand, counting down.
TAATATCTTCTTGTAGTCTGGGAGTGTCATAATTTTATCATTGATTACTTTCAGACCAGGAAGACCTTTCTCCTGGAGAGCTTCAATCTTACTAAAGAATTTTTGTACCCCCAGGTCCATGGTCTGAACCTTTTCTTCCAACTGAAGCATTAATCCTCTCTTGGTCAAAACTCTTTTGACCTCAAGGATGGTCTCGATTCTATTTTCAATCTTTAGTTCTTCCATCTCTTCCCTGGTCTTAGAATTGAGGAACTTGATGATCCCGTTTGCCTGTGCTGGCATGTCTCCCAATTCTACTCTGATATTTTCAATGGCTTGTTTACTTCTCAGCACCAACACATTCTGCTCAAACATGATATAGATCATTGACCATATTTCATTCATGGACTTAGTGATGTCTGCCCATACATTCTCTTTAACCTCGACCAAAGTCTTTCTGCCACTGTTTGCTTCCGAAGCTGCTGTAACTCCTGCTTGAGATGCTCTATCACCTGCTTTTCCTTAGAGAGGCTGGTCTGGAAAGAAGTTTTGAGTTCCTAAAGGTTCTCAACTTCCTTTCTAAGCCTGCTAATCTCTGTCTCCTGCAAGTTCATCTTTTCTATGAATTTAGCCAGGTCGACTGTCTTTTCCTGTGATGTCAATGGAGTTGCGGATGGGATTTATGTTGCTGACGTTGTGCTCTCTCTTGAAATTGGGATAACACTCAATGGAATGACTTCCATTGGCTTCCATTGCTCTTTCTCTTTTAACAACTTCTCCATTTCAGCTTCCATTTCTTTAAGCTGTGCATTCTGCTCCATGAGTAGCTTTAGCATTTCATCCTTCTCTCCTTCTTTCTCTGCTATCTCCTTCGCCTGTGAATCCTCTGTGGGCAGGAGTTTCAGTTGTTTTCTCAAGGAGGTTATGTCAGCATTTTTCTTCTTTATCATTTCCTCCACTGCTTTGACGTTCGAAGGATCATAACCAATCTTGAGGACCAGCTCCTCCAAAGTTTTGATCCTATTGTCTTTTGTAAAGGATGAAATCTTCTCCATCTTGAGCTATGTCTGAACATTGTTCAAGGACACTTGTAATTTTGAAGTAGTAGTAGAAGCATGTGCTAGTGTGTAGAAGACCATTTCCCCTATATGCTTGTGCAGATCCATTTGATCAGCTAGATGCACGTCCTTCATCTAGAATTCAAAGGGGGCACTTTTATAATCAATGATCACCTTGGTTTCTGGTACCTGTGCCTGGAGGAAGGCCATGTGTATTCTGCCCTTTTTTGTGTCAAATGCAGACATCAGCCTATGACGCGCAGTCAACTTCTACTTCGAATACTGAGCGCAAGTACTGCTGGTAAGGGACTGACTCTCTTTCTTGATCAGCTTGTACTTTTCAAAAATGCTCAGCTTGGGTCCTACCTTGCCTAGCTAAGTGTCCAATGGGGAGTCTGTGGATTTCTTCAGCAATCCTGGGGTAATGACCTTATGGAGGCTTGAACCGAAGGGTGGAATAATAGACTTGGTCACTATGGTAGATGGGGCTTCTTTTTCCCCGGTTGGGCCAGGGACTGACGAAGTCTTAGGCCTCTTAGTATGTAGCTGGAATTCCTTGGAAGATACCTCAGTGACAGGTGAAGATAAATCCTACCTCGACCTCTTCTCTTTAGGGACCTGTGGAGTAGTCGTTTGTGACACAGTGGCCAGGGGATCCTTCTGTTCTACTTAGATCAATGTGTTAGGATCCTAGGCTGTCTGATTTTCATACTTCTCAACTTCGGGCTGAGACACATGAACATAAGGGATATTTTGTTCTTCACCCTCATCTCTGAGATGATCCCACATGGATCATAATTCCATGGGAAGCTCATGGAGAACTTCATCTCCCTCAGCATCCTGTCTGCTTCTTTCCCAACGCCACGATTGTTGCAAATGAAGGAGCCAATCTCCCCCTTGATTCTGAGCAGCTAGTTTTTCCTCAATGACACAAAGTGGATTTTATAATTTGCCTTATGTATTCCAAAGCAAAAATCTTGACAGGAAGATACTTGGGCATCTTATACGGTGCCTACTCGCACCCGTATACTCTGATCTCGGTGTAATCCTGGTATAAATACCAATCACTCGTCTTTGTGTTATCCGAGAGGTGCAGGATCCTCTGGACTTCATCGTTTATTCAAGGCTCGGGCCTGCCGCCTAACATACTGACCACGAGGTGGTAGAACTGATCGATGAACTCCTTGAATCTATACTCTATGGAGTTGTTCTTGAGCAAGGAGGTCCACGCTATGACAGCCTGAGGTCTACCATCTCCATCCATCTTCTACATGGAAAAGCCAAACTTATCTACCTGGAAGAAGACGAACAAGTATGCTAGTACCGATGAGTATCTGAACATGCCTTCTGTGCCGAAATTCATGAACTGTTTGTGAATATTGTCCGTCGAGAATGTGCCGAAATCAAACTGGGTGGTGGGCTTTTCATTAGTAGAGAAAATGGATAGAAAACCCAAAATGGGTTCATCTACCCACAGATCAAAATAATATCCTAACAAAGCACAAAGGGATGAGATGACTTGGTTTCCCTTAGTGGAGAACATGGAAGATGGGTAAGGAGGATTTGTGGAAGGAAATTGAGCAGATGGGGGAAGGAAAAGCTCGAATATTTAAGCTCTTTGGGGGAAGGTCATTTTTTGGTACAATTCTGTGAGAATTTCCAGGTTGAAGGGAGACGCAGAGTCGGCTCAGGGGATTTGCATCACCTAGTCTATTGATTTGGGCGTGATGAGAAACAAGATTTCTCTGGATGAGGAGATGATGGCTCTTTGTTCAGGAATATAATGGGCTTGACACTTAAGAGAAAACTCGGGAAAATGGTGGATCTGGGAAAAAGGTAGAGGGGTAAATTGGACTCCCAGAGTCCAATTTCATCACTCTGGTCCAGGAAAACTTCCCTGAGCCATGAATAGAGGTTTGAGAAATCAAAATTGCATTTTGTATCTGTGATTAATTGGTCTTTGTCGACCAGTGGGATCTTATCCAGGTCGACAGGAGGTGGGAGAAACAGATTCTCCTCTCCTTCTGCTTGTTTGGATTTTGGTGCCATCTCTACAATAGTACCTGCAATAAAACACAACGTTAGTGGGGGAAACTGACTGTGGATGAGGAAAATGGACTATAATGGAGGAGTAGGTAGTGAATTTCTCTGGTGTGATGGATGAATAGAGAAAGTAAGGGGAATAATGGTTGTTTTATTTAAACGGGGGTTGGTCAGGCGTGGGAGATAGGTCAGCTAGATAATGGATAGGTTATCCAGTAATAAATGGCCAATGGACCACTTGAGGGTGAGATGGCAGGTGACGGTGGTTGAGGGATGTAGATGGGTGACGTGGAGGCTATCGATTGGAGGTAAAAGTCATAGTAAGGGGCTTGACGTGAGCGAAAGGGGGTAGGGACTGACAGTAGTTATGGGATGTGACTAACTCGGGAAACTGGAAGGTGACGTCCAATGGTGAGGATGGTAAGTCAGACAACAGTCATTGATGGAACTCGGGGCCACTAAAATGATGCCACGTATAAAGAGGGGCCCGCCAGAGGGAAGATTCCATTCCGAACCCCCCCCCCCTTCGGTTAAAAGTAGATCATCCAGAGGGGTCCGAAATTCATTTTGGGTCGTTGATCTGTGCGCATGTTTCTGAGCTGCAGATCTCTGTGCTCTGTTTATCACTCATTCTGGACCCCCCCCCCTCCATTAAAGGAAAAATGGATGGGGGGGTCCGAAATCCATTATTGACCGTTGATTTGAGTGCTCGATCGCAAGCTGTCTAGATGAGTGTGAGTCTTATCATCGATTCCGGACCCCCCCAGCTAAAGGTAGAATGGTCGGGGGCTCCGGAATGCTCTGTCCACCGTAGATCTGGGCACCATGATTAGGACCTTTTCTATGTGCAGGGACCATAAGTGAGGGCGCAAACATACACATGCACCGTGGAAAACTTAGGATAAATGAATTTTATGGGTTTTCCCAAGGTTTTTCAAATAGACACCACCATGGGGCTAGGCAAACGATCTTTTAAGTACCTAAAAACATGGTGCAACACTTACATCAAACTGGTTCTTATTGAAATGAAGCAACAAAGCAACTATCCTACATTCTAACCTAGCTTCCTATGACTGTTAACCCAGATTAGACTTATTTTTAGATTAGTCCTGATGATGAATCTCGATTCGGATTCGAAACATTGACAAAAATGACATGACGATTAGTCCTGATGATGAATCTCGATTCAGATTTGAAACGTTGACAAAAATGACACCAACTGTGGATGACGATTAGTCCTAATGATGAATCTCAATTCGGATTCGAAACGTTGACAAAAATGACACCAGATTAGACTGTTGGGTTAAGAATTTATTCTACCCTGGGGGCTATCTGACCAAGATTAGACAGTCTGGCTAGATTTATTCACTAATCTCACCTAGAAACTTTGGCTAAGATTAAATTGTTTAGCCAAATTCATTCACTACCCTATAAACATCAAATTTAAAAAGAACTTGGCCATGCTTGAAAGGTATGGACCAAGTTACTATTATTGCATGGGGCTTTTGTTGAAATTCTTTTATGCTCTCTTTTTCTTTCCCTTTCTTTTCTTTTCTTTTTTTCTTTTTCCTTTTTCTTTCTTTTTCTCTTTTTTCTTTTCTTTTTCTTTTTCTTTCTTTTTCTTTTCCAAATTATTTGCAGAATGAAAAATCATTTGTCAACAAACACACTAGAGACAGATAATATCCCAGTCACCAGTTGATCCTATAACTTATAGGGTGATAACACATGTCATAATAACTTTAAAGTGTATCAGATGGATGTTAAGTCAGCATTTCTTAATGGAGATATAGAGGAAGAAGTATATATGGAGCAACCTGAAGGATTCTCATTGACAGATAATCATGATTATGTTTGCAAGATAAAGAAGGCTTATATGGACTGAAACAAGAACCACGAGATTGGTATTATAGACTGGACAAATCTTTACAAGACAAAGGGTTCAAGAAAGGTATTGTTGACAACAATCTCTACATTAAGTCTGAAGGTGATAATTTACTAGTTGTTTTGGTTTATGTAGATGATATTGTTTTTTGTTGTACTAATGAATCCTTTGTCCAGTGGTTTTCTAACTCTATGCAAACATATTTTGAGATGTCCATGGTAGGATAATTTCCATACTTTCTTGGTTTACAAGTAAATCAGAGTTCTGCAGGAATACTTATCTCTCAAGAAAAATATTTGAAAGAGATGTTGAAGAAATTTCAGATGAAGGATTCTTCTCATGTTAGTACACCTATGGTGGTTGGTTGAAATCTCAGTAAAGATGATATTTCACCTGATGTTGATAAAAGGACATATCGATCAATGATAGTTAGTCTTCTGTACATCACATCATCTCATCCTGATATAATGCAAGCTATTGGAATGGTAGGTTGTTATTATTCTGCTCCTAAAAAAATTCATTTGGTAGCTATAACAAGGATATTCAATACTTGAAGGGAACAACGAATTATGGTCTGTGCTATCCCAGAAATTAGAATTTTTAGTTAACTGCTTATTCAGATGCAGATTGGGAAAATTGTGTGGATGAGAGAAAGAGAAGCAGTGAAGGTTCATTCTTCCTGGGTCACTCGTTGGTAGCATGGATTAGTAAGACACAAGAATATATTTCCTTATCAACTACAGAGGCATAGTACATTGTTGTTGCTACTTGTTGCACTCATATCTTATGGATGATCCAAACTCTTGAAGATTTGAAGGTAAATTATATTGATCTGATTACAATTCACTATGATAACACCAGTTCCATTAGTGTCTCCAAGAATCATGTTCTTCATTCCAAGACTAAGCATATCCCAATAAAATACTATTTTCTCAGAGTACAAGTTACAAACAGAGTTGTTCAGCTGAATTATATTCCTTCCATAGAATAGATAGTAGATATCTTTACTAAATCGTTAGCAACGACCCCTTTGGATATCTTCGTCAAAAGTTGGGGGTTATCACTTCTTTCGTCTAATCTGTTCACCTGGTCAGGGGGAGTACTTATTGAATGTCTGTTGTATTTATAAGCTGCTCATAGTTGATAGGGGGAGTATTTATTGCAACAACTCAGGGGGAGCGTGTTTCTTCTTTGACATTGATGTCAAAGGGGGAGAAAGTGTGGCAATGGTAAGGATGCTATAGTGGTATGGTTGGATGTCTAGGTAGAGTAGTGCATCAGGTTCTTCAAGGTTTCCATCAATGCCAAAGGGGGAGATTGTTGGCATATTTATTACAGATAGAAGGTAGAGTATTTGTTTGTCATTTATGGTAATATCAACCTGACGATGACGAACAAGAGAGAGTGGCAAGACCAACAACACAATGATGATGGCATGGCAAGATCAAAAGTGTAAGCTGAGGAGAAGGAGAAATAATGATCATTGGATCACCCATCCTAAATTCTCGATGGTCTTCAGATTTGAATTAAGACAAGAGGAGCACGCAGAAGAGGAGAACAGATCTCCAGTGTCATATTTGAGCATGAAGATCAACCATCATCGGATCCAAAAGAAGGATCATGATCTTTAAGTACAAGATGAAGCAGGCTTACAAAGTCCTGAAAGCAGGAGGACCGTTGATCCAAGAAGGACACCTGGTGAAAGATAAGGGCTCTACAAAGGCTCTATTTCAGAGTTTTGCAGATCAAGAAATCCAAAAGGAGGAGTTGCTCTAACCCCTCAAACTTGTGATATGTGATATCACGATAAACGATCATGATCATTGGATGCAAACTACAGGTGGTGAGAGGTCAAATTTTTGTTGACTAGAAAGTCAAAGAAAGGAGGATCTCTATGCTTTGAAATCGTGAAACTGCAATTCAATCTAAGTCATTGATCAAGGGAGAGCATGGACCATTGATCTGGTTCCATTTTAGAGTTTTGGTGATCGCGACATGGAGAGTCAAGACGCCTCATCACATGATTCCCAAAACCGCGAGTTGCGAAAGAAATTTATGGATAAGCTCTTGGTCACAGCCACGGGCATGTGAAGGAAGGAGATTGCAATTTACAAGGCTCCATTTCATGATAGGAAGTTGGAAGAGTCAAAGTGACTCGCAACAAAATTCGCGAAACGCGAAATTGCATAGAACCTATTGGTGTAGTCGGTGGTCATCACTGGTGTTCACGAAAAGGGAAGGTACTAATTGCTAAGCCCTATTTTCAGAGATTGCAACATGGAAATTCAAGAAGCCTCACCACAAGATATCCAAAATGTGAAATGTGAAATGTGAAATAACTTTCTGATTAGCCTGTGGTCACAGCCAGTGGGCACATGGGATAAATGCAAGACCCCGTGGATTTAATTCAATGGTGCTGGTTATTTGAGAATCTGATCAAAGGCATACTATTGATCTTCACGATTAATTTCTCATTTACGATTCAATTAGTAGAACCAAATCATGGTTCTTGGATGGTTGGTGATTCAGTTGTTGAAGCATTTTTTCCCTAGGAGATTCAAGATGTAACTAAAGTTGTTGTAGTGCATAAAGGTGATATGCAATGACTGTTTGGGGTTAGTTGTTTTGACTGAAAAATGAAGTAAACTGGGAGAAAGGAAAATCGCAGAATGCATAGTGTGAGATCAAAATCAGAAATGATGAACATAATATGAACAAAGCAGAAGTATAATGAAGCAAAGAAGAATTGCAGAACAAAGGAGAAGTGGTAAGAATTGATATATCTATATTGATGGTTATTCATTAATTTTTATAATCAGGGAGGTTGGGTGGTGCTAGGGAGGACTTTGGTCCTCTGATATTCAATTTGGTGCTTGAATATTGGAAGTTGTATCTTCCATCTAGTTGTGGCTAGAAAAATAGGGTGGCAGGGTGGTGCTTGGGAAAACACAGAGTTTTCTATATGCAAGTTGGTTCTTGTATAAGTGGAAGTAGGTGCTTCCATCCAGTTAGTGTTGTAACACTTAGGGAGTTGGTGCTTCCTTCTAGTTGGTGCTATAGAAACCAAAGAGTTGGTGCTCTCAACAAGTTGGATATTGTAAAATAGAGGTAGTAGCCTCACATTGAGTTGGTGCTCAAAGATAGATGATGTACGGAACTTAAAAGACTTCCTATCATTCAAAGAAGAAGAGGTTTTATCCCTTTATGGGTTTCCTCATGAAAATATATCTCTGTGTATATCTTATGTGTGACTGATGTTCATTATTTATGTTTTTCATATCTTGTATAATATTGATGGTCATGTTATCACCCTTTAAATTATAGGAATCAACTGGTGACTGGAATATTATCTGTCTCTAGTGTTTGTTGACAAATGATTTTTCATTCTGCAAATAATTTGAAAAAGAAAAAAGAAAAAAGAAAAAAGAAAAAGAAAAAAGAAAAGAAAATAAAAAGAAAAAGAAAAGAAAAAAGAGAAGAAAAGAAAGAAAAGAGGGCATAAAGAATTGAAATAAAAGCCCCATGCAATAATGGTAACTTGGTCCATATTGTTCAAGCATGGCCAAGTTTGTTTTTATATTTGATGTTGATAGGGTAGTGAATGAATTTGGCTAAACAATTTAATCTTAGCCAAAGTGTCTAGGTTAGATTAGTGAATAAATCTGGCCAGACTGTCTAATCCTGGTCAGATATCCCTAGGGTAGAGTAATTTCTTAACCCAATAGTTTAATCTGGGTTAACTGTCATAGGAAACTAGGTTAGAACATAGGATAGTTGCTTTATTGTTCCATTCCAAAAAAACCATCTTGATGTCAAGATTTCACCATGTTCCAAATGCTTAAAAGATAGTTGGTCGAAGTCCCTTGGTGGTGTCTATTTGAAAAGTTTGGGAAAAAACCCATAAAATGCATTTATCCTAAGATTTCCCAGCACATGTGTTCTCCACTCCTGATTTATGCTTCCTGCACTTATAAACGGTCCTAATCACGGCGCTCAGATCTATGGTGTACAGAGCATTCTGGACCCCACCCCCCTCGAGTGTTTTGCTTTTAACCAGGGGGGGGGGGTCCGGAATCAATAATAAGACTTGCACACATCTGGACGACCCAAGGATGAGCACTTAAATCAATGGTCCAGATTGGATTCCGGACCCCCCGTCTGTTTCGCCTTTAATGGAGGGGGGGGTCAGGAATGAGTGATAAAGAGCGTGCTTTAATATGCGGCTCAGAAACAGGCGAGCAGATCAATGGCCCAAAATGGATTTTGGCCCCCCCCTAATGATCTATTTTTAACCAAGGGGGGGGGGGGTCCGGAATGGTTATCTCCCTCTAGTCGGCCCCTTTTCATATGTGGCATAAATCTATTGGTCCCAAAGTCCCATCACCATCTGCTATCTGACAGCCCCCGTCACTCATGGATGTCATCATCCACTTGTTCCACTTTTTCCCGAGTTATGTCCCATCCCATAACTGCTATCAGACCCCTACCCCCTTTCACTCATGACCAGCCCCTTATTGTGACTTTTACCTCCAATCCCTAGCAACCACATCACCCGTCCGTATGTTTCGACCACCGTCACCTGCCATCTCACCCCCAAGTGGCCCGTTTTCCATTTATTACTGGATAACCTATCCGTTATCCAGCTGACCTATCTCCCGTGCCCAACCTACCCCATTTTTTAAATAAAATTACCATTTTCCCCTACTTTCACGGTTCACTCATTGCACCAGAGAAACTCATAGCTTGCTCCTCCATTACATCCCGTCGCCTTCATCTACAGTCAGTCGACCCCACTAACTTCGTGTTTATTGCAGGTACTGTTGCAGAGATGGCGCCAAAGCCAAGACAAGCAGAAGGAGAGGAGAATCCTTTTCTCCCGCCTCCTATCGACCTAGACAAGATCCCACTGGTTGACAAGGACAGATTGATCGCAGATATCAAATGCGATTTCAATTTCTCAGACCTCCAGTCATGGCTCAGGGAGATTTTCCTGGACCAGAGCGATGAAATTGGACTCTGGGAGTCCAATTTACCCCTGTACCTCTTTCCCCGGATCCACCATTTTCCCGAGTTTGCACTTAAATGCCAAGCTCACTATATCCCCAAACAAAGAGTCATCATCTTCTCATCCGGAGACACCTTGTTCCTCATCACGCCCGAAGACATAGACCAGATGATGCAAATTTTCCATGCCGACTCTGCGTCTCCTTTCAACCTGGAAATCCTTACCGAGTTGTATCAGAAGATGACTTTTCCCCAGAGAGCTCAAATATTTGAGCTTTTCCTTCCCACCTCCACTCAATTCCCTTCCACAAATCCCCCTTACCCGTCATACATGTTCTCCACTAAGGGAAACTAGGTCAATTCTTCCCTTTGCACCTTGTTAGGGTACTATTCCAACCATTGGGTAGATGAGCCCATTATGGGTTTTCTATCCATTTTCTCCACTGATGAAAATCCCACCACCCATTTTGATTTCAGCACCTTCTTGGCCGACAATATTCATGAACAGTTCATGAATTTCGGCATGGAGGGCATGTTCATATATTCATCAATATTAGCCTACTTGTTCATCTTTTTGCAGGCGGATAAGTTTGCATTTTCCATGCAGAAGATGGACGCAGATGGAAGGCCTCAACCAGTCACAGCATGGACCTCTTTGCTGAAGCATAAATCCATAGAGTATAGCTTCAAGGCATTCATCGATCTGTTATACCACCCGGTGGTAAGCATGTTGAGCGGTAGGCCCGAGCCTCGAATAAACGACAAAGTCCAGAGGATCCTACATCTCTCAGACAACACAAAGACCAGGGATTGGTACCTGTATAAAAACCACATTGAGATCAGAGTATTCGGGTGTGAGTTGGCACCTTACAAGCTGCCTAAGTATGTGCCGGTAAGAATCTTTTCTTTAGAATACATAAGGCAGATCATGAATTTAGATGATATTCATTTCGTATCATTGAAGAAAAAGCAGCAGCTTCAAATCAAGTGGCAGATTGGCTTCTTCATATGCAACAATCGAGGCATTAGGGAAGAAGCTGATAGGATGTTGAAAGAAATGAAGTTCTTTATGAGCTTCCCATGGCACTATGATCCATGCGGGATCATTTTAGAAATGCGGGTGAAGAACAAAAACATCCCGTATGTTCATGTGTCCAAACCCAAGATTGAAAAATTCATCAATCAGACAGTGTGGGTGCCTTACACCTTGGTCCAAGTGGAATAGTAGGTTCCCCCAACCACTGTGCCACCAATGACCACACCACAGGTCCCTAAGGAAAAAAGGCCTCGACAGGATTCATCTCCGCCTATCACGGAGGTATCTTCCGAAGAGTTCCAGTTGCACACTAAAAGGCCCAAGACAGTCTCAGTTCCTGGTTCGACTGGAGAATTGGGAACCCTGCCTACCACAGTGACTAAGTCTTTCATTCCACCCTTTGGTTCGAGCCTTCATAAGGAAATCACCCCATTTGTGATGAAGAAATCCACAGACTCCCCACTGGATACTCAGTTGGGAAAGACTGGGCCCAAGTTGAGCAGTACTTATGCTCAGTTTCGGAAGTAGACGTCGACGGCATAGCACAGGCTATTGTCTTCATTTGACACAGAAAAGGGCAGGATGCACATGGCCTTCCTCCAAGTGCAGGTACCAGACCCCAAGACGATCATGGACTACAAGAGGGCCACCTTCGAATTCCAAACGAAGGACGTGCACCCAGCAGATCAGATGGATCTGCACAAGCAGACAGGGGAGATGGTATTCCATACATTGGTGCATGCTTCTGCTTCTGCAGCAAAATTACAAGTGTCGCTGAATAACACTCAAACGCAACTCAAGCTGGAGAAGATTTCATCATTCGCAAAAGACAACAGAATCAAAACTTTGGAGGAGTTGGTCCTCAAGATCAGCTATGACCCCTCCAACGTCAAAGCTGCAGAGGAGATGATAAAGAAGAAGAATGCAGACATCGCCTCTTTGAGGAAACAACTGAAACTCCCTCCCACAGAGGACTCACAGGCGAAGGAGATAGAAGAGAAAGAAGGTGAAAAGGACGAAATGCTCAAGCTGCTCATGGAGCAGAATGCACAACTCAAAGAAATGGAAGCTGAGATGGAGAGATTACTAAAAGAGAAGGAACAACTGAAGCCAATGGAGGTCATTCCATTGACCACCATCCCAATTTCAGGAATAAACACAGCAGCAGTGACAGCAGCTCCGTCCACGACTCCATCAACTCCTCAGGAGAAGACAACCGAGCTGGCTGAGTGTATGGAAAGTATGAACCTGCAGGAGATAAAGATCAGTAGGCTTAAAAAGGAAGTTGAGAACCTGCAGGAACTCAAATATTCTTTCCAGACCAGCCTATCCAAAGAAAAGCAGGTAACTGAGCAGCTCAAGAAGGAGCTACAGCAGCTCTAGAAACAAACAGTGGCAGGAAAGACATTGGCCGAGGTTAAAGAGACTGTATGGACCGACATTACTAAGTCCATAAATGAGATATGGCCAATGATCCAAATCATGTTTGAGCAAAATGAATTGGTCTAGAGGAGAAAATAGGCCATCGAAAATATCAGAGTGGAATTGAGAGAGATGCCAACACAGGCGAATGATATAATCAAATTTCTCAATTCTAAGACCAGAGAAGAGCTAGAAGAGCTGAAGATCAAGGACAGAACAGAGACCATCCTTGAGGTCAAAAGAGTTTTGAACAAGATAGGATAAATGCTTCAATTGAAAGAAAAGATTAGACCATGGACCTAGGGGTACAAAAATTCTTCAGTAAGATTGAGGCACTCCAGAAGAAGGGCCTACCTGGTCTAAAGGTTATTAATGATAAACTGATGACACTTCCAGATTACAAGAAGAGATTGGCTGAAGTGTCTAAGGACAGTTCAAAGTTTGTTGGCATACAAGGGAGCATTACCGGAAAAGCATTCCTGGATGCCCTTCAGTGGGACTTTAGTATCCAGCACAAGATCCGATACATATTCCTCACCAAGCCTACATTTTCCAAGTATACAGAAATGGACGTAGTGTATCGAAGACTAATCAAAGTCATTGTGCCTAGTCATCTCAGATGGGAAGAACTCTATGATCTGCTCGATTAGCAGATGATTTTTCTAGGTCCAGTCACCTGTCCAGTCAGATGAGGTCATGCGAAGGCTTCATCAACAGTCTACCTAAAAATCCATGTGCAGTTGCACCAAGTCATCAAGCAGTTTGATTTGTTAAATTAGTTAGGCTAAAAATAGAATTAGCACGTCCTGATCAGTTATGACAGGAACGTTTGTAATTTGAGTTATAAATACTTCACCTTTCGAAGTATTGAGGGTTGTTGATCTTCACACCCTAACACTATCAAACTGTAACATTTTGAAGAGATCTGCCATTAATAAAAAGGAGGCACTTTTATAGGATTCTTGCGTGTATTCACTCATGATGTTTATTCTCTAAGTTGAATGTTATTCTTGCTTTGTGATCATATTGTTTTCTGAAACTAATCTTTAAGAGTAATGAATGTTGCAGGATTTATCTTGCTACCTTGTTTCAGAATCAAAAGATTTTAGTGTTTATCTTCTGGTGTTTTCAATTAATAAATTCTTAAATGCGTCTTAGTTGAATTTATCTTTCTCATCTTTTCTTCTATCCATCATTTAAGCTACTAAAAGATCTAGTGAGTATATTATCTCGCCTTGTGGAAGTTTTCCTTCACGTTTCTAGTTGTATTTCATATTTATTTAAACACAGACCCCATAGCCCAATGGATGTGTAGACTGTCTCAACCAATTCAAAAAACACTTTGACAACAAAACCTACCTATTTCTTTACCTAGCCTAATATCTAAAATTGGAAACATAGCTAAATCATATAGAGAGATCCCTCTCTGAGATGGAAGGGCTATATCCCAGCTTTAAAAGTGGTTGGATAAAGCTACCTTTGTATATTTATTCTGTTTCAACCTCTAGGAAATTTACCAAGTGCTAACATAGTGGCAACTCCACTGGGGAACGAACTAAAAATTGATAATTTTTTGTTTGCTTTTCCCTAAAAAGAAAGTTCAAATTTGAGAAGAAAGTAATGTTTAGAGGTTGATTAACTTTGTACATATTATTTTCAAACTCACAAACTAAAAAATATATATATATAAAACCAAAAAGAGTTCTGGCTCCAAAGAAAGTTCACACTCGATCTCATCCCAACCCAGGACCTGCGATAGTGATGGATAACCCCGAACAGTTGCTCAGGAAAAAGACCTTAGCTGAAGGTTCAGTGAATTATATTCCCCTTCATAAGTTCCTTTCTTTTTCAAGAAAACTTGTTGCCTCTCAAAACCCTGACCTCAATACTTTTCCACAACGAAGCCTGGTTAGAACACAGTCCAATAGTTTTGTGACTGGAATCATCTTTGACCCAACTGTTTTGCAACCCCGAACCCCCAAAGTTCTGTCTCCCACGATTAAACCACAAATCACTCTCTCAGTACTGTCCAGTCCCTCCTCATCCTCATCTTCAGTCGCTACCTCGCCGACCATCCAGGTTGTCGTCCCACCTCCTCCACCCATCATGGCAGCTCAATATGCCCCTTTGGTGTTGGCTGTGCCACTACATGCCATGCCCCAAGACTATCATACAAGACTTCCACATTTCGATGCAACGGGACCTTTAAATGCACAACAACATGTTGACAAAATGAATGATTATTTTGACCTGCAAGAAGTCGATGAGGCTGACGTTCAAATGTGATTGTTTGCCCAAAGTTTGACAGGTGACGTCAAGAAATGGTACAAATCTTTACCTGCCGCCTCAGTCCCCAACCTTGTCACGTTCCAAAGGATTTTTCTTAACAGATGGGAGGTAAAGAAAAACCCTTTCTAGATATTGTCAGAATACGATAATATAAGAAGAAATCAAGGTGAAACAGTACAAGATTACTGCACCTGTTTCAATAGCCTGTACAATGCAATTCCAGCCAAAATCAAACCTCCACAGGGCCTGGCATTGATAAAATTACCTGATGGTTTTGATGCCGATATGTCGTACCAGCTAAGAAAAAGAAATTCTACCACCCTGGCAGACATGCAGAAAAGTGCTATAAGTGTGGAGGCCAACCTGTTGGCAAAAAGGGCACGTCAGAGGTCAGAAAGGAGAGTCACGATCAAAGAAGAACCTTCCACATCAAACTTAGATTCCAAATTGGATTCTTTGACCAGAGCAGTGTAAAGAATGATGGAAAGACTCATCATTTCAGAAAGAAATCCTCCAAGGGAAAATCCACCAGCTCCTCAGGTTCGGAACCCTAACTTTAGGAGAAATCCTCCTCAGATCAGACAGAGAGATCCTAGGGATCAAAGGGAGCAGAGGGGTCTAGATCAGCATATCAGACCTCCCCTACAAGAAAACTATGCTGATGAAGGGGAGGAAGTGATTGAGGAATTGGAGGACACTCACATCAATCTCATGGGCATTCATGAAAACGAAGCTATTTTCCTGACCCAAGAAGAGAAAGAACTCTTTCTTCTCAATCAAACAAAGGTAAGTGAAGAAGTTGAATATGCAGAACAACAAGCCTTCGAAAATGCTCTTTTGGAGGTACACCGGTAGTACAATCTACGGAGTAAAAAGATAGAAGGGAATTCCCCAAAAAAGACCATTGAAACAAAGAAGGCAGTCGAAACCAAGAAGACCTCTGAGCCATCTGCCGATAAGACTCCTGAGAAGAATACTGGTGAGAAGATTCCTGAGAAGAGTAATTCCAATGCTCCTATGAAGAAAAACCTGGCCATTCTGAAAAGGCCGTCACAGCTCGAGGTTTCACCTATTAATCCACCGAGTACTTATGAGCAGAAGAATATGGTGGACAAACCAGAATTAATGAACCAAGGCAGAACCTCTACACTTTTCAGCCTTGAGGGGGAATTGGCCAAAATAAAAATTCCCATCCCACTTTCAGAGTTGATGAACAAAGACAGTTATCATTCACAGGTTATTAAAGCTCTGGCCATTGAACCTGACATAGGCACAAAGGCCTTAACCATTGGATCAGCAAATCATTCAGACACTGTGAATCTTACTGACGATCAACCTGAACTTCTTTTCGGACCTGAGGTAGATGGTTGAGATGATACTGGTGAAGTAGCTCCCTTTTACATCAGCCTAAACATACATGACCTGATCCTGCATAATGCCATGCTGGATTCGGGTGCTTCCCACAATCTGATGCCCAAAGCAGTAATGGAGAAACTAGGACTGGAGGTCACTAGGCCTTACAAGGATCTACACTCATTCGACTCCAATAAAGTTAGATGCATCGGTTTGATTAAGGACCTATGCATCACCTTGGTTTAGATCCCAGTGAAGAGCATGGTAATGGATGTGGTGGTTGCAAACATCCCGCCGAAGTATGGAATGTTGCTATCCCGATCTTGGGGGGCTAAGTTGAAAGGAACCTTACAACTGGATATGTCATATGCCACTATCCCAGTTTTCGACAAACAAAGAAGGCTATACAGAGAAACATTGATGAAGTACATGGTTAGTAGCCAAGAAAAGCTGCACAACTATCCCCTTTATTTTTCACATTCCGATTTGGATTCGTTCATCTTGTACAATGATGGTGACACGGAAGAGCAATATACTCAGCTTATGGAAGACACATCTGATCAAGATGAAGACCAAGAAATCATTGAGGTAGCAAGGATGAAGAACGTGATAACTGAAGAGTTACCCGCTGATTTCTGGAGCATGGATTTTGATGGCACTATGAGAAAAGAAGGAGCACGAGTAGGGGTCTGGCTACATAATTACAGAAACATGTATTTAGAAAACCATTCTTACAAATTAAATTTCCAATGTACTAACAATATTGCTGAGTATGAATCCTTGATGTTTGGTTTGAAGCTTTTGAAAAAAGTTGGTGCTAAACAGATAATGGTAAGAGGTGACTCTAAATTGATATTCAAGCAAATCAAAGGTGAGTACACTACGAAACACCCACGTCTTAGAGCTTATAGGAATGTTTTTCTTGATGCCTTGAGATGTTTTACTGAAGTTGACTTGCAGGTAATGCCGAGGGGACAAAACATTCTGGCGGACGAATTGGCCACGTCAATAGCTACCTGTAAGATTCATTTCCGCCCGACTTGTCCATACACTGTTGAGGTGAAATGTAGACCAACCGTTCCTGACAATATCAGGTACTGGCAAGTGTTTGGTAATGACGATAAGATCGAAGACTTTCTACAGTGCAAAAATGATTTTGAATGTACAAATATAGATTTAGAGAACGAAGATGAAAATGTGAATAGTTCTGATTTTGAATTTGATAGTGTAAATACCATAGATTCAGGAGAATTAGGCGACGATGAAATGGACGCTGATGTTTTACAGTTAAAAAGCAATGTTTTTCCTAGAGGTATTGTTCCTTTAGAAGACTTGTTTGACTGTAACGATGTAGCCAAAAAACCAAAAATAGAAGCCCATGGACAAGAGGTAGAAGACTATAATATAGGAAATGAAGAGAAACCCAGGATGGTCAAACTGTCTAAATCATTACCCCCGGAACAAAAACTCAAATACATTGAGTTGTTCAAAGAATATTCAGATGTTTTTGCATGGGGCTATGAAGATTTGAAAGCCTCCTATACCAGCATCATACAACACAGGATTCCAATAAAAGAAGACCAAACACCGTTTATGCAGAAACTTAGGAGGATAAATCCCAAGTTGTTCCCTCTGATAGAAAAGGAAATCAAGAAAATGTACGATGCCAAGATCATAGTTCCGTTGCGTTTTTCCAAGTGGGTCTCTAATTTGGTCCCTACACGTAAGAAAAACGGGGAAATCAAACTCTGCATAGATTTCCAAAATCTGAATAAAGTCTCCGTGAAGGATAATTACCCCTTGCCGAAAATGGACCATATCTTGCAAAGGGTGGTCGGGTCCAGTCGAATTTCTCTGCTGGATGGTTCTTCGGGTTACAATCAGGTCTTAGTTCACCAAGATGACCAAGACAAAACCACTTTCACCACACCATGGGGCACTTTCATGTATGTGAAAATTCCTTTTGGTTTGATGAACGCAGGAGCCACTTTCCAGAGGGCGATGGATATCGCCTTCATGGAAGAAGCGGGTAAGTTTATTGTCATCTATTTAGATGATGTAACTATGTTTTCCCGATCTGACGATGAACACCTAAGACACCTCAGACGAGTCTTCGAAAAATGTAGGAGGTTTGGGATTTCTTTAAATCCTAAGAAGAGTTTTTTTGGGTTAGAAGAAGGCAAACTGCTGGGACATATCATCTCCAAATATGGAAGTAAAATACACCCCAGCAGAATCGAGGCCATACAAAAATTATAACACCCAAGAAACCTCAAAGAACTACAGTCATTTATCAGAAGAATTAACTTTATACGAAGATTCATTCCCAATCTGGTAGAACTCCTCAGAAACATTACAAACATGCTTAAAAAAGATGTAAAAATAAAATGGGACTCTGAGTCCAGACAGTCTTTCGAACAAGTCAAACGAGCATTCACAGAATCCCCAGTTTTGATCAGTCCCGATTTTACTAAATATTTCTATCTCTTTTCTTTCGCTTCTGAACATACTATAGCAGCGGTGTTACAGCAAAAGAATAGTGAAGGGTATGAACAACCCATAGTGTTCTTTAGCAAAGCGTTAAGGGACGCTACTCTGAATTACAAGATAATGGAGAAACAGGCTTTTTCCTTGGTAAAAGCCATTAAATACTTTAGGGTCTACATTCTCCATTCCCACACCATAGCTTATGTTCTGAATGCGGTAGTAAAGGACATCTTGACACAGGACAACCCTGATGGAAGAAGGGGAAAATGGATTGTTGTCATTTTAGAATACGATATAGAGATTAAGCCCGTGAAACTAATCAAAGGTTAAGGCCTTGCTAAATTAATGGTTGAATCTAACTTTCATGCTCTTGACATTAATTTTCTAGATGTGGCAGATGAACCAGGCGAGATGGCGACTCCAAACGTGAGAGAGGTATTTCTCAACTCTCCATGGTACACAGACTTGATATTCATTTTGAAAAATCTACAAGCTCCCCCAGGTTTGACTAAGACTAAAGCTAGATTTTTAAAGTTGAAAGCCTTGAAATTCTGTATTCTAGAAGGCAATTTATATTGGAAAGACCCTGCAGGCATTTTGTTAAATTTTTTACTGAAAGATGAAGCTGATAAGGTGTTACAAGAGTTTCATACAAGAGAATGTGGTGGCCATTTGAACTAGAAGGTCACAGCCAGCAAAATACTCAGAGTTGGATTCTATTGGCCCACTCTGTTCGCAGATGTGCATAAAAAAGTGACCGCATGTCATCAATGTCAGTTGTTTGAAGGAAAAAGAAAGCTTCTCCCTCTACCTCTGAAACCGATCTCAGTTGAGGCCCCTTTCCAACAATGGGGACTCGATTTCATTGGAGAAATACACCCCCCGTCGTCAGGCCAGCACAGGTGGATTCTCACTGCCACTAATTATTTTACCAAATGGATCGAGACAGTACCAAGCAGGCAAGCCACTGACTCTCTTATTATCAAATTCCTTGAAAATAATATTTTGTCTCATTTTGGATGTCCTAGAAAGATTATAACTGACAATACAACTGCCTTTCGGTCGAAGAAACTCATAGATTTTTGCAACCAGTATCACATTGGTTTGGGGAATTCCACTGCCTACTACCCTCAGGGAAATGGGCTTGTGAAATCCTCAAACAAAACCTTGGTAAATATCATCAAGAAAACATTACAGGAAAACAAGAAATCATGGAACAACAAGTTGGTTTTTGCATTATGGGCTGACAGACTGACCACCAAAAGGTCGATTGGTATGTCACCATACCAGTTGGTCTATGGCACAGAGGCTGTTTTCTCCACTTCTTTAGGAGTCCCTGTCATGAAGTTGCTTCAAGATGTACAAGCTGATCCAAACGACTCACAGAGAAGGATCAACCAGATGATCCATTTGCAGCAGACTATAGAAGAAGTTTTCAACAAGACTCAGTTAGTCCAAGGAAACATCAAGAAAATCTTTGACAAACGAACCAAGGAAGATGATTTCGAGTTAGGAGATTTGGTGTTGAAATGGGATGCCAGAAATGAATACAAAGGAAAGCATGGAAAATTTGACAACCTGTGGACAGGGCCATACATGATCCAAGCTTTCAGGGGAAACAATGCTTTCTTGCTAAACAATGTCGATGGGTCAGATCTACCAGGAGCACCTGTGAATGGCAGAATGTTGAAACATTATGTACCACCTCAGTAGAAGATTCAAGTTTTCACTCTCCATTGTACATACCATTTTAATTTTCATTTTTCACTTGCATTTTCTGAGTGAAGAACATTAGTCAGTTGGTTGAAGCCAGAAGAGAAGGCCCTAAGTTGCGGATCATTGTTTTTCCATTTTTGAGAATAAAACCAATGAAGGCCACTAGGCAGAAATGTTCAGAATGACAGGAACCAGGATTCTTGGCACTTCACAAGG
>JZKD02S0921112.1:235432-251747 GCA_000966675.3 Picea glauca | reverse complement strand
TAGATCCCAGCTTTAGAAGTGGTTGGATAAAGTTACCTTTGTAGATTTCTTCTGTTTCAACCTCTAGGAAATTTACCCAAGTGATAATAGGTCACTTGAAAGAGATTAAAAAAATGTTATTTGAATAGTCATAAATTGTTTAAGTACAGTAACAACTGATTCATCCCCCCCTCTCAGTTGTTTTAGTAATTTCAACAAATTTTGTGTTTCATACATACTACCTCTAGCTAAAGCGAGCCATCAAAGTTGAGCCTCGCATGATTGTAGACACCTTACAAAGGTTTTGAACACTAATAAAGTTCAATGCAGATCGACACCTCATCTACATTACAGCATGATCAAATGAACATAAAGGGCATCTCCAGTCATATTATAAGATTATAGAAGAAGACCTTGAGGAGATCACCAAGGAAAGGTTCGATGACCTCCTTATCTCCATCAACCCTGCAGAGATATCTGATATTGACAACCTAGAAGACACTCATAAATAACATAATACACCTAGAACAAGTAGACATAAGAATATTGAGGAGGTCCAAAACTTAAGCAACACCTCAGGGAAGACTGCTTCCATGTCACCTAACCGAGGGGGTGGTGACAAAGTAGAAGTTAAATGGAGACCAAGTGAAGTAACACCGTCTGGAGACGAGGTTGACCCTTTGAATAAGAGGAAGCCCCCCCCCCTGAAACCTTCTTCCCAAAAGAAATCAAAAGCCATCATGACCAAGATGTAGACTATCCTCACCTTTGATGATTTTGATTTCATCATAGCCACCCTGAACGATGCTTCACTGGAGATAGTAGAGAAAAAAGGAGCGAAGCAGGAAGAAATGTATGATAGGATTGAATTCAAACTCCAAGGGGTACAACGGGTTCTTCAATCTAGCCACGCAGTCTCCACTACGCCCCTGCCATTGGGAGAACCAGAGTTGGGAGATGAGCCAACCCAACTCCACTGACTAGCTAAGACAGTTCAAGCTCGCCTTCGATGAGCATAAGAGGAAATAGAACAAGCCACCTAGGCTTTGGCACAAGTACAAGGAGTACTTGTAGAGTAGCGCCGAGCTACAGAATAGGAAAATATTGCTCTCCAAGCAAATTTCAATGACGAAAAAGCACAGATACAACAAGGAAAAGAATAGTTGCTCGTGGAGAAACTTCAAGTGAAAGAAGAAGTCAGTAGATCACTTCGGTCTATGAAAATCTTAGAAATAAAGGTAGAGGATCGAGTCATGAAGAAAATAGATAAGCTCACAATAGTTATCTAGAAGCTACAACAATGCATCGCAAATTTAGAACTTCGCACAATGCTCGAGACCCCAAAGGATGTAAGGGATCAAAGAGAAGAAAATGCTTAAAGCGTAGTTGAGACAATAAAATCCCTTGCTATGGAATGTAAGAAACTCACTGATTGTAGTGCCCAGACCTATGAATAACTCACTGAGAATCCAAAAATGAAGGCACTGGAGTCGCAACTCCAAGGGGAGAAGTATCAAGCCGAAACGATACAAGCACAGATGAAGCCCCTGTCAGTTGTGGAAAGAATGAAGCAATCCCAGGAGTAGCGCACTGCCCAGCAGCAGATCCATACTATCCATAGCAGAGTTATGGAAGTAACTCAGAGGCTCCAACCTGTACAAGATAAGGCTTACCAATTTTTCATAGAGGTCAAAGGCTGAGGAGAAGAACTGGAGCAGGTTGTCATTGCAGCCGATTAGCACCTCGAGGGACCTAAAAACAATGCATTCATCCAAGAGTTTGCTAAACATGAGGCCAAGGCACAATAGCAAGTCAAAGCAGCTCAAGATACGCTCAAGGATTTTGAAGCAGAACTACCCAGATCAGAGTGTCTCGGGACAAGTCACAGGTGAGTGTTGGGGGAATGTTGTCCCTTGATGAATTTTTGGGAGATCCTTGGTCAAGTTTGACAAATTTTGGGACTTTGATAGCCTATAAAAGGTGAAGCATAATATGAAGAAGATATCGCAGGATCTCGGCCCCTTTTTGGGTCCTTTTAGGGATTTGGGATTATGTCACGGGTATGGGATGTCGGCCCATGGGTTTACCCATGTTTAGGCCTATTTTGTAAAGTATAAATATATGTCTAGGAAATGTAAGAAGATATGCATATCTGTGTGATATTGGGCAAAGTGATAGTGGTTGATCTATGTGATTAAAGGATTGTAAGTGCTCTGTGCATACTATGTGAGACTTGCAGAGCTAAGTGCAAGTCATTGTAAGAGGTTGTGGAAGGTTGTGTGCTTAGATCTACTCGATGAAGGAAGCTCTAGCGAGGTGCACACAAATCTCCTATCCTATGTGGAGTAGGGTTTTGAGGCTCTATGCATGTAACTGATTAACAGAAGAGAATAAAGAAGAAGAGTTGGTGGACGTAGCCCTAGGGTGGGGGTGAACCACGTATATGATGTATTTCTCTACTCTGTTCAATGTGTTGATGTGTTTATGTCTTTATTTGCGAATTTCTTTGATATAGATAGATATATTTGTTTATTCTTTATGCTAACAATGTATATGGATGTTAAATATGACCTATATGAATGTGCTTAGTGCTTGAATCTGCTAGATCTGATCTATTGTGTCATGCTAAGTGTTGCTAGATGCTAGATCTAGTTGACCATTGCATTGTACTATGATTAGGGTTTAACTGCATTATAACTAAGAACTGAATATTGATAAATATAATTTTTGAGTGCTCTTTTAAGTATTACAATCACATATTTGTGTCGCAGCTAAGGTTGCAGACACCTGATTCCTACAACCACCCCTGCCTCTACCTCGGGTGAGACTTCATCTGCTTTGCAGGTGTTGCCAAAAGGGTCGGTATTTAGGGTTTTGTTGGTGTGCTATTTTAGCATTGAACCTTGGGTCTACCCCTATTCCCACAAATGGTTCTGTTGCCAAGACGTAAAACTGTGATTGCTCAGAACTAAGGAAGAAGAAGCTTTGTGCAAAGTTCCATCCTAAAACTGTGAAAGCTCTGTGTGCAAATCTGTCACCCTAGTGCGCAGTACTCTACCTAGTTTTTGAATCTTCGTGCTAAAGAAAATAAGTCCGATATGAAGAAAAGAGGTAAGATCTGAAATCTTTGTGCTTTGATAAAGGCAAAAGTGAGAATTTTTTTATTAAAAGAGATAATATCTGCAAGCTATGTGTTCTGATAGAGGTAAGAATATTGAAAAGTTCTAGATTTGAAAGATTTGTGCTCTGTAGAAGTAAGATAAGTGGAAATTTTTGTTTCAAAAGTATGGATCTAGGTATGTTTGATAGATTTTGTCCTAGCTTGAAAACTAGGGTACTAATAGATGAAAGAAGGTTTGATATGTATAGATATGATAAGAATAGTGAAAGATATGGTATACCTATGCATAGAAAGAATGTTTGGACTAACAAGTGGATGAAGGATCCTAGAAATAAATGTTTGCAGGTTAGCTACTATGATCCTAGCATGCAGTATAGGAAGAGATGAGAATCATTTAAAAGAAAGAGAGGATTAACCCCCTGTTACAGTTGCAGAAGACCGAGACATCTTGCTAAGGAATTCCATGGTAGAAGACCTAGTTGTCTTTGTTTCAAAGCTATAGACCATGAAGTATTGGATTTCCCTGGAATGATTGCTAAGATTGAATAAATGAACATGAGGCAAGAAAACCCTAAGGCAGATCCAGAAACTATGATTATGGAAGAACCCTAGAAAGAATCCGAGAAAGTATTGCTATAGATGAAAGAAACCCTGAATGACCATCGACATGTTAGCTTATCATAGATATTCAAAGAAAAATAATGCCTTGAAGCAATAATAGGAGACTTCGACATTGATTATGTTCTAGATGAAGAAACACAAGTGAATTTCATGACAGAAAGAACTTGGGAACTTTTAGTGAAGCCTGCTATGACTCCTTCATTGGGAGGAATAGGTCTATTTAGAGGAAAGATGATAAACCTATGTGGAAAGATCACCCAAATATCTATGAATGCCAATGGAACTTCGACAGAGGAAGATTTTGAGATTGTTAAATTTATTGAGAACAACGCCCCATTTACCATGTTACTAGGAAAACCTTGGATTGAAAGAGATCAAGCTAGAAGGAAAGAAAAAGAAGAATTTTTAGAGTAGAAGAAGCAAGAGTTAAAATATTTCATGACTAGAAGGATCACAAACTCGATTGAATAACAGGAGAACAGATCGAATCTATTTAACACCAGAGACCTGGATGTCGAAGTTGCAAGAACACTAGAAGACCCACAGAGATTGAAGTACCTTTTTCAGATAAAGAAGAAGTATCACCCTCAAATCCTAGGAAACAATCTCAACAACACAAAGTAACTATGCCAAAAGAAGATAAGAATCAAAATGGAAAAAGGCATACCCAGACGAAGCTCACTAGAAACAAATATAAAAAGCTAAGTAAGAAGAGAGATAATATCGACAAGTTACAGAAGGTTCCAGAGGGAACTTCGCAGAAGGAAAATTTGCAAAATTGGAGCTTCATCGGGATAACAGAGCAGTGTCACATGGCTCTTCACCATGGCAAAGGAATATAGCCATTGGGGCCAATATAACCATTTGGATGACCCTCCAAATGGGTATAAAGGCATTTATGATTCACCACCAGACCGTTGGACCATGTCATAACGGACATAACAGAGTTAATGAAGGCTTCTAGACCATTGCAAGCAATCTGTTACCAAGTTATCTATTTATCCCGTCATGCCAAGCACCGAGAAAAGTTTTGCTAACCGTGAATATGAGCCCGCAGACTTTTTGATTTTACACAATGATCATTGTGCTATTGCCCTCTATCCTATTGCAGTATCTAATTTACTCATTGAACCCAAAGATTTCCAACCCTGAGTGTGTATGTTAGACGAGTTCAACATTGCAGAGAGAGTTGTCGAATAATTTATGATCGATCTCATGATTGAAAGAGTCATGTCGATGTCTACAGGTGTACAAGCATCATTTATGAGAGGACTGCAAGCCTCTCCGTCGAATGCTCATGGATCGGGGCCATCCCAACCATCAATAGAGAAGAGAACCAAGTATAAATATGACCTAGCAAATGCGAAGTTGATTCCATACATATTGCCTGATTACATCCTGTCTCTGGCTGGCGCGGTGAATCATGATAGTGTGCCAAGAGACTTCAAGTACACTATGTTCATTGCGTATCTCTCGAAGGGGATATGCGCAGTTCGAGCAGAGCAGGATAAGATCACAGCGTTGAAGTTCAACGACTTCAACCTCGGATATCGAAAGATTTATGGTATGCTCACCCCATACAAGTACCTAACTAGAACAAAAGGGAAGAACTCAAAGATCATCCCTTAGTTGTGGATGATGAACCTTGCACAGTCCACCCTATTGAATGTCATGAATATCCCACACTTTGGATGCCACCAGGAAGTCAATGCCTATGCCAAACTGCTACTATCGTGTTACCATGGTGGATACTTATCGCTAGACTGTCGCATTACATTTGACCCAACGTTGATCCACAGGATCACAGGATTGAGTATGCAAGGATCTGACCTGCAGGAATTTTATCTAGGAAAAGCCACAGATCGCACACTAGCACAAAAGATCAAGGATACATCTGGTGACATTGAGAAGGGAACAAGAGGCTACAAGGTAGCTTCCATCCAGAGTGACACAGTGTGCCTAGCATGTCAATTGATAGCTGGAAAATTAGTAAGGAAGAACCAAACTACACAGGTTAGCGGCTTTGTCATTTACCTCACACAAAAGTGTGTAAAAGGCCTACAGATGAACTAAGCGAAGTACCTAGTTAACTAGTTGGAACTAGATTTTTGAGAAGCACAGAATCAGAGTTATAAATTTCATTTCAGCTGGCTCCTGGTCCTCATTGCATTTGTTTCCTGGAAGATGCCGAAAGGAGCGACCTTCCCCGACATAGATCCATTCGAACTACTTGTCACAAAGTTTGCTACCCTGTGGTATTCAACTGATATGAACAAACAATGGTAGTTGAATGATTTGTTTCATACATACTACCTCCATCTAAAGTGAGCCATCGAAGTCAAGCCTCACATGACTCTGAACACCTTACAAAGGTTCCTACCACTAATGAAGTTCAACGAAGATCGACACTTCATCTACATTACAACACAGGCAAATGAACATAAAGAGCAGCTCTAGTCATATTATAAGATTACAGAAGAAGACCTTGAAGAGATCACCAAGGAAAGGTACGATGACCTCCTTATCCCCGCCAATCCCATAGAGATATCTAATATTGATAGCCCATAAGACACTCATAAAGAACAGAATACACCTGGAACCAGGAGACAGAATAAGACTGAGGAGGTCCAAAACTTAAGAAGCACCTCAGGGAAGACTGCTTCCATGTCACCTGACTGAGGGGGTGGTGAAGAAGTAGAAGTTGAACAGAGGCCAAGTGAAGTAACACTGCCCAGAGACAAGGTTGAATTTTGAAGAATAGGAAGGTTTCCCCCCTAAAACCTTCTTCCCAGAAGAAATCGAAAGCCACCATGACCAAGATGTAGACTGTCCTCACCTCCAATGATTTTGATTTCAACATAGCCACCCTGAATGATGCTTCACTGGAGATAGTAGAGAAACAAGTAGCGAAGTAGGAATAAATGTATGATAGGATTGAATTCGAACTCCAAGGGGTACAACAAGCTCTTCAATCCAGCCATGCAGTCTCCACTTCTCCCTTTCCATTGGGAGAACCAAATTTGGGGGATGAGCCATCCCAACTCCACCGAATAGCTGAGACAGTCGAAGCTTGCCTTTGAGGAGTACAAGAGGAAACAGAACAAGCCACCCAAGTTTTGGCACAAGTACAAGGAGTACTTGTAGAGCAGCATCGGGCTACAGAATAGGAGAAGATTTCTCTCCAAGCAAATTTTGATGAATAAAAAGCACAGATACAACAATGAAAAGAACAATTGCTCACGAAGGAACTCGAAGTGAAAGAAGTGGTCAAAAGAGAACTTCGCTCTGTGAAAGTCTTAGAAATAAAGGTAGAGGATTGATTCACGAAGCAAATTGATAATCTCACAGAATTTATCCAGCAGCTACAACAATGCATCACAGACTTAGAACTCTGTCCAGTGCCCGAGACCCCACAGGATGTAAGGGATCAAAGAGAAGCAACTACTCGAAGCGTAGTTGAGAGAATAAAATCCCTTGCTACGGAATGTAAGAAACTCACTGATCATAGTGCCTAGACCTATGAACAAGTCATTAAGAATATAGAACTGAAGGAACTTGAGTCATATCTCCAAGAGGTGAAGTATCAAGCTGAAACGATACAAGCATAGTTGAATCCCCTGTCAATTGTGGAAAGAATGAAGCGATCCCAAGAGTAGTGTACTGCCCAGCAGCAGATCCACACTATCCAGAGCAGAGTTATGGAAGTAACTCAGAGGCTCCAAATTGTACAAGATAAGGCTTACCAATTGTTCACAGAGGTCAAAGGCTGAGAAGCATAACTGGAGCAGGTTGCCACTATAGCCGAACAATGCTTGGAGAGACTTGTCAACAACGCAATCATCCAAGAGTTCGTTGAATAGGAGGCCAAGGAACAACAACAAGTTGAAGTATCTTGAGCTACGCTCGAGGCTTTTGAAGCAGAACTACCTAGATCAGAGTGACTCGGGACGAGTCACAGGTGAGTGTTGGGGGCCTGTTGGCCCTTGACCAAGTTTTGGGAGATCCTTGGTCAAGTTTGACCTATTTTGGGAATTCGACAGCTTGTCAAAGGAGGAGCACAAGACGAAGTAGAGATTGTGGGATCTTGGCCCCTTTTTGGGTCCTTTTAGGGATTTGGGATTATGTAATGGGTATGGGATGTTGGCCCATGGGTTTACCCATGTTTAGGCCTATTTTGTAAAGTATAAATAGATTTCTAGGAAATGTAAGAAGATAGGCATATCTGTGTGATATTGGGCTAAGTGCTAGTGGTCGATCTATGTGATTGAAGGATTGTAAGTGCTCTATGCATACTGTGTGAGACTTGCAGAGATAAGTGCAAGTCAGTGTAAGAGGCTTGCAGAGATAAGTGCAAGTCAGTGTAAGAGGCTATGGAAGGCTGTGTGCTTATATGTACTCAGGGAAGGAGGATCTAGCAAGGTGCGCATAGATCTCTTGTCCTATGCGGAGTAGGGCTTTAAGGCTTTGTGCATGTAACTGATTAACAGAAGAGAATAAAGAAGAAGAGTTGGTGGATGTATCCCCAGGGTGGGGGTGAACCACGTATATGATTTGTTTCTCTACTCTCTGCAATGTGTTGATGTGTTTATGTCTTTACTTGCTAAGGGATTTGATATAGATAGATAGATTTGTTTATGCTTTGTTCTAACGATGTATATGAATGTTAAATCTAACTTATATGAATGTGCTTAGTGCTTGAATCTACTAGATATGATCTGTTTCATCATGCTAAGTGTTGCTAGATACCATATCTGGTTGACCACTATAATGTACTATGATTAGGGTTTAACTGCATTGTAACTAAGAACTGAATATTAATAATTATAACTGTTGAGTGCTCTGTTAAGTATTACAATCACAGATCTGTGTCCCAGCTAAGGGTGCAGACACCTGAGTCCTGCAACCACCCCTGCCTCTACCTAGGGTGAGACTTCATCTTCTTCGAAGGTGTTGTTGAAAGGGACGGTATATAGGGTTTTGTTTGTGCGTTATTTTAGCATTGAACCCTGGGTCTGCCCCTATGCCAACAGTCAATAATTGTCCCCTTCCGCACTCGAAGATGTTGAGGCTTGAGCCATATTTTTCCCATGTGGAAATGGGTTTGTCAACACAATAGGTTGTTGTTGTGCCAATAGCTTCTAGGCCTCTGCAAGTCGAGGGCACGGGCGAGTCAGATGGTACTCCATGCAAAGGTTACATGGACACGTCAACTTTCTCTTCTCTATTTTTCCCCCACCAACATTTGTATTAGCCTTTTTGTCCCCTTTACCCTTCTCATTCCATTTTTTTTCTTTCCTTCAAGCTATTGGTTGGACTTTAGGTTTTTCGATTGCACACTTTGTACGTCTGATTTTTGGGTAGGGGGGACAGCCAAACTAGAGGTTTGGTTGGCCGTCATCTGTTGTATAGACAATTTTTGCAATTGATTTGACAACATATCGATGGATTGTCCTTGTGTTGAGCCCATTATACCATTGGCATGTGGTCCAGAATTTTGTTTGGCCTTGTTAAGGATGGACTGTGGCGCATCTGGAAATATATCATAGAGTAAGCCAAACTGAGAGTAAATCAGTTTGAGTTGTTGCACTTTCATTATCATTGCCTCCTCTGAAAACAATCCTGAAGTTGCAATGTCCTTAGATACAACTGGTACCAAAGACTTCAGGAACCACTCCAACAAGAAATCTGGTGGGACCTATACCCTGATCAAGCTCTTTCGACACCGCCATTCTTGGATGTGATCAGAGATATGATCAGCCTTAGTCTGCTCAAAGTTAGCCCACAATTCAGTGTCATCATCATATCTTATGGGTAGCTGGAAATGGTTTAGGAAAACCATTGCTAGGTCATTAAAGTAAGAATATCTTGAGCGGTCAAGCTCAATATACCATTTTGTAGCACCCCCGATAAGAGTGCGTTGAAACAAGTGCAATTGTATGGAGTCATCTTGTAGCAAGTTAGATGAGCACCATAAGTGGAAATTTTTCACATGATAACCTAGGTATTCACCAATATTGCCTTCGAATTTTGGAACACCTGAGGGAAACTTAGTCAGCAAGGGAGGCCAATGCAGATCATGACAAATTAGGTCGTTAAGAAACCTTGACAAGTCTATAAAATGTAGTGTTTCTAGAAAAGGTAATTTGGGTTGGGTACTATGTACAAGAAAAAGGGGACCTGGAGTTTGAATGGCACTAGGTTGCTAGGAAAAGTTGGGTTGTTGGCCAAGGTTCTGGTAAAAATCGTGGCCTTGACCAGCTTACAAAAATTGCGTTTGTTGGGAAATCATTAGCTGAATCCCATAGTTGGATGATGTTGGTTGGGTGGGGATTGCTCCTTGCATTTTGTTCCAAGGATTTTGGAAGGGGATGCCCCCCACCGATCCGATAGGCATAGGTACCGAGCACTTCCCAAGGTTCCATTTACCATGGAAGGGGTTTCCCCCGACCGACATCCCTTGCGAGGGAATTGATCCCTGCCAAGGATTCCAAAGTCCTTGTGAGGAGAAAACTCTTGTACTTTCCTCCTGTGTAGGAATATTACCCCACACAGGATTTTGTTGTCCAAAACCGGGGTTTCCCATAGTCGAGATGGCAGCCGAAGAAAAGGCATTATTATCAAACATGTTGAATAAAGAGAACGAGATGGATCCCACCGATGTAGTGTAAGACAAAGGTCTTGAACCGCCTGCTCCAAACAAGTTGTAGTTAGAACTCGGCCTGCTAGGTTGCTGGAAAGAATTACCAAGCGAGGGGGACGGAGGAGGTATGTGACCCCCATCGTAAAGGATAGAATTAAAGGAGACTGAGGTGCCCCTGGTAGACCTTTGCATGGGAGCATTTGAGATCCCTTCTCCCAAACCCATGGTCTGTAAGGTGGAGTAGGAAAGGACTGAGTTCGATTTGAAGCTGGGCATCCCATATGAGAATGGAGGGCCCATCGCACTTTGCGTAAAAGGAGAAATGGTCACCATAGATGACGATATCAGACCATTTCCCTAGGTAGAGGGATTTGAGACCACTATGGTCTGGAATGGAGAAGGTGGGTTAGGAGGCAAGATACCCCCTGTGGTAGTAGTCATTGAGGGAGTATGAGGACTCCCGGATGAAGTAGCAACATTTGCTTCCATGGCTTCTTGTAAGGATATCTGGCACTCGACATGTGTCACCTTAGGAGGGACAACTTGTACTAATATCGACATCGATAAGTTGGTGATCGGAGGGTTGGTTGGCCCGAGAGATTTCGTTCCAAGGTCATAAATAGTAGGTTCCTCCGAAGTCAAGTAATCTCCTCTCGGAGCAGGATCGGGCACAATTTCCTATGGCCCAGTTGCTTCAACTGACCCTTGTTGGTCAAGTCTTCGTCGTGAAAGTGGAAATGGTGGCTCTAAAGCAATTGACGACAAGCCCTAAAGCCTTTGCGACCGACATAGCTCTTGATATTCCACCTTGTGAAAATATCAACGACATAGTAAGGACTTAACTATCATTTAAAACCAAGAACACACTAGAAAAATTCCTATAAGATAAAACAAGCAAACCACTATCTAGTTGGAAGAATAGTTACACCATCCAACACTAGAGAAACTTACCAGTGCAAGTGAAACTCGAACATGGAATTACCGTCCAGGTATACTCTACAAAGTGTGACCCGACGTCTACCCTAGGTACCATGGTATACCCCCACAGTCACTTGTGTAAGTCCCTAAAAAATGGGAAACTAAGTTTCCAGGTCACAAACAGTCACCAGGCGGGTACAGTCAATAGTTGGGCAGATCACAATGAGAAGGATAATAAGTATGAAACCTATCAAGGGTATCGAAAGCAAGTGGTCTAGAAGACAACAGAGGATACAGAATGGATTTGAGGTCCACAAAGCTTTGTAGGAAAATGTAGGCGATAGTATTCCCATGACAGATCCTCACTATGAGTTTCCCACTACGTTTAGTCTGGATTTGGAGGGGTTATCTTTGCTTCCTTTCCTCACGTGACCTCATTTTTAGCCCCTGTTTTATAGAGGGATACCAGATAACTTTCATGTCACTGGACTTTAACACTCCCTAGCTCTGACTCCAATGTTTGCTTAATGGCCTTGAAGAGTTTTCTCTTCAACCTAATTGAAGGCCCTAACCCTAAACTAGTTGGCTGACCCTACAAACATATAAGTCTAATTAATTTTAGTTTTAGTGTTCATTTTAATGGCTTGATTAACGCAAAGGATATGGAGGTGAAACTAGTGATTTTATGAGAGACGAAAGGAGGAGAAAAATACGAAACTCTAAAGGACCTTGTAGAAAATCAATATGGACATCAAATTCAAAGGTTAAGAACAGATAATGGAGGCAACTATGTGCACAATAATTTTACAAGTTACTTCACTACACATGGCATCCAAATGCAACACATTGTTCCATATACACCATAACAAAATAGTGTTGTTGAGAGAAAGAACCACACATT
Source organism: Picea glauca (assembly GCA_000966675.3). Lineage (NCBI taxonomy): Eukaryota > Viridiplantae > Streptophyta > Pinopsida > Pinales > Pinaceae > Picea > Picea glauca. The sequence goes on along the minus strand of JZKD02S0921112.1, from coordinate 239,567 downwards.
AAAATAAATGGCTAATTATATGATCCAATCTAAGGGATTCAATCAAAGTATTGGGCAGAAGCCATCAACTATGCATATCACATAGTAAATCACACTCCCAAAAAGACTCTTAAAAATATAACATCGGAAGAATCTTGGACTAAAATTAAACCAGATGTAAGTCACTTCCGTGTATTTGGCAGTATACCATGGGCTCACATTCCTGATGAAAAAAGGAAAGCATTGCAGCCTAAAAGTGAGAAGTGTATATTTGTTGGTTATTTTGAAGATGTCAAAGGTTATAGACTTATTCAACAACATTTTAATGAAATTATTATTAGAAAAGATGTTAAATTTGATGAAAATCTCTTGGCCTACTAGCCTAATTCAAATATTGTGCCTTCTTCAGCATCTGATCCATCTTCGACATTTGTGCCTTTTTTTGTTCCTATTATGGTTTCTTCTTCAGATGATGAAAGTGAGGATGAAAATCCACCTCCTCCTTCTCACCTTCCTCTAGATGAGTCCATTGAACCAAAATCGGCACTAGCACCTACGCTTCCTAGATGGGTCCATTCAACATGAGAAGAAGTCGATCATATTGTTGGTGATCCTTCATATCAGCGTCAGAAACATTCTCAGTTCCAACAAGCCTCTTCTCTTTTGGCTCAAGTTTCAGAGACCCATGATCCAGAAACATTTGCAGAAGCTTTAGGTCATCCATATTGGGATACAACAATGAATGAAGAGTATTGTTCTTTAATGGAAAACAATACTTGGGACCTTGTACCTCTTCTAAAATGAAGAAAACTTGACATATGTAAATGGGTCTATAGAATTAAGTATGCATCAAATGGAAGTGTTGAAAGACACAAGGCTCAGTTAGTTTCCAAAGGATTTTCCCAAGTTGAAGGAAATGAATATAATGAAACCTTTTCCCCTTTATCCAAAATGAATTCCATATGCCTTGTTCTTGCCCTTGTTGCCTCACATAAATGGGAGTTCCATCAGATGGATGTTAAATTTTCCTTCATCCATGGGGATTTGTAAGAAGAAATCTACATGGAATAACCTCCTGGCTATGTTCAGAATGACTCTAGCCTTGTTTGTCACCTTAAGAAATCTCTTTATGGTCTTAAGAAAGCTCCCCAATCTCGGTATGCTAAAATGGACAACTTTATGATTGACACCGGATTTTCTATATGACATTCTGATCCTAATGTATATACCAAGAAAGTAGGAGTCCATATCATACTCCTTTTCCTTTATGTTGATGACCTTATCCTTATCGGTAGTGACTCAAAAATTTTAAACCATGTGAAAAGAAACCTTAAGAAGAATTTGAAATGACAGACTTAGGATTTTTGCACTATTTCCTTGGCCTCCAAGTTTTGCAAACCAATGAAAGAATTTTTCTTTCCCAATCTAAGTATGTTTGTGACCTTTTTCGCCACTTCCACATGGATGATTGTAAACCAACCCCTTCCCCCTTACATTTTGGATTCAATCTTGCTTCCACCTATACTTCTCCCAAAGTTGAGGCCACCTTGTATTGTTAGTTAGTTGGTAGCCTCTTATACTTGAATCATACATGTCCTGATCTTTCCTTTGTTGTTTTTTTTGTTTCCCGGTATATGCAAACACCCCATTAAATCCATTGAAAAGAATATAAAGGATACTTCAGTATTTCCAGGGTACAGTTTAGTTTGGGATCCATTATAGTTCAGAGGGGACTCCTTTATTAGTTGGTTTCACTGATTCATATTAGGCCTACGAACCTAATGATCGAAATTCTACTACAGGTTATGTTTTTAGCCTTGGTTTAGGACCTGTCACTTGGGCATGTAAGACACAACATGCTATTGCACTTTCTTCAATAGAATCAAAGTATCGAGCAATGATAAATGAAATTCAGGAAGCCTTGTGGTTTTGACAGATTCTTTCAGATTTTGGATTCTAGCATCAGCATCCGACCAACCTTTGGTGTGAAAATCAAAGTGCCATCAAGATCGCCAAATACCTATTTCAACATCTACGCAAAAAACACATCGAGATACACATGCACTTCATCAGAAATATCATTCATGATCAAGTTATTGAAGTGATATTTTTCCCTACAGAAGATCAAGTTGCAGACATTTTCACAAAGTCTCTTACAAAATTGAAGTTTTCCAAAATTTGATCTATGTTAGGAGTTCAGGAAGTTGTCATTAAGGGGGGATAGGATTTAATTCCTCCTTCCTTCTCCTATTGTGTCACTATTGTAAATCCTTCAATCCTATCCCAAGTTGTTCTTAAGGGGGGATGTTAGGATATTTAGATACTTAGGAGTTAGTTAATATCTATTTGGTCTAATGTGTCATTAGGTAAAAGTTCGATTCTTGGTTTGTTTCTTTAGTATGCATTTGTAGTTAGGAAATATGACGGTCACGATATGTTACCGACATAGAGTAATCTGATAGTTCATATTCTCCTTGATCTTAACGACTACATTGATCCATGTCTTAACACTCGATTGGTCCATGATATTTATTTAAAGATCGTGGAGGTTCATTTTCCTATAATCGATTGTAAGAAACTCTCTTGTAAAACTCTCTGTAATATTTTTACTTTTCATTAATAAATTGCTTCAAGTGGTCACGTTGGTTGGGGCCATGGATGTTTCCCTGTAGGGGTTTTACCACATGAAAACATCCATGTGTTGATATTTGATATGGTTGTGTGAGTGGTTACTAAAGGTTTTTTTCCTTTGTTGGAATACTTGTGTTTTCGAACACTCAAGGATAAGGCCCCATTGGTGAATGTATAAGAATTAAAGTGGTGGGCTAGGTTTACAATGTGGTGGGTATATTTTCCATGATATGTTCATGAATATGTAAAAATATGTATGGAGAATAAAAACACATAATAATATAATATCCACCACATTGGTTTCTTGAGGGATCAACAAAGGAACTATGATACCACAAGAAGGGAAGTGGAAAATGGATTGTTGGTTGATTTGACCTTAACATTGTCCTTTGCAGTATTATCCTTTCTTTCCCATTCTTCCTTACAACCTTCCCATAAATATTTAACATATGGGTATGGTCTAAGTACAAGTGTATTACATGTCATATCTTTGGGGAGAGAGAGGGGTCTCATGCAAGAAAAAAAATTCGTTCTCTTTTCCATGCATTCTAGAAAATTTTACCATCATCGGAATTAGGCAACCACTCATGGCTTGGAGAGGAGACAAAAATTTCCATGCTATGAGGATGTTTCTCCCTAGTTTTTCATGGTTGTTATGGATGGAAATGGAAATCGTTTTCCATGTGTTTTGTCACTAGTGAGAAACCATAGAATTTGAGGAAGATTGTAGCCAAAATGTAGAAGAAAAGAGGATGGTTGGTGAGAAATACCATGCCTATAATGTCTACAATAACTAAGGAAATACTTTTAAACCTGCAACAGTCCTATTATTTTTTTTCATTAATTTCTAGAGGCCAAGACTTTTGCTTTGTCCCATCGTATTACCGAAAGACATACCACAGATTGGGTGCTTTCTACACACATGGAAGACCACTAGAAGGGAAGAGAACTTTGAGGATCTGTTGAGTATATAAGGAGTGGGTCTTTATTGTGTTGTGTGGGACATTGGAAGATAGTACCATGGTTGGGATACACATTGTAGAAGGGTCTAGAGAGATTTTTATTGACAAGAGTCACTTGTCAGGGAAGTAAAGGATTGGGTTGAGTGATTTTATAGCCTCTTAGGAGGTTCGTTCACCCTAGTGATATCATGGTCTAGTTTGGGGTGGAATCCATAGTTGAATCTTACAGCTGGTTGGAAATGCACTCCTCAACAACCAGTTTGGTGCACATGGCTTTATTTACATATAATTATTCATGGTTGTTTTTGTTGGACACACCTACCACACTTAGAGGGGGGCTGAATGAGTGTGGGGCTCTTTTTCCCAAAACTTCCCTCTTGCACAAAAACTCATCAATTAGCATTCAACACTTATTCATTACCCATTGTTGTCATTTATAACTAGTTATATGTGAGCACATATCAGCAACATATATCAGCAATATATCATCAACAAGTCATCACCATAATTAACACAAAGAACACAAGATGTATGTACAATTTTCTTTTTATTACGGACTACAA
>JZKD02S0921112.1:212545-228510 GCA_000966675.3 Picea glauca | reverse complement strand
TATATTACATAAATCATCAATCAATCAATCCTTTGACATCAATCAATCACTTGACATCAATCAATGGCATCAATCAATCAAACCATTGGCATCAATGACAACATGATCCAACAATTTTCTTTTAGAATGATTTTTTGTTTTACTAATGCATTAAATTTAATGGGAAATGAAAGAATTTGAATTATGCATGGTTATTTATGCTACTATTTTATGTTTTCATATTGATTACGTCACTTATTGCTATTTGGAGTTAAATTCAGCCTCATAGAATGTCTATGAGGAAAAATAAATTCACAGGTAGTGCTAGATGGCCAGGGAAAGACATCTTGGGATGCCAAAGAATGATAGTAGAGAAATTTGTAGTTGTTTTGCCTACCCCATCACCTCAATAATGGTAAAGTGGAGGTTGAGTATGCTACATTAAAGCATAGAAGTAATATGGTGCAATTGCATTGGTTAAAACCTTTGAGTGCATGATATTTATTTCACTTATGAAAATATATGAATATGTTTTGTAACCCATTTTATTTCTCTATATGTTGATGAATAAGTGGGGTAATACTTGTGTATCCTTAAAAAATAGTTTGCAGGTTCATGCTAAGAAATTCGAGGAAGGAATTTGCATGTTTTTATTTCAGGTTGATCTTGAAAATTCATGATATGGGTAAGATCTATGGGTTGTTGATTTGATTTTTTTTAAATGTGTCCTCGTGCATTTTTATTCTAATTTAGAGAAACTTCAAGGGGAATTTTTGTCATATGGACCTGTAACCCCCATTGAGATTCTAATAAAATGTTTGTAGAGCTTGATTCCATGATATAGGCATGTTTAGAAATAATGTAGAGCACCTTGTGGAGGTTTTTGTTGGATTACTGAGAGGGTGGGTGAATCAATAATAGAGATTTTTTATCCTTTTAACCACATTATGCAAGTGTTATTTATCTTTATGGTCAATATAGCATTATCATTGAATAACTGCAGAGTAAATAAACAATGAAAAAATGAGAAATCATACACATACACAGTACACCAATATTTTTTATGTGGAAACTCAATGCGGGAGAAAACAATGGAATGGTTTATCTTATTTGTCTTTAAGAATTACATTCATTGGAAGCACCAACTTCCTTTGTTTTCCAGTTGCAACTGGAAGGAGACTCCAAACCCCTATTTTCAAGCTACAACCTGAGGGAATCACCAAATCCTCAATTCTTTGGATACAACCCCCTATATTCTCTGGATACAACCACTTATTCTTTCTCCATCCAACCACCCTGAAATATAAGTACCAAATGTAGAAACTAAATATGTCATAGTCACAACCTGTTCTATCAAATTTGTCACTATATACTCATCAACCAATATGATCTGATCGCATATACCTCAAACACTATACCACAAGTCTGTACCTCAAACCATGTGCTAGAACCTCACTGTTATACAACCTCTATCTGTACCAATAATTTCAACAACATACATCAACCAAAAACTCTCATCAATTTAATCATCCAAATCTGATTTGTAACTCTATAACAGACCTGGTGTATATGATCACATACCTGCAAACTTTCCTTAAATTTAACAACAAGAGACTATCATTTTCATCAAACTTTACTTTAGTCTCACATGAATAATTTTGTATTAGTCAACAACCATAACTTGCAATAATAATAAATATGCACCTATAATGAATAAAGATTTGAAAATAGTACACAATGTTCTTCAATGTCTTGTCTGCAATTCCTCTAGGTTTCATTGCTTGGAACCTCCCAGAAAAGGATTTATAGCAAAAATGACATACCTTATTGAATTTTGGATTATTCTAGAGAGCACACTTGTAGAGCATGCCCTGCACATAATGTTTTTTCTATGGATCTAAAAATGGTACGCATAATACTATAGACTGTATTCTAACCAATACATTTTGTTTTACTGAATTTTGATCTGTTATGAAAAAGTTATGATGTTTTTACCCAAAACACTTGTTTTAGACCAGTTTCAGGACTAGCCAAAATCCCTATTTTCCACGGAGTGTAAATCCAACAATAAAATGACCCATGAGTTGAAATTTTTATCACGGTTACTTGGATATGTTTCCTCAACAGCATCCATATTTCACTATCTGAATCATTCTAGAAAAAAAGTTATTGCGAAAATGGTGAGATGACCTGTAAATAACAAACCTTAGAAAGCATCATCAAAAGACTTTATCCTCCCTTGAATTTCAGCCTTCTTTACTTAACCTTCCCTCTGAAATTCATCTTATATATCCTTTGGTTACCTTATTCACTTTTAGATATTCAATATGCTCAATGGATACTAATGGGAGACCCTTGCTCTCTTATTTATACTCTCCAAGTAGTTTCCTCTAGAAGTATCCACTTAACCACTTTGTCCACTTAGCCACTTTCTCCACTTAACTAAATTTGTCCACTTAGCCACTTTTTCCACTTAACCACTTTGTACACTTAACCAACTTTGTCCACTTAGCCACTTTGTCCACTTAACCACTTTATCCAAAAATAGTAAACTCTCCAATTCTAGTTGCAACTAATTTATTTTTTATTGTTTTCTTGTTGAAACCACATAACCCATGACTAACCACTTTGATTGGTCAACTTCTTCTAGGAGCTTCTAGAATAATTTGACTTATTTGACCTCCTAGAGGCTTCTAGATAAATCATGAGGGTTCTCCAACTTCATATGGCCATAATTCTCTAACCATGAGGAGTTATGTGATGTTCCACATATCACCAGAAATGGCATGACATATACTATCCATATATAATAGTCTTACCTATAAATTCATTTAACTTCATGCCTTTATAAATCAATGAAAATGAAATCCCTTAATCATACTATTGGGGCTACCAGAATTTTCTACAGAACTTTCTTCAAGGGTTGACATTAATGAAAACCAACCTAATTAATCTACAATATCCCCCTTTGGCATTGATGGAAACACTCTGATGCAATACTGAATTCATATCGCTCATGTTATCCCTGTGACCATCGCTCCCCTAGAACCACGCCTGTGTTCTCTCTCTTTAAGCATCTAACTCTCTATACTGCATATGATAAATCTCTCCCCCTTTGACATCAATGGCAAAGGTAACTTTCCATCTGGGGTTGCTCTCCCTAATTGAACTGTCCTTGGGGATACTCCCCCTGACTGAAATCTTCTTGAAATTGCTCCCCCAACCTGAATTGTCCTATTTATGGTGCTTCCTCATGTAAATATAAGACATATAAGATAAGCATTCAAAATAATTCATTTTGGAGTAGAAGTTACTCCAAGCCTTTGGCGAAGATACTCAAAGGCTTCCCTTGGAAGCATTTTTGTAAAGATATCTTCCACTTGTTCTTTTGTTCCCACATATTCAACTCTGATTTTCTTCTCTACAACCTGTTTCTATAGAAAGTGATACTTGATTGTAATGTTCTTCATCTTGGAGTGCATCACTGGGTTCTTTGAGATACTGATGGCACTTGTATTATCACAATAGATTGGAACAGGCTCATTATACTCAACCTGTATATCTGTCAGAGTTTGTTTCATCTTTAGAACATATGTACAACATGTTTCTACTGCAATATACTCTACTTCAAATGTAGATAATTATATTGATTATTGTTTCTTGCTTAGCCAAGATAAAAATCACTCATCCAAGTAGCACGCTCCTCCACCGGTGCTTCATCAGTCATCAATGCAACCTACCCAATCTTCATCTATGTAGGCAATAAATTATAGATCATTTCCTTTTGGATACCATAATCCAAAATCTTTTGTTCCCTTGAGATATATGAATATCATCTTCACTACTAAGACATGTGATTCCTTTGGTGTTGCTTGAAATCGTGCCACCTATCCAACTTCATGCATTACATATTCTCTGGATGTTGTCACATATATTAAGCTACCAATCATTGACCTTTATTTCCTCTAGTCTATAGACTTTGAATCATCATCTTTGTTCAACTTGTAATTGGTTTGCATGGGAGTGTTAACTAGTTTGCAATATTCCATTCCGGACCTTTTTCACATTTCTCTGATATACTTAGCTTGAGAAATAAAAATTCCTTGGTTGATTTGACATATCTGAATACCTATAAAGAAGGATAGTTCTCCAAGTAATGACACTTCAAACTCATTCTGCATATCCTTTGCAAATTTATGGCTTAACCTGTCATCATCACTTCCAAAAATAATATCATCAACATAAAATTAATTAATAAAATACTATCTTGAGTTACCTTGATGTAGAGGTTGTTGTATGCACTTCCTTTTCTGAACCCTTCCTGTTGTAGAGATTTATCCAGTCTAGAGTACCATGCTCTAGGAGCCTGTTTTAGACCACACAAGGCCTTCTTCAACCTGCACACATAATCTACATTCTCTGACATCTGAAATCCTTCTGGTTGTTCAATGTATACTTCTTCTTCAAGTTCCCCATTCAGAAAGGTTGACTTCACATCCATCTAATATGATTTAATATTCTTGGAGTATGCATAAGCTAAGATAAATCAGATTGCTTCCATTTTGGAAACTGGGGAAAACGTCTCTTCAAATTTTATCCCTTCAACTTGTGTGTATCCTTTGCATACCAATCTTGCTTTGTTCCTTGTAACCTATCCACATTCATTCAATTTATTTCTGAAAACCCACTTTGTGCCAATCACAATCTTGTACCTTAGTCTTGGAACCAATTCTCAAGTGTCATTCTTCTTTATTTGATCCAATTCTTCATTCATGGCCTTTTTCTAGAATTCATCCTTGTTGGCCTCTTCAAAACTATTTGGTTCAATCGTAGATAAGAGTGCTACATGTAGTTGTTCTAGTGAATGAATTCTTCTTCTAGTCTCAAATCCTGCATCTGTGTTTCTGATAATCTGATCAGAAGGATKATTCTTTTGTACTCATTTTCTAGGTGTCTTTGGAGGCACTTTCTAAACGTTTTMTTCTACTTCTATACGATCTTATTCATATTCCCCCTCTACTTCTTCTTCATCATTTTCTTTTTCTTCGTAAACCTGTTCCACTGATTCATTTTCTTATTCCTTTAACTTTCATCCAYTTGTTTCATCAACTGTTACATTGATTCTTTATACAAATTTGTTCAACCTCAGATTGTAACACTTGTATGCTTTCCTTGTACTTGAGTAACCAATAAGTATGCATTTTTCCACACAAGAGTCAAACTTTCCCATTCTGTCATATTCTCTTTTGATGTAGCATTTGCTTCCAAACACTTTGAAGTGATTCACATTTGCTGGTCTTCTTCTCCATAGCTCATAGAGAGTTTTTTCAGTGTTGTTTCTGAGCATTACTCTATTTTCAATGTGAACTATTGTATGCACTACATGTGTCGAAAAAACATTTTTCAATTTACAATCCATTAACATTGTTCGAGCCATTTCTTGTACTGTCATGTTCTTTCTTTCAACAACTCCATTCTATTGAGGTGTCCTAGCAATGGAGAATTACCTTTTTATTACATGCTTGTTGCATAAATCCTTAAATTCCTTTGAAGTAAACTCTCCTCCATTATCAAATCTCAAACATTTTATTTTTGAATCCATTTCATTTTCAACCATTTCCTTGTAAACCTTGAAGTTTGCAAATGCTTCTGGCTTATTCCTGAAAAAGAAAACTCCATTCATTCTTGTATAATCATCAACTAATAACATATATCATTTCTCACCTTTTAAACTCTTTGTTCTAGTTGGTCCAACTAGATAAGTATGCATAATTGCTAGTGGTCTTGTCAGTGAGTATTCCTTTGATTTGAACCTAGTCTTTGTTTGCTTTTCTTGTTGACAATGCTTGCATAATGTGTTGGTTGGTTTCATGATCTGGGGAATTTATCTGACTTCTTCCTTTTTTTTGACTTTAACGTGGCTATCAAATTTTATGTGACCCATTCTTCTGTTCCATAGCCAACATTCATCTTCCTTTCCTAGACATCACTTTCATTTCCAATTTCACTTAATAAATATATGTTGCTTGAATTTCTTGTAGTTGTTGCAATCAGTTTTCCTGAACCTACTTTTCTTATGTTGCACTTCGAGAATCGAATGTAAGCTTATGACATTGGTCACACATTTGACTTACACTTAGAATATTATGTTTCATATCCACAAGTAGAACATTTTCTACCTTAGTATTCTTGTTTCAAATTCTGACCGTGCCTTTTCCAACAATTCTAGTTGAGTCATCATTTCCAAAAGAGGTTGATCCATCTCTTTCCTTTCTTAATGTAAGAAACATGTCTTCATCACCTTCCATGTGTTTTTAACATCCACTGTCAACATACCAACCACGTTTCTTATGCTTAGCTTGTAGAGAGAGTGTGCATTCTTCATTGCTATATCGATTATGCTTTCTTATCCATGCTCTCTTTCGAGGTTCCTATATGTGATTGTTGTTATTCTATTGTGATTCTCTAGGAGGGACTATCATTCTACAATATTTGGCCATGTGTCCAAAGTTTTTGCAGTTATAGAATTCCACTTTAGTGCTTAATGATTCAAACATGTTGTAGCTTCTTCTCTGTGTTTCACTAGGCCTTCTTGGATAACCATTTTGTGTATGACTTTCAAAGTTGTTTATGTTCCTGCTATTAGCCCTGCAATTTACAACTTTATGTCCAAAATTATTGCATGCATAACATAAACCAAAAAAGATAGTTTTATACCTGGGAGTTGAATATCTTCTTATAGGAGTTTATCTTATGAATCCTTCTTCTTCTTGAGGCCTGTTTGTTTCTGACTGTCATTGATTCTGAAATATAAATCTTCTCGGTGGAGGAGTGTCCCTATGATCTTCCTTGTAGAACTTCATATCCCCTCTGATTGTTCCTGCATAGGTTTTTGGATATTTTTCTTGATCTTTCGTTTTGGATCTTGATCCATTTTTTCTATGATTGCATCCAAGTATGGAATTTTCATGATTAGGCCTATTGGGCCTTTGACTGTCCATAATGTCATCCAAAACTTTGGGTTGTTCTGCATATTTTGTTTTTGAAAATCCTTTCTCAATGTGACAATATCTTCTTCCAAATTTCCAATGATCTTGTCTCTTTATTCTAATTGTTCTTTGAGCGATTCTTCAATTATTTTATCTTTTTATATTTAAACCTTCAATTCCGTGATTATCTGCTCTAGTTCTTGAGTGTCTTCTTTCTTTTCTAGTTCTGCTTGGAGCTTCTTGTTTTTCTTCTTTTCTCTTATTATAACTTCTATAACACTCAACAATTCTTCTCGGTAGTCAACTTTTGCCTCTTCATATTCTTCTTCGGTGTCTTCTTTATCAGAATCTTCTATTTCCATGAATAGACCTCTTTCGGTCTCACTTTTACTGACTTCATCTTCATCTGATGAGGAGTTGTCTTCTTTGGTGCATAAACTTTTCTTGAAGACTTTCTTTTTTGTTCTTTTTTCCCTTTATATGTTTGTTTTCTATTTGAATCATCTTCATCATTTATTTTCTTTTTCTTATGAGGACATTTTCTATCAAAATGACCATTACCATCACAATTTAAACAAATCAATGGAAGCTTACCTTTATATCTGTCGTCAATTCCCTTTTTCAATCTTCGAACAAAATTGGCCACTTCTTCATCGTTTTCCGAGATGTCATTGTTGTTGCTATATTCTTTTTCTTTTTTCTTTCCCTTTTTCTTTGACCTTTTGGATGCTTTGAATGTTGCTTCTTTTATACCTAGATTTTCCTGTTCAGTTCTCATTTCATAGGCTATGAAGATTTCATATAGTTCATCCATTCTTATTGAGTCTAGATCTTCTCTTTCTTAAAGTGTTGATATCTTAGGATCAAATCTCATAGGAAGAGATCTTAGTACCTTTTGAACAATTACAAATTATTCAATTTCTTCTCCCAATCTTATGATTACATTCACTATTTCATCAACTCGTAAGAAGTAAGTTGCAATATTCTCATCTTCCTTCATCTTAAGTTGTTCGAATTGGCCTTTGTAAGTTTGAATATTTGTTTCTTTGACTTTTGAATCTCCTTCATAAATATTTTGAAGTTTATCCCAAATATCTTTAGCGTATTTACAATGTATAACTTTGTTATACATTGAATCACAAAGACCATTCAGAACTGCATTTGTGGCTTTGGAATTATTTAGACTGAGTTTATTTCCATTGTCATTTGTTGGTTGAACTACTGGTTCTTTGTATCCATCTACAATTGATTGCCAAAATTCAAATCCCTGCGCTTGTACATATGTTTTCATCCTTCTGATCCAAAATACATACTTTTGTCCATCAAACTGTGGTATTCCATTTTTGTACATATTGTTGCTCTCCATGATCTACCTTTCAATGGTTAAACTGATTTTTGAAGGAACCTCCTCTGATTGCAATTGTTGGATTACTGAGAGGGGGCTTGAATAAGTAATAGAGATTTTTTATCCTTTTAACCACAATATGCAAGTGTTATGTATATTTATGATCAATGTAGAATTATCATCCAATAATTTTAGAGTAAATAAACAATGAACAAATGAGCAATAATACATATACACATTACACCAGTATTTTTTACGTGGAAACCCAATGCGAGATAAAACCACTAAATTTTTTTTTATTTGTCTTTGAGAATTACATTCATTGGAAGCACCAACTTCCTTTGTTTTCTAGTTGCAACTGGAAAGAGGATCCAACCCCCTATTTATAGGCTACAACCTGAGGGAAGCTCCAACTCCCCAATTCTCTAGCTACAACCAGAAGGAGGCTACAACCCCCTATGTTCTCCAGCTACAACCATAAGTTGGATACAACCACCTATCCTTTCCCCATCCAACCGCCTTGAAATATAAGTGCCAAATGTAGAAACTGGATATGTCACAGTCACAAACTGTTCTATCAAATCTGTCATTGTATACTCATCAACCAATATGATCTGATCACATATACCTCAAAAACTATACCACAAGTCTATACCTCAAACCATGTGATAGAACCTCACTGTTGTACAACCTCTATCTGTACTAATAACTTCAACAACATACCTCAACCAAAACCCTTCATCAATTCCATCATCCAAATCTGATTTGTAACTTTGTAATAGACCAGGTGTATATGATCACATACCTGCAAACCTTCCTTAACTTTAACAACAAGAGACTATCATTTTCATCAAACTTTACTGTAGTCTCACGTGACTAATTTTGGATTAGTCAACAACCCTAACTTTCAATAATCATAACTATGTACCTGTAATGAATAAAAATTTGAAAATAACACACAATGTTCTTCAGTGTCTTTTCTGCAATTCCTCTAGCTTTCACTACTTGGAACCTCCCAAAAAAGGAGTTATAGAAAAAAATGACATACCTTGTTGAATTTTGGCTTATTCTAGAGAGAGAACTTGTAGAGAATGCCCCACACAAAATTTTTCTTGTATGGATCTGAAACTAGTGCACGGAATACTAAAGACTGTAATATAACCAATGCATTTGGTCTTACTAAAATTGGATCTGTTATGAATATGTTATGACGTTTTTAACCGAAACACTTGTTTTAGACTAGTTTCAGGACTAGCCACAAACCGTATTTTCCACTGAGTGTAAATCTACAAATAAAACACACCACAAGCTAAAAGTTTTATCACAATTATTTGGATATTTTTTCTCAACATCCTCCATATTCTCTATATGAATCATTATAGAAAACAAATTATTGCGAAAATGGTGAGATGACCTATAAATAACATACCTTAGAAAGCATCATCAAAAGACTTTATCATCCCTTGAATTTCGGCCTTCATTACTTCACCTTCCCTCTAAAATTCGTCTTAGATCTCCTTTGGTTACCTCAATCCCTTGTAGATATTCTATATGCTCAATGGATACTAATGGGAGACCCTTGCTCTCTTATTTATAGTCTCCAAGTAGCTTCATCTAGAAGTATCCACTTAACCACCTTGTCCACTTAACCACTTTTTCCACTTAGCCACTTTGTCCACTTAGCCACTTCTTCCACTTAACCAACTTTGTCCACTTAGCCACTTTGTCCACTTAACCACTTTATCCACAAATAGTAAACTCTCCAATTCTAGTTGCAACTAATTTATTTTTAATTGTTTTCTTGTTGCAACCAATAAACCCATGACTAACCACTTTTACTGGTCAACTTATTCTAGGAGCTTCTAGAATAATTTGACTTCTTTGACCTTCTAGAGGCTTCTAGATAACTCATGAGGGTTCTCCAACTTCATATGGCCATAATTCTCTAACCGTGAGGAGTTATGTGACGTTCCACATATCATCGGAAATGGCATGACATATAATATCCATCTAGAATAGTCTTACCTATAAATGCATTTATCTTTGTGCCTTTATACATCAATCGAACTGAAGTCCCTTAATCATACTATTGGGGCTACCGGAATTTCCTACCGGACTTTCTTCAAGGGTTGACATCAATGAAAACCAACCTAATTAATCAACTGTTTTTAACATAGTTCCATGCTTATGTCCATGGATATAAGTTTCTTATTCCTTGAGTGTTGTATTTACATTGCATTCTAAGTGTTTGTATACATACTGGCACAACAAGTGTTTAACCAAAGTTGTCATCGAAAAGGTTGATGTTTAGAGCTTGTTTTCCAAGTGTTTGAAGTTATGTATGAACCAAAAATAATAGACAAGGATATATTTATAATCTTACATTGTTGGTTAACCTTTTCACTTAGTGCTATAAATGGTGTTGACTACCATACTCAAAGTGAGTCTTTCCTTTATATTTTGGCCTTGTAGGCATGATATTAAAGAGTGTACCTCTTATTGAAAATGAAGATGGTTTTATGTAAATATTCTAAACACTTCTTATCATGCTATGTTTTGAAATAAAGTAGAGTTAAAGTTTAGTCTCAAGCTAAAATTCCACTTGATATAGGAAAAAACTTGTATGGATAAAAGGAGAAATTGTAGCCTTGATATCTCATTGTTCTTGTGGCATTGATTTTGTAATTTCTTAAATGTATTTATGGAATGAAATTAGTATGAAGTAATGAATGTGTAAGATGGTTAAGACATGGGATCTGGTGCTCATTGTGTTCATTGTGATGATGGTTCATAGTTATTTATTACTAATGAATGTCGTTGATATATGTTTACATGTAAGGAGTTATTTGTGAATGCAAGAAATGAATGATAATGTTTGAAGAAGTTGCTAACTAAATAAAGAAAGAATTGTGAAAAGAGCCACACATTGATTCACACCCCCCCCCACCCCCACTCTCAGTGTGGTCGATGTGTCCAACAATTGATACAAGCCTTCATAATAAGCCTTACAAGATTGAAGGAAATCCATGGACACACAAATGTATGGACATGTAGTGCCCTCTAGAGATGAAGTTCCCTTCTTGATGAGACAAATTACTTGGCATGGAGAATAAAAATGAAGGGGTATTTGAAGTCAAAAGGAGTAGGTGTTTGGGACACAGTTGTTGTTGGATCAGTTCCCTCGAAGAATCAGTCAAAATTTTCATCTCAAAAGGAAGCAAAGAACAAAAATGCAGTGGCATTCAAGACTATATTCAATGGACTCTCAGGTTATGTCAAAGAAAGCATAGTACAATGTACCTACACAAAGGAACTATGGTTGAAGCTAGAGAAGGCATATCAAGACAAAATACAAGACACAGAAGACAATCCCATCAAGGATGTGAAGCAAATCAATGAAGGTAAAGACCCTCCAAAATATTATGATTGCAATAATTCTAAAGGTAATGATGTTGAAGGTTCTCCTACAAATAAAGAAGAAGATATAGCTTACATAGAAGAAGTTTGTGTAGAATCAACTAACAGATATCTTATAGTTGAAGAGGAATATTTGTTGAAGATTAAAGATAAAGTTATATATGTTTTAAAAGAAGAAAAATATGATCCATATGATTTTGATGATCTTGAAATAATTACTAAGGAATCCCTAGAAAAGTACCAAAGGCATACCATGTCACTAAAGAAATTACTCATGAAACAAGATGAAGATATCAAGAGAATAAAGATTGATATAATTAGTCAAGTAGAAGAAAAGAAGAAGGTAGATGATGAGCTTAGAAAAATCCTTAAAGAGATTAAATAAAAAAGAGAAATCAATGTTAATCTAAGGACCCAACTTGAAGAATCCAAAAGGATAGAGGAACTATTGAAGAATCAAGTAAATGAAAAAGAAGATTCATGCCATAACCTGGAAGCAGAAGTAGTTGATCTCAGAAGGAAAGCTAAGAAGTCAAACGTTCATGTCAAGTTCATGAAAAACTCAATAATATTGGATGAAATCCTGGATAGTCAAATATCTCCAAATGATAAATCTGGTCTTGGATACAACAAGGAAGTTGCACACTCTAAAGTTGGCACTTCTAAGAAGCATGATGTAGGTCCTTCATTTTCAAAGGGTGAAAGTAAAGTTGCAATTCAAGCACCTGCACAAAGCAATAAAATCTTCAGAATATTAGAGTAAGGAAGACACCAGGAAGCCATCCCTACACCTCAAATCAAATTCAGAAGAAAGATACCTTCAAGGTTGACATAAAAGCACAGGTATGAAAATGTTTTCAATGATCATTATTTCTCATGTAATGAATATGGTGACAAATATTTGGATTGCATAAATTATGCAAGGAAATATCTTGGAATATTCAATAACATATTAAGATGTTGGATATGTAATCTTGTCGGACACATTGTTGCACATTGTCACACCATGAGATGTTGCAGATTCAGTGGGTTTGGCCACAAATCCCAAGATTGTTGGAATTCAAGGAGATGGTCAATGAGAAATGCTTCATACAATATGGCTATAAGAGAAAATGAAACATGGAATAAAGATAATGTTGAAAGGATGGAAGCTCAAAGAACAAGTACTGAGAAAATATGACACTCTCAGAAGTGGTTGACGAAGACTAAACAACTAGACATGAATGGCTGCCATGAGGCAAGCTTAAAACAAAGCATTTTTTGAGGCATACATGGGTTCTTGTGGGAACAAACACATACATACATGAGTTGTATGAGGAAAATTCACATACATATGTGAGTTTTTTAAGGTGAGGTCACATACCTGAGATAAAGATTTGAAAAGAAAGGGGTGTACTGGTGAGTTGTAGCATGTTTTGATGGTACAACACATGTTATCATAGGCCTTATGTTCCAGGTCAGAACCAAAGCTACATATATTAACATAATCTTGATTGATGAATGTATGGTGATGATATATGGTTGATTTTTGGATCGTATGCTTGAGACCTATTTTGGATGCATGGTACAAACCCTAGTGTGTGGATTGAGGCATTTCTATTAAGGTACAGTGTTGGTTATGTTAAGTACTTATCAGTAAGATTATGGCACTTTTTTTATGAGGAATATCATGGGTAATGTGATACTAGATAGAGGTACATCATTTATCTATTGAGGCATATTCTTGGTACATGTCTAAAGGTATTATTGTTGCATTATACTTGTTGTAGTGAATGGTTTTTGAGGCACATATGGTGGTACATGTGTGAGATCTATTAACATATATTGAGGTGTATTGTGAGAGGCATTTATTGGTAATCTTGGTATATGGTTATTACATGCTTGATGCTACATAATATAGAGGCTTTGGCACATGGTTTGATATAATGGCTTATGGTGGTGTGATGTATTGTTAGAGACCTATTTGTTGGATATCTTGGTGTATGTGTTTGGCATATGGTTGAGTTACATATTGGGACATATAGTTGATGAGTTGGAACATACATGAAGTGTATGGTATGTGGATGTTTGTATATATTGATGAGTCATAAATTGATTTATAGTTGATGCATGATTGGTACATACTTGGTACATTGTTAGAGGCACTTGCTAGTAGTATGGTTGGCACATGGTTTATGGATGGTGTGGCATATATGTATGGATATACTTTTAGAGGCACATCTTGATTGTGGTACATATTGTTGATGTTTGTGAGTAGTCTTGGTTGATGCACATCTTGGTGATATTGTGCATATGATGGAGAGTTTTCTTGATTATTGATCTTGGTGAATAGATCTAATTTGGTTGATGAGATTGATGAGACAGGCTAACAATGATAGGTTGTTCTGACAAATTGTGGTGTGCATAGTTGATGCACTTGTGTTGGTACAGGTGGTGATACAAGTTTGGTGCATGGTTGATGCACTTGTTGATGGTACAAGTTTGGTGCATGGTTGGTGCACTGGTAAGTGGCACAGGTTGTACATGGTTGATGCTCTAGCTCATGATTCACTATTCATTATTGATGTATCTTTTGGTTCATGATTGATGCATGAGATAGTATGTATATTGGTATAAACTTGATGCATGCTATGGTACATGATTGATGCTTGATATGGTATATGGTTGAGATACATTTCGTGGCATATGGTTTATGGTACATGGTATGGTACAGATGTTGATGTACATGGTTGATGTGCATGGTTGGAACATGGTTGGTATAGATTGATGTGCATGTACATGTTTGATATTACAGGTGTTGGATCATGCTATTATTGATGCAGTATTAATGTTTTTCTAGATCAACAACATTTGTAGCAGAAGCAGATTATAGTGGTATCATATTGTTCACAGTGATTACACGACATCTTGCAGAGAAGATAGGGGGGAGAAATACCCACAGTGGGAGTTATTCTCTTAACCATTATTGGTTAGAGTAGGTACATTGTTATATTGATAGGGGGAGTTGATACTTTTAAAAGGGAGGGAGAAATTAATCATAGGTATGAAGATAGAGGAGCATCCCAAGGACATTGCATATAGGGGAAGCATCCCCAAGGAGAGATACCTTTTACATTGATGTCAAATGGGGAGAGATATAAAAATTGATGAGGAGTATGACCATAAGTGTTGTCATGACTAAGTGGTGCCATCAATGTTGGGGTTTCCATCAATGCCAAAGGGGGATATTGTCAGAAAATTGGTTGAGACTGATAGACAGTTGGTTTGGATAGTTGGTTTTCATTGATGTCAACCCTTGGAGAGTGATATTGTATATTGATTTCAACCCTTAGAGATTGATGTCAAACCTTGAGTATGTTTGGTAGAAAACTCTGGTAGCTCCATAGGTATGGGTAAGAAACCCAAATTTGGTTGAGGAATAATGTAATGAATAATAGTGAATTTGCAGGTGAGACTATTCTAGATGGTTAGTACATGTCATTTCATTTACGGTGATATGTGGTATGTCACGTATTTCCTCACGGTTGAGGAGATATGGATTAGTGAAGTTGGAGAACCCTCATGAGTTATTTAGAAGCCCCTAGAAGGTCAAACAAGTCAAATTATTCTAGAACCTCCTAGAATAAGTTGACTAGTCAAAATGGTTGCAACTAGGAGTTAATTGTGGGTTAAGTTGTTGAAATAAGAAAATAATTAAAAATAAATTAGTTGTAACTAGAAGTGGTGAGATTACTATTTGTGGATACAATGGTTGTAAGCAGACAAAGTAGTTAGAAGTGAGTTGGGCCTAAAAGAAGGAGGTTGGTTAGAAGATAACCCTTAGAGGAAGCTACTTGGAGAGTATAAATAAGAGCAAGGGTCTCTTATTGTGATCTATCTATTGATGTTACACATTATTTTCATCATCCCTATGATCGTTAATGATGTAAACCTATTTGTTTCCTTCAGAGGGGTCAGTGGCCTGAGTTCCTAAAGAGAGAAGGGAGAAGAACTTTTCCTGAGAAAAGAAGTTGCATTTTTCTATGTAAAAACCTTATAAAAAGGAAGTTCGCAGGTTGCTATATAGGCAGGGTGCGAGAATGACCCATTCTCACAGGTTGCACTATAGCTAGGGTGTGATATGTTCACAGGTTTCTCTATAGCTAGGGTGCGAGAATGCCTACACGTGGGAAAAATGAGTGTTTTCTCGAATCTTCTAGAAGGAGAAACTTCTATGGTGAGGTGGCATCCGAATG
>JZKD02S0921112.1:180430-207144 GCA_000966675.3 Picea glauca | reverse complement strand
ATATTTGCAATTAAATTTTGTGTTTTATTTTTATTTTTTAAATGTTTTTTACTAAAAAAATTTAGCTTAGGGAATTTTAATGTTTTGTTAATATTTTTATTTTAGATCTTTTGTTTAATATTTTTTTAATTTTGACATGTTTTTAGTATTTTTTTGTTTTTTTTTGACATAGTTGTTTTATTTTTTTTTACGTTTCAATGGATGTTTTACTATTTTTTTTTCAAAAACAAATATATATATTTTTTAAATTATTATTTTCTCTGGAAAATTTTAAATAGTTTTCATTTTTTTTATTTTTTTTATCCACCTTTTTTTTAATGTTTTTTTTCTTAATTTGGGTTTTGAGTATATATTTTAAAATGTATTGTTTTCATCGCATTATTTATTATGTTGTGTTTGGAGTGATAAACTAAGATTTAAAAAGTAAGCATTTAAGGGTTGATTTGATGATTTTGTTTGGAGTTACAATGATTTTGATTACCAGTTTTAAAAAATATGTCATTTTAATACCCCAAATTTAAAATGGGTGCTACCGGTAGTAGTACTTTTCAATTTGACGGTTGGTTTTGAGGCTTTTGTTTTAATGGTACAGACTGCTAAAAATACGATTTCAAAATATCTATAAATTTAATGTTTTGAAGAAAAAAAATTCAGTAACATCATTTTTTTATTTAGGTGTCGATTTGAAGGTTTTTCTAAGCTACTATATGAGTTTTGAAGTCCATGTTTGAAAATTGTTGTAATTTTGACCCCGTTTGAAAAAATGGTGCTACTGTTAGCACCACTTTTTGATTTGGGGGTTGATTTTCATGGTTTTTTGCAAAAATATGGGTTTTTTGGGTCAGAGTTCTCGTTTTAAGGTCACATTTCTCATTAAGTTGGTAACTTTGTTCTTAATTTGATAACATGTAGTCAATATGCTATGTATCCTTTTCCATATAATAAATATCACTTTTGTATCATTTTTATATTTTCAAGGCAATGTGATTATTTAAGATTGTTATTTTATATTTGAATTCTTTTTGAAAACATGAATATATTTTGTAATTTTTAAAAGATTTCCAATTTATTTACCAATACTTCGTCAATAATTTGTTGAATTTTAATATAACATGATCTTATGATACTTTCCAATAAATTGTCAATAGCTATGGTTACACCTTTAGCTTCACTATTTATCCAACCTCCTCCAATCCATAGAACTACAAGAGGCCATGGGTTCAAGTCCACTCAGCCACCCCACAGAAAGAACTCATGCTTTCATTGGTGACTTGGTGCATTATATAGTGTCACATCAATGGATATTAAGTTGAGAGAAAGTTACAAATGCAATGGGCCACCCAAGTGGCTACTATTTGAACAATATGACAACCTTGGCCAACGTAGACCAAACTTTGTGGAGGTTGAAACACTAGCTCAAAATATAAAAATTAAAAGAAGAAAAAAAATTGTCAATAATGATATTTTCAACACTCATTTGGATGGAGTCCCCGAGGTGTAGGACAGTCGGTGATGGAGTGTGTTGTTAAGCCACTCCGTGATGTTAAAGTCACCGGTTCGAAACCTGCGGGGACAAAAAATCCAACCATGTTAAGGGTTGGTGTGGCTCAGGCCGGGTGCGATCCCCGGGTGATTTTGACGGCTTAGATGCCCCTGAGTCACGGTTTCTCAAGCCACAGGTTAATCGCGTACCCAACAGGTTCCGCACAAATTAACAAACAAAAAAAAAACACTCATTTGGATGGATCTATTGAACTAAGATGGGATTTGGTCGACTACAATTTTTTTGAAATAGCACCTATCCAAGTGGGCTACCACAGATTCTCCTTCTTCTATCCTATTTGTCCAAGTAAATGAGTATTCACTTTGCCACCTAGGGTCTTTTACAAATCAATCTTCATTGAGAGAAATAATGTGTCTAAACCAGTTCTTTCTCTCAACCTTCTTGGACCTACTTCATCCTTAAACATGTTCGTTAAATCAAACTCATTTCACACAAGTTACATTATCAATAGAAGAACTTTCCTCCAAAATACCCAAAATTTGGAGAAAAGAAAATACCTATCTTTTCTAAGGGGTGTGAGTCTCTAGTACATGTATTCAATACGCTATACGATTCAATATATAAATACTCATAATACCATTATCATCAAACACAACTTTAGTGCATTCCATCCCAACTCCTCCTCTCTAAAACATAGAAAAGTTTAGGGGCAAAATTAGAGGGTATTAAATTTTGGTTGGGTGAATTATTTCTATAGAAGTTTTTGAAGAATTTCAATCTATATATATCCCCAAATTTATTTTAAAAATATTATATCAAAAACCCTTTCCCCGCTAGTATTTGTGAGAGGATAGAAGGGAAATATATTTCCGCCTTGTCAAATTCTAACTGGATCCTCCCTTCACCCTAATTTTCTGAAGTATGGAATTTTTCGGAGGCATTTCGCCCTATTTTTTGGTCATGGGATTTTTCATAGGTATTTCTCCCTTCTTTTATGGTATGTTCATGGTTTTTCACCGGGATACATCCTCTATATTGTGGTTGTGACTTATGTAACAAGTGCCATATGCCTCTGGAGGAATTTCATTCCGCTTACTCGGTTGCAGAAAACCCAAAAATGCTTGAGCTCCATAGAAAATAAAATGTTTACCACCTACAAATATTCAGTACCCACGAATCTGATTTTCATAAACCTTCCATGAGTTTTGGATGCCTCTTTAATGGTGTCTTGTAATAGATGAAGTATGTATGCTTCCTTTTGCTTCGATTCTTCTCTTTCTAGGTGCCTTTTCTAATTGTTGGGCAAAAATAATTCAGAGAGGCAGTTATTCTACTCATAGCCTCTTGTTGGGTGAGTATTGGGAGAATTGGGGAATGATTTGAGTTGTTGTCCAACAATTTATCATCCTGTTGGGCGTATTTGTGATTGTTGGACATTTTTATCAAACTTGGGGGTTGAATCTCACATTTTTTGGGTTTGTGGCTCTTCTCTAGCCGAGTTTTCCTTATGCAGGGTTGAAATGTATGTCTGGGGAAACAAATCTCACGTCTGGGTTGAGTTATCATCACCGATTGGGTTTATTCTTTGATGATGAGCATAATACCCTTTACCTGTAATTGATATCCCTGTTAGTGGGGCGAGTTTCCTATGAAGAAGAGGATGTATTCCTGAAAGAACATTATTGTGGGCCTGTAGGTGACAACCCAAGCATTTCTGGTGGCCAAGAGGGGAACGATTCAACTTCTCATCAATTCTATAGAAGAAAAACTCTCTTATATTAGACCTATAACAAGCATCGTTAAGCGAGGTCATATCTAAACAATTTGTAAGTTGATTGATGTGTATGTATTCCCTCTTGAAACTAGCAATAAAAGATCAGTCTGAGATATTGTTTTGTTGATATATATTAGGATATTAAATATGTTGTCAATTAATTTGTTGTCAGTACTTATTTACTATTTTAAAAACTGTTGGCATCCAAAATATTGACAAATGGTTCATAAGGAAAAATTAAGAGATAAATCAGAAAAATTTTGCACGGATCTTTACATTTTCCAAGTAGGTGAAAGCAGGGTCTTGTTATTACCCTACTAGGTTTTGATTCCCCCATGTGACATGTTCGCCTCTTGTGGGTTGGTGCATCCCCACAAGGGGGTTGTTTCTAAGAGGAAGCCATCATGGCTATTAAGTTGGGTTGGCAAGTCACATGTCATAACAATATAAAACAATGTCTCACCTCTTGATAGGTGGTGCATGTTCATTTAAGTAGAAAGGAAGCATCTTTCCCTTCCTTACCTTTATTATTTGGGAACAATTACATGCATATTACAACCAAACTATCATTGCAGGCCATGCAATGGAACCTAGTGAGAACACTCAAAGCCAAACTAGAAAATGTCTACATGTCTATCCTCATGACCAAACACATACTAAATGAACCCTTTATCCAAGAAACAAGTGTCTAAAACACAAAATAAATAGAAAGGGCCAACATGATAACCACAATCACAATTCTATGGGCCATAATCACAACATTTTTTGGTAAACAATATTTGTTATCTATGTTCAGGGGAAGTTGCTCGAGTAATCTATGTTGTAAATACACATCCTTTGAGTGTACATAGTCAACAAATTCATCTACATGGAGCTGAAACATTTGGGTTGCTTGGGACAGTTGGAGTTTCAAGTTTTTCTTGTGTACTTTTCTTGTATATATACACTTATGTATATCAGTGAAATAGAAGCACTTTTCCTCATTTGTATTGTGAAAAAATTCATGTTTGAAAATGGGAAGCCTTGTTAAACATATGTGTTTATTGTTGTAGTAGTTCTTATCTCTGCATTTGTTTTTTTAATTCCTATAATTGTGCATAGATCTTTTCTTGTGTTATGAGTTATGACTGCATGCTCTGGTTTCTTACACAACTTGGGATATGTAGGTAGTTTGTGTCATGTTTGAACTCCTATTTTTTATTCTCTTTTAGTAGTGTCCCCGATAATAAAAAATATGTAGAAGAGTTTAAAATATGGCTATGAGCATTTCTATAGAATCAAAAAATCTGGTATGACAATTTGATGGCCATAAAATTAGCCTCTGGAAACTTTGATGGAGACATTATTGTTGGACAGGGATTTGTTTGACAGTGTGAATGGGAATGAGGTGAATCCAACCTCTACATGAATAGATGAAGTCAAGAAATGGGAGATAAAGGATGGGCAGTCACAAGCCTATATTTCACCATCTAAGTGACAACATTCTTTCAATTTACCAAATAATGTTAGTATTATCAATCTCAAGCTAGTAATATCAAGCTACCAAACACCCTTACTAAGTGATGGAGGTGAGGAAATGAAGTTAGTTGGACTAAGGGGTTTCTTGGCCTCAAACCTAGCAATCTCAAGTTGCCAAATTCCCTTACTCAGTGATGGAATTGAAGAAATAAAATTGACTAGCTTGGGAGGTTAGATTATCCTTCAAACAGAGTGATTTTACCTCTAATACTTCAAGCCCAATGTTGGCACAGGGGTAGACCCAGGGTTCAATGCTTAACAGCGCACCAAAAAAACCCCAACTACCGGCCCTTTCGGCAACACCTTCGAAGCAGGCGAATTCTCACCCGAGGTAGAATCAGGGGGGTTATAGGATACAGGTGTCTGTAACCACGCTGGGACACATATCTGTCATAATAGCACATTGCAGAATATTCTGTTAATGCTTAGGATGTGATCTACATTAGTTTATTGACCTTATTAACACCATAAGAAATAACCAAGGATAGATTGACGTAGTAACAACAAATGACAATGTACCCCGAGAATTTAGCACTTAGCATTATAAGTTAAATATAGAATTCATTTACTCCTTAACATAAGAAAAGTATTTAAAAAACAAAAGATTTATACATCATAATCAAAGCACTAAAAAAATTCATAACATAAATAAACCAACACAAAGCAAACCATGAGACACCAGATATACGTGGTTCACCCCAGGGTGGGGCTACGTCCACAAACTTCTTTGCCTCTTTATTATTCACCAATATCTTACATTCATTCTCTCATGTGCACTAAGCTACAGAGTCAAGCTTCGCACCAGACAGGAGATATGTGCATTAAGAACTAGATCCTCCTTCCAAAACTAGTTCAATGCACAAAGCCAACTCTCTATTGAGCACAAATCCTTAACGCACATACATTCCTTTGCACAAAGCAACTCGAACTACTTTCACTTAGATACTTCTACAATACATTCTTCTTTATTTATATTTTACAAACCCTTACAATAAGGCCTAAACATGGGAAAACCCCATGGGCTGACATACCATAAACCCATCACAAAAACCCTAGAGGACCCTTTACTGGGTCCACATAACCCTCAAAATTCATGAGATCCACGATCTTAGCTCCGCTTGGGCGCTCCTTCTTTGACCAATGTGTCGAAGTCCAAAAAAGGGCCAAAACTAGCCAAAGTTTCCCCAAAACTTGGTCGAGGGCCAACAGGCCCCCAACACTCACATGTGACTCATCCCGAGTCACTCAGGTCTGGACAATGCTACTTCAAAATCCTCGAGCCTAACTCAAGCTTCCTCAACTTGCTGCTTTGCCTGAGCCTTCTGCTCAGCGAGCTCCTGGATTTTCTTCTCTATAACAGGCCCTTCTGGGCGTTGTTCTACTGCTACAAATACTTTATCTAGTTGTGAGCCATGTCCATCAATATCTTCGAACACTTTGCAAGCTTCATCCTGCATAGGTTGTATCTTATGCATTACTTCCATTACCTTACCCTAGAGGGCAGTGATCTGTTGTTGTACTGTGTGTTGCTCCTTGGATCTCTTCATCCTTTCCACTGTTGTGGGAAAATTCATCTACGCCTGCAATGAGAATGCTTGTTTTTTCACCTCATATAACTGCGCTTCTAGCTTCTTTATCTTTGGATCCTCAGTGAGGCGTTCATATGTCCGAGTGCTTCTATCACTTAACTATTTACATTATGAGGGGAGGGCTCTTATACTTTCTACTATGTTTTAGTGGTCTCCTCCCTCTGGTCATGCACATCCTGCAAGGTGCTTAGCATTGTTCAAGCCTCCAATTTTGTTATCCTATATTGAAGTTGTTGGAGGGTCTTTGGAAGCTTCACTACTTGAGTTTCGACCAACTCTTTCTCCTTCTATACCAAGCCTAGCACAGAGAGACATGATTTACTTACTGCTTCTTTTACCAAAGCATGTTCTGCAAGAAGCTGCTCTTTTTCCCTCTGTAGATGGGATTTTTACTCCTGGAGCTTTGCCTGAAGCTCTGCTTTCTTTCTTTCATGGGAAGCTACACTGTCTTGCGCTACTTGTAATTTTTCTAGGACTTTGTCATCCTCCTTTTGCAAGGATTTTGTAGCCTTCCCTTTCTCTTCTTGGGCTCTCTGGAACCAATATTTTGTTGCATCTACGAGCCTTCTTAAATGGGTTGGTTTGTCCCCCAATTCTACAGTCTGTGATGAGGAAGGCACAGACGATGCAGTAGGTACTGCACAGACCAAGAGAACATCTTGTTGTACTTCCTTCAATTCTCTCTCAATCCTTCCATATAACTCCTCCTGATTCTCTCCATATCTATGAAAAATTTCTTCCAAGGTGTCCTCCATAGCTCCATGGACCAGACTGATGTCGTCCTCAGTGAGAGTACCTCCAACTATGGCATATTGGCACGCATTTTCTTCCTTTCTGAAGGTTTCTTTGGAGAAAATTTTTTGCAGTGTCATTGTCCCAATAGGGGAATCTTTAGGTGGTGTAGCTTCGCCTCCTCCTTGCTCTTATTCTCTTTCGTCTCCTCCTCCCTATCCTTCTGCTTCGTCTTCTCCTCCTCCTGGCGAGCCAGACCGGTTATCTCCATAAGTGTTGTCCTCTTCATCACTCTGTTTTTCATGGACTTCAGTATTCTTTTTTTTCTTCTTCGTCCCACTGGACTGTCTGACATGTTCAACTCATGTAACTATCGGGATTCCTATGGTGTCAGTGTCGGATAATTCTGCATCGATGACAGGTACAAGAAATTTCTCTAGCCATTCCTTTGTAATCTACTCCATATCTTCATCTTTCAACTTGTAGTATGACTATAATTATTCCTAGTGCTCATCTCTTCTCGTGGTGATGTATATGAAGTGGGGATCAGTGAGGAACATCATAATAGGTCAATACTAATGCAGGGTGCGTAGTGTCATACACAGGAATGATTCGATGGCGACCTTTAACTATTGATAGTATCTATGGAAAACGACATTGGAATACCATCGCTTCGTCATGTCATTGGTATACCACAGGGTGGAAAACCAAGCGGCCAAGGGCTCCGTAGGTTCGACCTCTAGGAAGATAGCTCCTTCAGGAATTTTCTAAGAGACAAATGCGATCAATCTGATCAACCAACTGTAATGAAATTCATATCCCAAGTCCTGGGCTTCGCGACAATCTTTTTATAATTTGTTGACGATGTAGTTCATCCCGTTCATCTACATGCCCTCCACACACTTTCCTACGAGGTCCACCATCAACCCGGTGACCTATGTGGGGCAGGTTTTCCTCACTAGCTTGCCAGCTAAGAGTTGGAAAGCAAGGTGCACTATGCCATCCTATATAGAATCTACCTTGTAACCTCGCTTTCATTTTTCTACCTCTCTATAAGATTCCTTGATGCGTTGTGATAAAGAATGGTCTGAGACCTTCCCTGGATAAAAATACTAAGGGTCAGGACCCTTCTCACTTAAACCTGTGATCCGATGGATGAGCGTTGGATCCACAGTAATCCTTATGTCAAGCCATAGATATACTCCATGATAGCATGACAAAAGGATTTTAACACAAGCGCTAAGCTCCTCGTGGCATCCAAAATATAGGATCTTCATCACATTCAACACGGTGTACTATGCCAGCCCCTTAATCCATGGTTGTGATATGAGACAAGGTTTCTTTCTAGTTGTCTTTGTTAAGTAGCGGCGGGGAGATAACATGGCGTAGTTCTTCTGGTCTCCTAAGTTGAATTTGTTGTTCTTCAAAAGCGATATCTGTCCTAACTAACTCTCGACTCTGTGAATTCCTTTCAAAATGTATGCAGTGAACACAGAGTACTCAATTTCTCGGGGGATACTATCGTGGTTAATAGCGCCAGCAAGAGGTGGAATATATTCAGGTAGGATCAACAAGATTTGTTTCATATTAGCGAGATCACCGCGGTGCTTACTTCATTTTTCAGTTACAGGGTTGGCATGGCTAGAACAACATCCGGTCGAAAGGGAAGCCTATAGTCCCCTAGTCGACGACGCCTACATACCATCAGATATCATTATGTCGGCCATTAGCTTCATAATAACTTCCTCGACAAACTTCTCCAATTCTCTAGGTTCACCTAACATTCTAAATTTTAACAGACAGGTGGGGTAGACAAATGGACAGGCGGGGTAGAAAAATGGACAGACGGGTTAGACAAACGGACGGGCGGGGTAGAAAAATGGACAGAAGGGTTAGAAAAACGGACAAGCGGGGTATAGTTTCATATATCACAGCTCAACACTTGGAAAATTCTCTTCTTAGCTCAGTCAATCACGGGTAGAAAAAATTGGTCCCAGCACAATGACTGACGAGTTAAATAAGGGGGGTATCATGGTGGATCTTCCAACGGCCATGAAATTCTTCCATCAATGTAAATTTATCCATTATGGAACAGTCTCAATGTCCAAAAGTGGTCCATAAGCCCATGATTTTTTTTCTAACCATTCTAGAGCGTCATTCTAATGGTCGAGGCACCTCCAACGGTCATCTAACTTCACCAGGTCGAAGTCCAATTCTGCACAAACCTGTTGTTCCAGCGAGGTTCAAATCCTATAAGCATGCCTTCTGCGAGGTTCCAGTCTGCGAAGTCTTCCATCTAGTTTTTGTAACTTCTTGTAGCTTTTCCAACTTAGCTTTCCTTTTATTGAGCTTCCTTGCCTTCTTTCCTATTATCTAAGTCTCTCTAACTTTTTATGGAGTCCTCTTTCCATTTTTATTCTTATCTTCCCCTGGCATAGTGGCTTCGCATTGTTGAGGTGCCCTCAAGGATTCTCAAGTTAATATCCCTTTTCTTAACACTTCCTAAGTGGGCATAATTATTTCTTGAATATATATGTTCTTCAATCCTTCTTGCATTCTTTCAACCTTGATAGCTAATTCTCTTGCTTTCTATCCCCCTTGTGTTTTTGCTTTGTTCTGTTGCTTCAAATTATCCTCTCACTCTCCTATTAGTTGGTCTATTTTCCTAGCTATGAAATCCCTTAATTATTGCTTTTTCTTTTCTATAGCTTCTTCATCTGCTTTCCTTCTGATCTAATCCTTCTCAATCCAAGTCTTACCTAGAAATAGTGGGAAAGGGGTGTTGTCCCCAACAAAGTTAATGACTTCAAATTTTTCTTCAGTCGATGTTCCATGAACAATAATTGGAATAGTAGTAACTCTTCCACATAAGGTTATCATATTTCCCTTAAACAATCCTATCCTTCCCAATGAAGGTACCACAATAGGATTTCTCAAAATTTCCCAAGTTTCTTCTATCATAATATTCACTTGTGTTTCTTCATCCAAGACACAGTCTATGTCGAAGTCCTTTATTCTTTCACTTATGTGTTGTTTTTCTTTCAGGATTTCTGGTAAACTGGCATCTTTATGAATATTCATCGTTTCTTTCAATTGTAATAACATAGTTTGAACTTCCTCTGACCCTTTCTCTTTATGACTTAACATACCCTTAGTCTCTTGACTTTCTTCATAGTTTTATTGTCTCATGTTCATCCCTTCAACTTTAGCAATAATCCTTGGACAATCCTCAACCTCATGACCAACAACCTTACAACAAATACAAATAGGGCCTACCTCAGGAAATTACTTAGCAAGATGCCCCATCCTTTTGCAATTATAACACAATGCCAATCCTCTTTTTCTTTTAAATGTTCCCCAACCTTTTATGTACTACGCATCTCCCCTAGGATCATAGTGTTGGACCTGCAATCTGCAAAAATTATTTTTGGGTTCCTGCATCCACTTATTAGTCCAAAAACTCTTTCTATGCATAGGAATAACATATATTTCTCCATTTCCATTAAATTTACTCAAATCAACTCTTTCTTTCAACTGTGCCCTAGCCTTCAGTCTAGGATAGAATGTATCAAACATACTTAAGTTCATGCTTTCGAAACAAAAAATTTCACTTACCTTTCTCTTACCAAAGCACAAAGCTTGCTTCTTTAGGATCTTACCTATTTTATTTAGATCAGCTTGCTTTCTTAGAACAAAGCTTTGCAAGTCAAGTAGAGTGATGCACACTTCAGCAGCAGATCTATGCACAAAGCTTCTATTTTTCTTTACTTTAGTTTCTAGCAATCATAATTTCAGGTCCCAACAACAGAACCCTTTGTTGGCATAGGGGGTGTTGGCCCTTGACCAAGTTTTGAGGAACACTTGGTCATATTTGACCATTTTTTGACTTCTACAGTTTGTCAAAGATGGAGCACCATGCGAAGCAGAGATCACAAGATCTCGACCCACTTTTGGGACCCTTTTTAGGGTTTTGGGTTAATGTAATGGGAAAGGGATGTCAACCCATGGGTTTACCCATGTTTTAGGCCTATTTTGTGTAGTATAAATAAGTAACTAAGCAATGTAAGATGGGGTGAGAAGAGAAGCTAAGTGTTAGAAAAGGATTTGTGTATAGTATGTGACCGACTTGCAGAGCTGTGTGCAAGTGTTGTAAGTGTTGAGTGCATGGATTGTAAGAAGGCTATGTGTTATATCTACCCAAGGAAGGAAGATCTGGCGAGGTGCATGAAGATATACTGTCCTATGCGGAGTACAAGTGTGAGATCTGTGTTGTAACCTAATTGACCAAAGATAATAAAGAAGAAGAAGACTTTGTGGATGTAGCCCCAGGGTGGGGGTGAACCACGCTAACTTTGTGTGTTATGCTTGGTGTTTCAACCTAATGTGTTGGTTTCTTTCCATGTGTTATGCTTGATATGATTATGCTATGTGCTTTGATATGATACTCTTAGATAGATCCAACTTGCTTTGTGATTCTTATATGTATGGGTGTATATCTGACATGTATGAAAGTGTTGAGTGCTAAACCTATTTTTTTGTTGCTAAGTGCTAACTTAACCTAGATCTAAGTGAATGTTGTGGTGCTCTGTTCCATCTGTAGAGTGCCTTGAGGGTTAAATAATGATGAACGATCTTTGCTAAAGTACTTGCTAAGAGTAAAAATCACAGATTTGTGTCCCAGCTAAGGTTGCAAAAACCTGAGTCTTGCAACCACCCCTACCTCTACCTTAGGTGAGACTTCATCTGCTTCGCAGGTGTTGCCGAAAGGGCCAGTAGTTAGGGTTTTGTTGGTGTGTTGTTGAAGCGTTGAACCCTGGGTCTTCCCCTATGCCAACAAATGGTTTCGTTGTCGAGACGTGAAACTGTGATTGTTGGGAACTGAGGAAGAAGAAACTTTGTGCAAAAGGAAGCTCTGTGCATAGATCTGTTGCCCTAGTCTACAACTTTTTACTCGACATGTGAAGATTTGTGCCAGGAATAAGGTCAGATTTGAAGGAAGGAAGATCAAATCTGAAGAAAAGAAGTGATATCTGAATGCTCCGTGCTCTAAGAAAAGTAAAAGTGGAAATTTCTTAAAGAAATAAGTTAGATATGCATAAAAGAAGTAAGATCTGTAAGCTATGTGCTCTAATAAAGGTAAGAATAGTCAAAATTTCTTATATCTAGAAGCTTTGTGCTATGTAGAAGTAAGATAAGTGAAATTTTTTGTTTCTAGAGCATGGATCTAAGTATGTTTGATAGATTTTTTCCTAGCTTAAAAACTAGGGCATCAATAAATGAAAAGAAGTTTGATATGAATAGATCTGATAAATATAATAATAGATATGTTATACCTGTGTATCGGAAGAATGTCTGGACTAACAAGTGGATGCAGGATCCTAGAAAGAATTTTTTGCAGGCTAACCACTATGATCCTAGTGCACAGTACAAGAAAATCTGGGGATCATTGAAGAGAAAGAGAGGATTAACTCTTTGTTACAGTTGCAGAAGACCAGGCCATCTTGCTAAAGAATGCCCTGGGAGAAAACCTAGTTGTCTTTGTTGAAAATCTTTGGACCACGATGTATTGGATTGCCCTAGAACGATCAC
This sequence comes from Picea glauca, assembly GCA_000966675.3. Lineage (NCBI taxonomy): Eukaryota > Viridiplantae > Streptophyta > Pinopsida > Pinales > Pinaceae > Picea > Picea glauca. The sequence continues at coordinate 194,438 of JZKD02S0921112.1, read as the reverse complement.
TAAGTTAGAGAGGTTGAATCTAAATCAAGAAGACCATAAGGCGGATCCAGAAAAGGAGAAAACCCAGCAAGAATCAAAGAAAATATTAATACGGATAAAAGAAACCCTGAAGGAACATAAAGATGTCTGATTACCAGAGATCATCAAAGAAAAGGAGAAAGTCAAAGCAAGAATAGGGGACTTCGACATTGACTATATTCTTGATGAAGAAACACGAGTGAACATTATGCCAAAAAGAACTTGGGAAGCTATAATAAAGCCTACCTTGATCCCTTCCCTAAGAGAAACAAGTTTATTCAGAGGAAAGCTAGTAAACCTATGTGGAAGGCTCGCTCGGATACCTATGATTGTCAATGGAACTTCGATAGAGGAAGACTTTGAAATTATTAAATTTATTGAAGACAACACCTCATTTACCATGCTCATAGGAAAACCTTGGATTGATAGAGAACAAGCCAGATGAAAAGCGGAAGAAGAAGTTTTGGAAAATAAGAAGCAAGATTTAAAAGACTTTATGACTAGAAGGGTCCCACACTTGATTGAAGAAAAAAAGAGTCGGTCGCAAATATTTAATACTAACAACCCTGATGTCGAGGCTAAGAGAACACTAGAGGATCCATATAATATTGAGTTACCTATTTTCGATACAGAAGAATTATTACTGAGAAACCCTAGGAAAGAATTTTAACAGCACAAAGCAACTAAGACCACAGAAGGTAAGCATCGGAATGGTAAAAGAATTACTGAGACAAAGCTCACTGGGAAGAAGGATAGAAATTTAAGAAAGAAAAAGGATAATACTGTAAGGTTACAAGAAGTTCTAGAGGATACTTCACAGAAAGAAAAATTGCAGAATTTGAGCTTCGCCGAGACATCATAACAACAACATAGAGTACTTCACCATGACGAAGCAATATAGTCGTTGGGGTCGATATATCCATTTGACTTCTGCTCTGAATGGGAAAGAAAAGAAATAAAGGTTTGTCATCCAACCGTTAAAAAATGCCATAATGGGTCGAATAGGAGTTAATGAAGGATCATACTCATTGCAAGCAGACCATTGCTAAAGTTTCCCTACTTAGTCCATCGCACCACGCACCGAGAATACTTTTTTCTAAGTGAGAATTTGAGCATGAAACTTGAGATTAATTCACCCTGAGATCATTGCCTTGACCCATATTATTCATTGTAGTCCCTGAATTCTTTTTGCACCCGATCTAGCTGAACCAAGCTTGTATGTTGAACGAGCTCAGTGTTCCTGAGAAAGAAGTTGAAGAAGTTTTAATTGACTTAATCACTGAGAGAGTCATGTCAGAGCGAGGATTGTCTACAGGTGTATAGGCATCATCCTCAAGAACAGGTGACACAACTGGAAGAAGTAATCAAACAACTTCAATAGTGCATCATAGATCTGGAGCTTCGTATCATGCCTGAGACTCCCCAAGAAGTCAGATATCTAAGGGAGGCAACTACCCATAGCGCAGTTGACATGCTAAAAACCTTGTCTTTGGAATGTAAGCAGCTGAGTTCTAGAAGCACCCATACTTATGAGAACCTCACAGAGATCCCATAATTGCAGACATTAGAGGCATAGCTCCAAGAAGAAAATCATCATGCAGATACACTACAGGCACAGTTGAAGGCCTTGACCCCAGTCGAAAGAATGAAGTGATTTCCAGAAAAATGCACCGCCCAACAATAGGTACACATGTTGCAAAGTAAAGTGATGGAAGTGTCTCAATGAATTCAACCCCTCCAAGAGAAAGCATGCCAACTGTTCACTGAAGTTGAGAGCCAGACAGTCGATCTTGAACAAGTTTTCATCACCGTAGAACAACGCCTGAAAGGACCAATAAAAAATGCAGTGATCCATGATTTCACTGAGCAAGAGGCTATCGCACTGCATCTGGTCAAAGTATCTTGGGCCAAGCTTGAGACATTTGAAGTGGAKTTGATCAGACCAKAGTGACTTGGGATGAGTCAGAGGTGAGTGTTTGGGGCTTGTTGGCCYTTGACCAAGTTTTGAGGAACACTTGGTCATATTTGATTGTTTTTGGACTTCGACAGTCTGTCAAATATGGAGTTCTAGGYGAAGTAGAGATCACAGGATCTTGACCCACTTTTGGGACCCTTTTTAGGGTTTTGGGTTAATGTAATGGGAAAGGGATGTCGGCCCATGGGTTTACCCATGTTTTAGGCCTATTTTGTAAAGTATAAATAAGTAGCTAAGAAATATAAGATGGGGTGAGAAGAGAATATAAGTGATAGAAAAGGCTTTGTGTATATTATGTGACCGACTTGCAGAGCTGAGTGCAAGTGTTGTAATTGTTGAGTGCATGGATTGTAAGAAGGCTCTGTGCTAGATCTACCCGGGGAAGGAGGATCTGGCGAGGTGCACACGGATCTCCTATCCTATGCAGAGTACAAGTGTGAGATTTTTGTTGTAACCTGATTGACCAAAGCTAATAAAGAAGAAGAAGACTTTGTGGACGTAGCCCCAGGGTGGGGGTGAACCATGGTAACTATGTATGTTATGCTTGGTGTTTCAACCTAATGTGTTGGTTTCTTTCCATGTGTTATGCTTCATATGATTATGTTATGTGCTTTGCTATGATACTCTTAGATAGATCCAATTTTCTTTGTGCTTCTTAGATGTATGGGTGTAGATATGACATGTATGAAAGTGTTGAGTGCTAAACCTATTTTGTTGTTGCTAAGTGCTAACTTAACCTAGATCCAAGTGAATGTTGCGGTGCTCTGTGCCATCTGCAGATTGCCTTGAGGGTTAAATATTGATGAACGATCTTTTATAAAGTACTTTTTAAGAGTAATAATCATAGATCTGTGTCCCAGCTAAGGTTGCAGACACCTGAGTCTTTCAACCACCCCTGCCTCTACCTCGGGTGAGACTTCATCTGCTTCATAGGTGTTGCCAAAAGGGCCAGTAGTTAGGGTTTTGTTGGTGCGTTGTTGAAGCATTGAACCCTGGGTTTGCCCCTGTGACAATAGGGTCAGACCTAGGGTTCAATTCTTAACAACACACCAACAAAACCCTGACTACCAGCCCTTTTGGAAACACCTGAGAAACAACTGAAGTCTCACTCGAGGTAGAAGCAGGGGAGGTTACATGATGCAGGTGTCTATAACCAGGATGGGACACAGATTTGTGATAATAGCACTTCACATAATATTCTATTAACTCTTATGAATTGATCTACATTAGTTTATTGACCTTATTAACATCATAGACCATAACCAAGGATAGATCAGTGCAGTAACACAAAATGACAATGTACCCTGAGCATTTATCACTTAGCATTATAAGTTAAATCTATCATTAATTTACTCCTTAACATAAGAAAAGGATTTAAAAAACAAAATATCTATACATCATAATCAAAGCACTAAGCAGATTCATAACAGAAATAATACAACACAAAGCAAACCATGAGACACCAGATATATGTGGTTCACCCCAGGGTGGGGCTATGTCCACAAACCGCTTTGCCTCTTTATTATTCACCAAGATCTTACATTCATTCACTCTTGTGCATTAAGCCATAGAGTTGATATTAACACTAGACAGGAGATATGCGCACTAAGCGCTAGATCCTCCATCCAAAGCTAGGTCAATGCACAGAGCCAACTCTCTATTGAGCACAAAGCCTTAACGCACATACATTCCTTTGCACAAAGCAACGCAAACTACTTTCACTTAGCTACTTCTACAATACATTCTTCTTTATTTATATTTTGCAGACCCTTACAATAAGGCCTAAACATGCGAAAACCCCATGGGCCGACATCCCATAAACTCGTTACAAAAACCCTAGAGTACCCTTTATTGGGTCCACATAACTGTCAAAATTGGTGAGATCCATGATCTCAGCTCCACCTACACACTCCTTCTTCAAGAAATGTGTCGAAGTCCAAAAGTGGGCCAAAACTAACCAAAGTTTCCCCAAAAATTGGTCGAGGGCCAACACCCAATGATTGGTATAATGGTTCACCCCCTAGCTCTCCCAGATTGTTAATCAGAGGTAGAATGCTACCCTTCTCTTCATTTGTTCTTTGGGATTGTTTTCTCTCTTTTTCTTTGGGATTTTACTCTCATCTTTTTTTAATTTTATGTGCACAATGGAGATGGAAAACTGATCGACACCACTGAGCCATTACAACTCTCCCATAGTGGCCATAGGAAATGCTAAAAGAATACACAAATGAATAAGCGTTAAAATACATTAATCAGATTCAAGTTGAGTCTAGAGGAGGGTTTGAAATGGAGATGGAATCCATGAATAAAGAAAACAAAAACTCCATAAATAACCATTGCTTGAAAAAACCAAACAACAAAATAACCAATGTCATTTTGTAAGAGAGAAAACATGGATTTTCGTGAAATTTCCATCCATTAATCCCATGAATTCATGCTTGAAAACTATTTATTTCTCATTTTTATTTTCGTCCCTGAGGTTTATTTTTGCATTCTTGAATGTATATTGCATTAAAATGTGATTTTTTACACTGAACTAGAACAATTTCTAGCACTTTTGTTTTGCATATTGAGCACCATTTTTCTCAAGAATTCAATGCCCGATGCAAGATTTAAATCCTCATATGTATTGTAAGATAATGTGAGTTGAGAAAATGTATATTAAAATTTCATATTTATGTATGAGCAAGCTTCTTTTTCAAGCTTGAAGCATTCAATCCTTGATGTTGACACAACTAAAATTTGATTGATTGAGAGAAAACATTTGTATGTGTATAATATTTTTAATGCATTCCATTGTTCAATTGAGATTCAAGACATCACACTAAATGAAAGTTTGTTTTCAATAAAAAGTGTTGAAGTTTCTTTACCATTTGCATTTACAACTCCCTCGTAAGTTTTCATTTGTAAGATTCATCATAATTTTGTGTTCGATTTGAAACAAGTTTTTGGCCACGTATTCTATTGATTCAAGCTTGAAATCCTTTCATTTCTCATTGTCATATTCAGCCATGGAGTTTTATTTACATGATTGGAATTGAATTTGGTTTAAAAGATTGACTTTTGAGCCCAACAAAGTGCAATTTCTAGTGCATGTATTCATTCTTTTCAAGTGCATTTTAACCATGAATTCAATGTTTCATGAAAGAATTGATTTATTTCTTGTTTGTTTGGCTATGATTTAATGAGTGTTGGGTGAATGTGAATTGAATTTGGATATTTGTGAAGATGGAAGTTCTCTTTCAAGCCCATAGAATGCTACAACAAGAACAACAAATCCAATGCCAAATAAAACTAGTTTCTTGCAAATTTACTTTAAGGCTCAAAGAAAGTGGGAGAAGAAACTTTGATCAAGATTATGTAGATAAAAATTGACATTAAAATTTTGATTTCTCATAGTCATGTTTATGCTTGGAAATTATTTAATGAATGTGATTTTACATTTGAATAACATGTATGGCTGTTTTTCAAACTCCAAATTGCATTGGCTTGAACAAGCAAGCTTATATGCATAGGTTTATAATTTCGGCCTAAAACCATGTTTATATTGCATTTCCTAATAAGCCTAAAGATACAATATCTTTCATATATGGTTTCTCTATTCTCAACGTTTCAAACATGCAAAATCTTGCATTATACTTAAAGATTTAGTGTAGGTTATCTTGATTTCAAGTGAAGGATGTCATAAAAATACCTTTGTTATCATTTACAAGTTTTATGTGGGAAGAATTCCATTTCTTTTATGAGTCTTTTATTAGGTCTAAAATCTCAAAGCGTGTGCATTATTCCTCATTCTCATGCTTTATAAATTCATATTTTGTTTTAAATGAAATCACATAACCATTGCATGATTCAAGCTTTTCTTATCCCACTTCAAAGGACAAGTTCATGCACATGTAATCCAACAAGCCAATGGTATGCATGAGTTTGGATGGGAGATGGTAAAAGTATGAATTCATAATAATAAGAGAGCTTGTTCAAATTGATATCAAGATTAAGTGGAATTCATTTATAAACTCCCTCTCATATGTATAAATCACGTTTTTGTTAAATGCATTGAATTCTTACTAGTCTTATTCAAACAGAAACCATGAAGCATATTTCTTTTATTTTAATTTTCTATGACTTAATGAAGGTATGAATATTGTTGATTTTTCTATATGAGATAATTTGTATATTCGATATATTATTACAATGATGAGTGCTCCATATATAGATAATATACGGTAACCATCCATGAAAGGTTGCGTCTCTTGGATAATCAATAACTATTTATTATTATCATTTACTTATTATATATATTATTTAATAATCAATAATTATATTATTAATTATTAATCTAAGAGATTGTCTTCCCGATGTTGTCCAAACATCAACACTCCCTCTCAATGAGGAAGACATTATGCATCATGCCAATATTGTCTCTAAAGTATACAAACTTCACCCTAGACTCATGACACTTGTATGTCAGTCTTGGGAGATGTCTCTCTCCCACCTGAACCGAGGGGAAACTCCTTCTGCAGCTCTCCTTCTGAGCCAATTGAATCTCTCGGAGATCAAGCTCACTCTGGGTCCGTATGTGATAGCATATATCATCTTGAGTCTTTATCATTCCTTGTCAAATCATCATGACTAGGACAAAGACCACACCAGGATTGTTCAACACAAGTACACATGGAAAGCACCTCAAGAACCTCTTCTCTTCATAAACGCTTGCATTTATCGATATCTGCCAATAAAAATATAGTGTTATATTCTCTGTCATGATGGTCAACTTATTGTTCATCGTCATCATTGATTTCTAGAGGAATTTGAGCTTGTGTCACTGGTTCTTGTGTAACACTAAATTTATATGGTTGTGGAAATTCCTCTTCCTCAACCACTGGTTCTTGTGTGACAGTTGCTTCTTCCATGGCCTCATCAAATTGTTGATTTAAATTAGGTACCAATGGTTCTTGTGTAATAGTGGTACTCTCAGGCTGGGTTGGTTCAACAGTCTTAGCCATTACTGGTTCTTGTGTTAGAGTGACAACTTCCTATATATCCTTTTTAGACTTCATATTTAAATCAGGTACCACTGGTTCTTGTGTTACAGTGGCATTCTTAGGTATTTCAGTAGTTTTTTTTCTTCTTCCTTAGTCATTGGTCCTTGTGTGGCCGTGTCTTTCTTTCTTCATGTTGCCTCATCCAACTCTTCTTGTCTTTTGATTAGTCCCAAAGTTGAGGGCTCAAGAAGGGTCACCTCATACCCAACCAATATATAAATATCCCCACACTCATGACACAAATATTCCTTAAATGTTTCATGTCTGTCATCCTTCTCTGATGGCACAATTTGTCCTCCTAAAATATGGGTTTCTTGCACTAATAAATCCAGATCATGAGGCAGAGGCCTTTGGGATCCATTTTATACTTTTAGCATTTCCAATTCCCTCGTAAGCCTCTAAACTTCTCTTTTCAATTGATCATTCTCAAAAAAAAGGGAATGAATCTGAATTTTACCTCTTTCAATGGCAAGTTCTTGTGTTTCAACAAATCTTTGATTTGGGCTCATGTTGGCAGTTGGTTCTTGTGTTACAACAACAAATTCTTGTTGTCGTTCATCACCCAGTGGTTCTTGTGTAACAATGGTTGAAAGAGGACACAACACAAGTATATCAATTTCTGCCATTTTCAGTTTAGTTGCTTCTATTGCGACAACAGTCCTGGTTCTTCTCCTTGTACTTGGGAAAGTTTATGGAAATGTTGGCAATGGCCTCTTCCTGCTTAATATATTTGTAACTATTTGGGGAGGTTTCTCTAAGACAATTTAAACTTCATAATCATGGGAAACATCAGAAGAATCATCATGTAAATAAAATGATTCTTCCTACAACTCAATTGCATTCTTTCTTTAAATCATTGTTTCAACCTCCTGAATCTGTTATGGTGTAGTTTTTTCCCTTTTAGGTGACAGTAACCTCTCCACAATTAATTCCTTCATTGTATCTCCAGAAGGAATCTATGTCTCTTATCCTCGTCTCATTTCTGCCATGGGTTCTTCCACACGTGGTTATTTTTTTGTATCCCCTCCTTCATGTTGTGTTGGTTGTTATCCTCTATCAACTACTCATTTTCCTCTGTTATAATGGTAGGTGATTTTTCATGGTTTAGGTGAAGATATTCCTCCATTTGCACTCCAATATATTCCATATGTACATGTTCTGCAGTCACAACTCCAGGGCTATCCCTCATTTTTACATCACCACTACCATGTCCCAGTTCTCTAGCAACATTATCTTGTCCCAAATCTTCATTAATTCCTTCTCTTTCCTCTCTTTCCTCTCTTTCCCTGTCTGAAATACTCATGTCACTACTTCCTACCTCCTCTTCTGATTCATTACCATAATTTTCATCAACTTTTACTGCTCCCCTGGCAATGAATTGAGCCCATGTCTGGTTTTGTAGTTCCATGGATCTCAACACTATTAATTTTATTAGACAGTGGTGTGTGACATAAACTTGGAGAAAATAGGATTGTCTTACATAATGTGCCATATTAGTCAAATATTTTAACAGATAATAAGGAATATTTATCAATGAGCCATGACGAAGGTGTGACAGCAGAACAAAATCATATGTGTAAACAATCTTGTACCTACCTTCACATGTAATATATTTCTTCAAGAAAACAACAACCTGGTCCCAAGGTTGAGGTAAAGACTCTATTCATGTGCCACGTCGTCTAGGATGCATTTGCTCTCCTTCCTCCAAGAAATTTGTGTTTTCATTAGGAATGGTTGTCCTTCATCCAAACAATTTTCTACCATTGTTGGGAAGCCCCATAACAGAGAATATAACAGCCTATGTTACACTAATATCCAAACCTATAACATGTGAATGGGTTCATGTTAAATTTTGAGTGAATTCTAGGGAAATATCACTATCAAACTCATCCAACCACTCGAAATATGCTACCCATCCTGCATCTTCAAATATTTTGTAGACTTATGGGCACTGTGTTGGCATGTTTACAAGAAGAGCATGATTGTCATTGATGGCAAGAACAGTAGCAACGATGACAAACAGGCAGACAAGGAAGATCAGCAGACAGGCAGGCAAGGAAGAACAACAACGATCGAAATGCAAGATTGAAGTGTTTATCCGACTCCATTTCGGAGTTTCGGCTACCAAGATTTTGGATACCAAGAGTTGGGGATGTCAAGAACTCTTACTACAGGAGTCCCAAAGTCGTGAAACCTGAAGTCATGAAATGCGAAATCATGAAATGTCAAAGAATCCATACCGGAGGTTCGGATACCAGGAGTTGGAGATGTCAAGAACTCTCACGACAGGAATCCCGAAGTTGTGAAGTGCAAAAAGCTGAAAAGTTGAGCTGACTCCATTTCTGAGTTTCGCAGACCAGGAGGTGGAGTTGTCAACAACTCTCACGTCAAGAATGTCGAAATTGCAATGTGCGAAATCAAGAAGAGATCTAGACTGTGAAATTATCTAGAGTGTGGACTGTTGATCCAACTCCATTTCAGAGCTTCAGATATCGGGAGTTGGAAGAGTCAAGTGACGAGATTCTTCATCACATGAGTCTCGAAGCGGCGAAATGCGAAATGCTGAAATCTTGAATCAGGCACAAGGAAGGTCCGTGAAGTGTCAAATTCACAACAAGATCTGGACCATTGGGTCCATAGGACATGTGACGACAGATCATCATTTCAATAACTGCAAATTCAAAGGAATGGGGTTCCCTAACCTCTCAAACTCACAATAGGAATTTGTGACATGTGAAATCGTGAAATGTCGAAATGATCGGAGCTAGTGCAACCAAGCTCCATTTTGGAGCTTCAGATACTAGGACATGGAGCATTAAGAACTCATCACCACAGGAAAGACAAAGTGTCAAAAAGAAAAATCGCGAAAGCACTATATGGATAAGCGCTCGATCACCTCTCGTAGTCGCATGGTCGAAGAGTTGTAGAGAAAATCTTGAAGTGGCAAGCTCCTTTTTCAGAGTTTCAGAGATCACGACTTGGAGAGTCGAGATGCCACACAACAGGATTGCCGAAATTTTGAAATGCGAAACACATTTTGGCTCAGCCTGTGGTCACAGCCATTGGTCACATTGATGAAAGATGGAGGAAGGAGCTAGTGCAGACAAGCTCCATTTCGAAGTTTCGAGGATCGGTACATGGAGAGTAACGAAATATTTACCACAGGGATCCCGAAATGCCAAAGTGAGAAATGGCAAAATGAACGCAAGATTCAATGAATTCAATTCAACAGTGCAGATGAATTTGAATAATATCGGAGGGCTACTGTTTCACTTTACAGTGTAACTGCTAGAAACAAATGATGGTTTCTGCCAGAGGATGAGCTCATCTATGACAGAGAATATGAAGAATCTCAACTACTAGAGAAGCTGAGGAATATTGATATAACACCCAGTGATGATGGATGCATGGGTGAAATCACCAGAGAAGCTGAAGAGTTACCATGATGATCAGGCAAAGCACTCATAATGGGTAGGAGATGCAAAACAGAGAGAAACAACGTGGCACACAGGAGATGGGATAGTTGTGGAAGAGTGAAGTGGAGAAAACACCCTGATGTGGAGGAGATTGGGGGAGGAGAGGATGCAAGAGAAAGAAGAAGATTACATGCACAAGGTGCATAGAGACTATAAGAATGTTGAACAAAGTAGAAATGGGGGTTGTTTGTAACACCCTGTTTCCCCCAGATTGTAAATATAACTGAACTGGCCAAGGACTATGGAAAAACTCATAAGTATGAATATGTGTTGTAAATGGACCTGCAGGAAGACGTCAATGAATGTAAATGATAGTTTGAATTTATTGCAGAACTGCTGAGAGGGGATGTGCAGAAAAGAGACCACGATGGTGGTGGAGGGCACCTTGAAAAAGGGTCATTAACTTTCACCAAGAATTAAATACCATATTTGGACTCCACTGGCCCAGAGAACCAAAAGTGGCTCGCTAGCCCTGAAATAAATGCCTTGCAGGCTGGTAGGTTGATGGCTTGATGACGGATGGGGAGGTGAACCGCCTATCCATAGAGCCATCATGACTGACCAGCATGAGGGTAATCGTGCCACACGCAACCTCGCGAGAGGATAAGGCGTATGGCAGAAGCGATTGAAGGGGGCGGACGTGAGGGGAACTCTGGCAGTTCTATGCAAAGTGAGTGACCGCAGAGAGGAGGGGATTTGCAACCTTCGCTCCTGGGCACTGGCAGACAGAGAGACGCAGGTCTCAGGACATCGTGGTCTCAGCTCATGGGTGGCTAGTGGTAAATCCATTAGGAGTCACTATGCCTACGGTTGGCTGGAAACGAGCACCCCTCTCAGCAGTTGCTTCCATTGCTGAAGTTATTTCTGATAAGTATTTTGCTTATACTGCATTTTGAAATTTATATGTTGTCACATATGTTCATGGACTTGTGGAATTGTAAATGTTTCCTGTGAAGGAATTGTCTATACAACAATTGTTAATATGGAGTAGATGTTAGCTCATAGAACTTGTGAAGTTGTAAATGATTTCAGCATGAGAATGACCGTGTAGTGCTTGATATGAATGAGTTGATATATGCTTAACACCAAGGAAACCATGTTCAACTTACGTTGATAAATGAATCTAATCATGCCCAGTTGTTCTCGGGAAGCTGTCTCACTTTATCTACTTCTGGGAATGCCCTGGTAGGGATCTCTTCACAGAGATTTCCTCCTTGGAAAGGTTCACTAAGAACCCAGAACAAGAACTCGAATGCACAGGCCTTATTAACCCTGCACGAGGAGGAACGATTCTATTAAGGTTCCAAGATAGTAGAGTTTTGAGGAGCTACAAGTCGACGGATGAGATCTCGTCGGAGGAACTATAGTCATTCACGACCATTAGATTGACAAAAGTAACGCAGGCGTTACATACCTTGCCCCTTTNTTCTATTAAGGTTCCAAGATAGTAGAGTTGTGAGGAGCGACAAGTCGACGGATGAGATCTCGTCGGAGGAACTATAGTCATTCACGACCATTAGATTGATGAAAGTAACGCAGGCGTTACATAACTTGCCCCTATGCCCTCTATCATCGTGAGCAACGAGAAATTGGGATCGTAAATCCCAAGACCCAAAAGAACGAAGTTGGACCGTTAGATCTCGGTCCAAATTACCCGTCAGTCGTTGGATCTGGAGAAGCTGCACAGGGGTAGGCGTGCGAGGAAGTGATTTGAGCCATCAGATCTGGAGCAGAAATCTCGTAAACCATTGGATCGGGTGGAGTTTCACGGAGTATAACTTCCGGAAGGAGAGCGTGCAGGAGAAATGATCTGAACCGTCGGATCTTAGATCATAGTCCCGACAGCCGTCAGATCTCGAGAAGTTGCGTCGGAGTTAAACCCTAGTGTGCAGAGAAAGAGTCCTAGTCGTTGATCTCGGCAGGACACGTGTCGGCGTCCTGGGAGGCATCGGGATTTCACCCATCGAAGAATTTAGGAGTGTAGAACCGTTGCAATAGGAAGTCGTGATTCATGAATTCCCGATAGGATCTGAGCCATCCAAACAATAGGGACACGTGGCAGAGGATCCCGGAGAGTCGAAGTTCGGCATATCAGGGATTTTGAATACATAGAACTCTTGCCACCCAGAATCGCGATCCACGATTTACCGATAAGCTCAGCACCGTCCATTAGCAGGGGCACGTGTCGGAAGTTCCGAGGAAATCGCAAATCGGAGAATCGGGGTTCCAGGAGGCAAGAACCTCTTGCATGTTGGAATCGTGATTCGTGAAATCCCGACGGGAGTTTTAAACCGTCCATCTGTAGGGACACGTGTCAGAGGATCCCTAGGGGTCGGGGTTCGGCATTTCAGAATTTCCAAAGACAAAGGAATTGTTGCATTAGAGATCGCGATTCCGCGATATCCGACATAATGACAGGAAAGTGTTGACGTGGAGGAATAATTTCTCACGTGCATCGGGGATCGGTATATCGGGGTTCTCGGTGATGAGAGAATTAGTGCCAGAGAAGTCACGAAATTCTGAAACGCGATGGCCCCACTGTAATAGTGTGGTAGTGGAGGACAGGTGTCAAAGGGGTCAACCCTCGCCGGAGTCAACGCCAAGTGATCGGGGAAATCCAAGTGAAAACCCCGACGAGATCCGAGCCGTCCGTTCACATGGGACAGGTGCCAGGGATCGGATGAAAGTCGCAGATCGGGAAATCGGAGTTCTCGAGGTCATGAGAACCGAGACTTCGAAAGTCTCGAAATCCCGAGAGTTAATCTGAGTTGTCCATCTGGAAGGACGCGTGGCCAAGGATTGGGCACCGTCGGCACTTTCTTCATCGGGAAATCGGGAAACCCGTAGACAAGTGATATGTGCGCTTTGATATCGCGATCCGCGAAAACCCGATCAGTGGGGAACAACTGTCAGAACAGCGGAGGAGGAGGACAGCGTCATAGGAGAGGACAGTTGTCAACTAAATGGAGAATCAGGACTTCGACGATCGGGAATCCTGGGGGTGTATGCACATTGTCGTTTGAAACCCCGTAGCCCCGAAGGGATAAGATTGTGGTCACGGGAGTTGGTCATATGAGTGGGAGTTGAACCGGGAAGGCTAGCGCGTGACGGAGCGCATCGGGGATCGGAGAATCGCGAGTCCCGTGGACATAAACATGGTGACATCGCAAACCCCGAAACTTCGACGGGAGCATATGACTGCGGTCATATAGGAACTAGTCACGTGGACTAGAGAGCCTATCCAGAGGGGGCTAAGACTAGAGAAGGAGATCATCGGGAATCGGGGAATCGAGAGGACAGGGACTCTCGACGGCGGAAAGTCCGAATCCCCGAATCCCGATATTGAATCGGGGATGGGTAGCTCGCTAATGCAACCTCCTTTAAGGGGGATTTCTCATTTGTGGGAGATTAACCCAAAAAAAATTTAAATTACAATAGTGGGTGTGTTACAGGTCTATTCCGAACTAATCTCAATAGAGTAGGAAGTGGTTGTA
>JZKD02S0921112.1:152333-180420 GCA_000966675.3 Picea glauca | reverse complement strand
GAATGTAAATGATAGTTTGAATTTATTGCAGAACTGTTGAGAGGGGATGTGCAGAAAAGAGACCACGATGGTGGTGGAGGGCACCTTGAAAAAGGGGCATTAACTTCCACCAAGATTTAAATACCGTATTTGGACTCCACTGGCCCGGAGAACCAAAAGCGGCTCGCTAGCCCTAAAATAAATGCCTTGCAGGCTGGTAGGTTGATGGCTTGATGACGGATGGGGAGGTGAACCGCCTATCCATAGAGCCATCATGACTGACCAGTGTGAGGGTAATCGTGCCACACGCAACCTCGTGAGAGGATAAGGCGTATGGCAGAAGCGATTGAAGGGGGTGGACGCGAGGGGGAAACCAGGGTGGCAGGGTGGTGCAAGGGAGAATTGTTGTTCTCTGTTATACAGGTTGGTTCCTGTGTGACTGGAAGTTGGTGCTTCCATCTAGTTGGTGTTGGAACACTTAGGGAGTTGGTGCTTCCTTCTAGTGGGTGCTAGAGAAACCAGGGAGTTGGTGCTTCCTTCTAGTGGGTGCTAGAGAAACCAAGGAGTTGGTGCTTCCTTCTAGTAGGTGCTAGAGAAAAAAGAGATTTGGTGCTCTCAGTAAGTTGCAGCTTGCAATATAGAGGTTGTAGCCTCACAATGAGTTGGAGCTCATATGTATGATAATGTACAGAATGTAAAGATTACTTATCATATAAAGAAGAAGAGGTTTTTACCCTTTATGGGTTTCCTTAGGAAATATATGTCTCTATATATTTCATATGTGACAATGATGTTGAGTGTTCTATTTCTTACTTCCCTGCATTATTGTGATTGTCATTAAGTGATCTGCAAATAATTTAAAATAAGCATAATTGTTTAAGCACGGTAACAACCGATTCACCCCCCCCCCTCTCAGTTGTCCAACACACTGATGTAGGGCATTGAGGGTTATTGGTTCATGACAAACTAAAAATCCTCCCATGTTGAACGTTCTTTTGTGTAATTAGTTGTTATAGTATTGCAAAGGAGTTTCAGGTTTAAAATTCCCAACACAGACCCAGGAGCTTCAACAGGCATGAGCGTGTAGGAACAATGGAAGGATATATGTTTGTATTTTTGGAAAGGTGGTGGTGATTTGAATTTCATGGGAAAAAAATTGACAACCATGTTGATTGAATTTTTATGGTGGAGGTTGGTTAATTTATTCAAGGATTATGGGATACCCTCCAACTTGAATTGATCATATTGGTCATAAGTTGGTGATGTGGAAGGGCATGGAATAGTCATTATTTCACAATATCATGCCAAACACATGTCACAGTGACCATTCATACATGTAGGTTGTAAACCATGGACACATACATGTGGGCATTGATCGGTGGTCATTGGAAAGAAACATCTAAGGTGGCGATTACACTCAACTTATCAGTACCTTCCATTAATAGATACTTATTACTGATAGCCACAGATGAAAATGGTGGAGTAAATCTGCCAGTTGGATATGATGGAATCGGTGGGGCCATGGCCCATATTCTTCTTCATGCATGTTTCAACATGGTGTTTTAGCACCAACATATCTACATTCATTCTTATTAATTCTTCATAGTCTTCTTCGTGCATGTAGTGTGTTTCATCTAGGTGTTTTAGCATGGTTTTTCAGCACCAACATATCTGCATATATGTAAATCTCTATGGTTTATAGGTATGATTGTGTAATTACCCAAATTAGAACTAAGGAAACATCATCCTAGTTTACAAGTTAACTATGAATTATGTTTTAACATAACACAATTTTAAATGAATAATGAATTGTACCTGCTCTAGAATTGATGTTCTCATGGAAAATGTAAACAATAGGGATGAATTAATACAAGATAATGAGATGAAAATGGCATGGAAATGATAAAGAAAAAGGAGAAATTTTAGCACCCAACAATGTCTCACTAAGTCACTTGAGTATATTAACATAGTCTTCTTCATGCGTGTTTCAACATGGCATTTCAACACCAACATATCTGCATTCATTGAACATTCTTATTAATTCTTCATAATCTTCTTCATACGTGCAGTGTGTTTCAGCTAGGTGTTTTAGCATGGTGTTTGAATGCCAATGTATCTGCATTCATTCTTATTAATTCTACATAGTCTTCTTCGTGCTTGGAGCGTCTTTCATCCTAAGCCAAGTGTTTCGGCACCAACATATTTGCATATATGTACATCTCTTTGGTTTATAGTTATAACTATGTAATTACCCAAATTTGGAGTCAGTACTAAGGAAACATAATCATAGTTTAAAAGTAAAGTATGAATTAAGTTTTAACATAACACAATGTTGAATGAATAATGAATTGTACCTTCTCCAAGATTGGTGTTCTCATAGGAAATGTAAACAATACAGATTAATTAATAAAAGAGAATGAGATGAAAATGGCATGGAAATGATAAGGGAACAGGGGCAATTTTAGCACCCAACAATGTCTCACTTGAGTATATTAACATAGTCTTCTTCATGTGTGTTTCATCACGGTGTTTCAACACCATCATATATTCATTCATTGAACATTCTTATTAATTTTGCATAGTGTTCTTCATGCGTGCATGGTGTTTCGGCATGGTTTTCCAGTAACATATTTTCTTGGAACACTCCCAAGATTGAACATTGATTCAAATTTATTTAAATTAATATACTTTTGAAAGATTCACCAAAAATTTTAAAAGGTTTTATAATTATGTGAAAATTCACCATAATTTAAAAGATTTTATAATTCCGTGAAATATTCACCCAAATTTTACAAGTTTATATAATTTGGTGAAAGATTCGCAAAAAACTTATATATGCATATTATGTTATTGATAAAATACCCTTCACACTCTCCCATGTGTCATGGGGATTTTCCCATTTATTATACATATAAATTTAGGTGGGGTGTTGGGACAGGGGAAGACCCAGGGTTCAACTCTACAACAACGCACCAACAAAACCCTAACTATTGGCCTTTTCGGCAACACCTACGAAGCAGATGAAGTCTCATCTAAGGTAGAGGCAAGGGTGGTTGCAAGACTCCAATGTTTGCAAGCTTAGCTGGGACACAAATCTGTTACTGTAACACCTTAACAGGGCACTTAGTAGTTATAGTTCACCAATATCCAATCTTAGTTTATAGCACAACTAAACCCTAATTACATAGCATTGCATTATTCAACCAAATCTACTATATTAAAGCACTAAGAACATCCACATAGGCCATATCTAGTATTCATCCATATTATTAATCACATAGCATTAACATATCTATCTACCATTCATCTATATTGAAGCACTAAGAACGTTAACATATAAACACATCAACACATCGCACAAAGCAGAGAAACATAGCATGTATGTGGTTCACCCCCACCCTGGGGCTACATCCACTAACTCTTCTTCTTATTTATTGGCTTCTTCAATCAGTTACATGCATAGAGCCACAAAAACCCTACTCCGTAGAGGACAGGAGATCTGCACACCTTGCTAGATCCTCCTTCCCCAGGCTAGGTTACAGAACTAAGCCTCTTCTCAATCTCTTACACTCGCTTGCACTGAGATCTGCAAGCCTCATACAGTATGCACAAAAGCAATCTCTACTCAGCACTTATCACTTTCGATCACATAGATCAAACTTTGGCACTTAGCACAATTGCCTCTTCTTACATCACCTAAATACTTATTTATACATTACAAAATGGGCCTAAACATGGGTAAACCCATGGGTCGACATTCTCATACTCATTACATAATCCTGAATCCCAAAAAGGGCCCTAAAAGGGGTCGAGATCTTGTGATATCCACTTCATCTTGCACTTCGCCTTTGACAGCTTGTCGAAGTCCCAAAAATAGGTCAAACCTGACCAAGGATCCTCAAAACTTGGTCAAGGGCCAACAGGCCCCCAACACTCACCTGTGACTCATCCTGATTCACTTTGATCTGGCTAATTTTTTCTCAAAACCCTCGAGCTTAGCTCAATCTTCTTCGACTTTTTTTTGTGCTACGGCCTCTTGTTCAGTGAACTCCTGGATAACAGCTTCGTTGGCAGGTACCTCTAAGCGTTGTTTAGCTGCAGTGATGACTTGTTCCAGTTCTTCTCCTTGGCCTTCGATCTCTGTGAATAGATGGAAAACCTAATCCTATATGGGTTGGAGGCTCTGAGTCACTTCCATGACTCTACTCTAAATGGAATGGACCTTCTTTTGAGCAGTGCATTGTTCTTGGGATCGCTTCATTCTTTCAACAGCTGACAGGGGCTTCAACTGCACCTATATTATTTCTGCTTGATACTTCACCTCTTGGAGTTGTAACACCAGTGTCTTCAGTTCTGGATTCTCAGTGAGTTTCTCATATGTATGGGCACTATGATCACTCAATATCTTGAATTCCATGGCAAGGGCATTTATTCTCTCAATTGTGCCTCAAGCAGTTGCATCTCTTTGATCCCTTACGTCCTGCAAAGTGTCGGGCATTGTGGGGAGCTCAAAGTCTATTATTCTTTGTTGTAGCTACTCGATAGCTTCTACGAGCTTCTCTACTTGATTCATGACTCGGTATTCTACCTATGGTTCTAATCCTATCACAAAGAGAAGTGATCTGTTAACTGCTTCTTTCACTTGGAGTTTCTCTAAGAGCAATTATTCCTTTTCTTGCTGCATTTGTGTTTTCTCCTATTCCAATTTTTCCTAGAGAGCAACCTTCTCCTGCTCTACAACTCAGAGTTATTATACAAGTACTCCTTGCACTTGCTTCAAGGCCTAGGCGGGTTGTTCTATTTCTTCTTGTGCTCAATGAAGGCTAGCTTTAGTTGCATCTACTAGGAGATGGAGTTGGGCTGGCTCATCTCCCAACTCTGGTTGTCCCGATGGCAAGGGTGAAGTGGACAGTGTGTGACTGGACTAAAGGGCCTGTTGTACCCCTTGGATTTCAACCTCAACTCTGTCATATATTTCCTCCTTCTTGGCTTCTTGTTTCTCCACGATTTCATGTGAGGTGTCATTTAGGGATGCTATGATGAAGTCAAAATCATCGGTAGTGAGTACAGTCTGCATATTGGTCATGGTGGCTCTGGATTTCTTCCAGGAAGAAGGTTTTGGGGGAGAAACCTTCCTCTTCTTCAAGGGATTGGTCTCATCTCTAGGAGATGTTACTTTTCCTTGTTTATGTTCATCTTCTTTGTCATTTATCTCTTCTACTTCATCATCCCCCCTTGGTCAGGTGATATTGAAGCAGTCTTTTCTGAGGCATTTCTTAAGTCTTGGACCTCTTCATTTTTCTTCCTTATGTTGTGTTTGGGTGTATCATGTTCTTTGTGCGTGGTCTCTGGGCTATCAGGGTCATACATCTCTGCAGGGTCTACAGGAATAAGGAGGTCTTTCAACCATTCCTTAGTGATATCCTCAAGGTCCTCTTCTGTGATCTTGTAGTACGACTGAAGCTCCTCCTTATGCTCATATATTTGCATTGTAATGTAGATGAAGTGTTGATCTGCACGAAACTTCATCAGGGTTTAGAACCTCTGTAGGGTGTTCAGAGTCATGCGAGGTTCAGCTTTGATGGCTCTCTTTAGTTGGAGGTAATATGTGTGAAAACCAGTGTTCAATTGCCACTATTTTCTCATATCACTCAAGTACCAGAGTGTGGTGAACTTCGCAGCAAGCGGATCGAATGGCTTGATGTCTGGGAAGGTCGCACCTTCCATCATTTCCTAAGAGACAAATGCGATGAGGATCAGGGGCCAGCTAAAAGGGAATTCATAGCCCTAATCTTGTGTTTCGCAAAAGTCTAGTTCAAGATAATTAACTAGGTACTTCACCCAATTCATCTGTAGACCCCCCACACACTTCCCCATGAGGTCAACGAAAAATCCTATGACCTGCATGGGTCAGTTATTCCTTACTATATTTCCTACAATTAACTGATATGCTAGGTGCACTGTGCCATTCTGGATGAAAGCTACCTTGTAGCCTCACGTCCCCTTCTCAACATCATTGTATGTATCCTTGATCTTCTGTGCTAGTGCATGATTTGTGGCCTTTCCTGGATAGAAGTCCTGTGGATCAGGTCCTTACATACTCAATCCTATGATCCTATGGATCAACGTCGAATCTACTATGATACGAAAGTCAATCCATAAGTAGACACCATGGTAACATGAAAGTAGTAGCTTGACACAGGCGTTAACTTCCTGGTGCCTTCCAAAGTGTGGGACTTTCATTACATCCAATAGGGTGGATTGTGCAAGGTTCATCATCCATGGCTGAGGGATTATCCTTGAATTCTTCCCCTTCATCCTGGTCAAGTATTTGCATGAGGCAAGCATGTTATGGTTCTTATAATCTTCGAGGTTGAAGTCAATGAACTTTGACACTGCAATCTTGTCTTGTTGTGCTCTTACTGTGCGTATCCCCTTCGGGAGGTATGCAGTAACCATGGTGTACCAAAAATATCTTGGCACACTATCTCGACTCACTGCGTCGGGCAGAGGCAAGATGTAATCGAGAAATATGGTTGGGATCAGCTTCGCATTTTCTAGGCCATCTCTGTGCTTGGTTCTCTTCTCTGCTATTGGTTGGGATGGCCTAGATCCACAAGAAGTCGACAAAGAGTCTTGCACTCCTCTTGTCAATGACTCTTGTACACCCATAGATATTACTCTTTCAAACATTACTCTTTCATTCATGAGGTCAATGAGTACCTCCTTCACAAACTCTTCGACTGTGATAAGTTCTTTGGACATACGCTCTCGTGGTTGAATCTCTCGGGTTTGAAGAGTAATTAGTCAATGCAATGGGATGGATGGTGATATCATGATGATCATTGTGCAGAATAAACTAATATACGGGCTCATATTCACGGTTAGCAAAAAAAATCTTGGTGAACGGTTCGACGAAATAAATAAATAACGAAGCAATGGATATCTCCAATAGGCGAGAAGTCTCCATTAACTCAATTTTATCCGTTATGGCATGGTCCCAATGGTATGATGGTGAGTTTTCTGACCATAAATGCCTTTCTACCCATTCATGGGGTTGGTCTAATAGTTATACTATTCCCAACGGCTATATTGCTTCGCCATGGTGAAGTGCCATGTGACGTTGTTCTGATATCCCAACGAAGTTCCTGTTTTGTAAATTTTCCCTTGGCAAAGTTCCCTCTGGACCCTTCTATAACTTTTAGATCTTTGCTCTCTTTTTTCTAATCTTTCAAACCTTCTTTTTGGTGAGCTTCATCTGGTTATTCCTCTTTCCATTCTGATTTTTGTCTTCTTTTGGCATAGTAACTTCACATTGTTGAGATTCTTTCCTAATATTCAAGGGTAACACTTCTTCTGTATTTGAGATAGGTACTTTAGTCTTCTGCAAATCTTGTTTTGTTCTTTCAACTTTGACATCCAAGTCTATGTTCCTAAGTAGCTTCGATCTATTCTCCTATTCTTCAATCAACTGTGCGATCCTCCTAGTTGTGAAATCTTTCAACTCTTGCTTCTTCTTCTTCTCTAAGACTTCTTATTCCTTCCTTCTGGCCTGATCTCTTTCAATCCAAGGTTCTCCTAGTAACATAGTAAATGGAGCATTGTTGTCAATAAATTTAACAACCTCAAAATATTCCTCTGTCAAATTTCCATTGGCATTCATAGATATTTGGGTGAGCTTTCCACATAGGGTTATCAATTTTCCTCTGAATAATCCTATTCCTCCCAGTGAAGGAATCATCACAGGCTCCCCTAAAACTTCCCAAGTTCTTTCTTTCATGATATTCACCTATGTTTCCTCATCCAGAACACAGTCAATGTCGAAGTCTCCTATTCTTGCTTCAATGCACTCTTTTTCTTTGAATATCTCTGATAAGATGATATGTCGGTGGTCATTCAGGGTTTCTTTCATATGTAGTAATACTTTCTCTAATTCATTCTAGGGTTCTGCCATAATCTTAGTTTTTGGATCTTCCTTAGGGTTATCTTGGTTCATATTCATTCTTTCAACCTTAGCAATCATTCTAAGGCAATCCAATACTTCATGGTCCATAGCTCTACAACAAAGACAATGAGATCTTCTACTAGAGAATTCCTTATCGAGATGTCCTGGTCTTCTGCAACTGTAACAAAGGGTTAATCCTTGTTTTCTTTTAAATGATCCTAAACCTTTCCTTTACTGTGCACTAGGATCATAGTAGCTAACCTACAAAAAATTATTTCAAGGATCCTGCATCCATTTGTTAGTCCAAACATTCTCTCTATGCATAGGTATAACATATATTTCACTATTCTTATCATATCTACTCATATCAAATCTTCTTTCATCTATCACTGCCCTAGTTTTCAAGCTAGGACAAATCTTATCAAACATACATAGATCCATACTTTAGAAAAAAAAAATTCCACTAATACTAACTTCAACAGAGCACAAAGCTTCCAGATCTAAAACTTTTCACTATTCTTACCTTTATCCTAGTGCGTAGCTTGCAAATCTTACCTCTTTAGGAAAAAATTCTCACTTTTACTTTTCTTAGAGTACAAAGCTTTCAAATCTTACCTCTTATCTTTAGTCCTAACCCTTCTTCTTGGCACAGATCTTCACAGGTTAAGTGGAATGTTGTGCACTAGGGAAACATATCTATGCATGGAGATTTCACAGTTTCAGGTCGGATCTTCACACATAGCTTCTTCTTCCTCAGTTCCCAGCAATCACAGTTTCATTCCTGGCAATGGAACCATTTGTTGGGACAGGGGCAGACCCAGGGTTCAACTCTACAACAACGCACCAACAAAACCCTAACTACCGGCCCTTTCAGTAACACCTGCGAAGAAAATGAAATCTCACCTAAGGTAGAGGCAGGTGTGGTTGCAGGACTCGAGTGTCTACAACCTTAGTTGGGACACATATCTGTGACTGTAACACCTTAACAGGGCACTTAGCAGTTATAGTTCACCAATATCCAGTCTCAGTTTACAACGTAGTTAAACACTAATTATAGAGCATTGCAGTATTCAACTAGATCTAATATATTCAAGAACTAAGCACATCCACATAGGCCAGATTTAGTATTCATCCATACTATTAAGAACATAGCATTAACATATCTATCTACCATTCATCTATATCGAAGCACTAAGCAATTTAACATATAAACACATCAACACATCGCACAAAGTAGAGCAACACAACATGTACGTGGTACAACTCCACCCTAGGGCTACGTCCACCAACTCTTCATCTTCTTTATCGGCTTCTTCAATTAGTTACATGTATAGAGCCACAAAAACCCTACTCCGTAGAGGACAGGATATTTGCGCACCTCACTAGATCCTCCTTCCCCAGGCTAGGTTATAGCACTAAGCCTATTCTCAATCTCTTACACTCGCTTGCACTGAGCTCTGCAAGCCTCATACAGTATGAAAAAAATAAATATCTACTCAGCACTTAGCACTTTCGATCACACAGATCGAACTTTGTCACTTACCACACTTGCCTCTTCTTACATCGCCTAACTACTTATTTATACATTACAAAATGGACCTAAACATGGGTAAAACCATGGGCCGACATTCCCATGCCCATTAAATAATATCAAATCCTAAAAAGGGTCCTAAAAGGGGCCGAGATCCCATGATCTCTGTTTTGTGTTGCGCTCTGCCTTCGACAGCTTGTCGAAGTCCCAAAAATAGGTCAAACCTGACCAAGGATCCTAAAAACTTGGTCAAGGGCCAACATGGGGCTCTTAAAATTTTCCCTGCTCTGAAATCTTAATTCCTATAGTTAATGAACTATGTGTCGAAATGAAAAATTGGAATCAAATCCAAAATTTATTAACTAAGTTACCATAATGTCCATCCATTAGATGGCATTTTGTTTGTTACAAAATCTTCCAATTCCTAATTACTTTTCGATTATTTATAGATTTTTTGCAATAGGGATTTCTATAATATCTGACAATTCAAAAAAATAGAGAGAATCCAATGCATTTAATTGACTAAGTAGAATTATGGAAATTTCATCTCCAACTCTTCTTGTTTGTGCTCAAACATGTGCAATTTTTTTCATTATTGTTGCATGTATGTACATTGGATGGGCTCATCCATCTCCATTTATTCCCTATCAAAAACTAAAAAAAAATTAATTGGAATTATTTATTACTTTATTCATGAGCAGAAACCTGATCCAAGTGGATATCAGTGGCCACCCACCTTTTCCAACTGGCTCAAAACAATTTTCTGGCAATTTTGGTAATTTACTATTTTTAGCAGTTTTTAACTTATGGGGCCATTTTGAGGGCCTAAATGAATTTTTTTCGGGATCAAGCTTCTTAATGATAGCTAAAGGCTCTGAATTATCCACAAAAATGAATCTCCTCAACGATACCTTTCCAACGAGCTATCAGTCTCCCCAAATGGAGATCGTATGCCAAAGTTATGCCCCCAGGGAGTTGATACACCAAACTACCCAAAATGAGGTCCACAAAATTATTGGCTTTTCATATTTTGGGGTTAGGGTTTTGGATTTTATTTATGATAAAAAGGCCTTTGGAGCCTCATTGTAAAATCATATTCTTGCAAATTTGAATATTGAACACATCTCTTCTTAGAGATAATCTACCACCATTCTAGCGAGTCTTTCACTATGTAATTTTATAGTCTTTGTACATTTTCGCTCATTAATAGAAAATTGTGTATTATTGTATCCCTGTGTTTATGGTTGCATCTATGATAAATTTATGTTATATTATTAGACATCCAAGATATCTTTGTACATTTCTTTATTATATCTCCGCTCTCATTTCGTGCCAAAAATAATCTGGATCACAACCCTCCATTGCAGAAGTATCTTCTATGCCTCTTTTTTAGAAGGAAAAGGAGTTTGATATTTCTCCCCCTCTTGGGGAAACTCTTATAACTTATGGTTTCTTCATTGGATTGTTGGCTTCCCCTTTATCATTAGTCAAATTTTATGAGGTCCCTGATTCAACAAGCTATAAAATATTTCTCTTGGCTCTATCCTATGTAGGTCTACCCTTGAAGATTCTTTCAACCATCATGCATGGAAAACTCAAGGATTTACATTCTCATTCTGAATTCCCCTTAAGACAACTTTTGTTAACCATTATTTTATGGAATAGGTATGATAGTCCATTAAATTCATTTCTCTAACCATGTGGCTTGGTGGTCTCCCATGCCCCTTTTCCTTTTTGTTCTAGATCTTAGGATCTACAATTTTCTCATCCTCTAGGCAACTCCTTTTGATATGGCCTATTCCATGGCGAATGATGGATCTAAAAGGGATTCATTTGGAATTTACCTCTATTATTTTCATTTATAATTAATTTCTGAGAGATATTACCTTTTCAATTGTCTGAGAAAATGTATTTTCCCTATGGAGGGTTTGAGGTTCCATCTTGAAAATAGTTCCAAAAAATTACACAATCTAATTTGCAATATTTTGTTAAGACCCAAAGCCTTAAAAATGATAAAAATTCAATGAATTACAGTCCACTTCAAGGGGGACACATCCTTTTACAATATATCAAATTCATAATACAATATGAGATGAGATAATATGATCCTAAGACTAGGTCTCCTTGGTATATATATAGGATACAAAGGTTACAATTATAATGAAACTGTGTGATGAAGGGGTTCAGAGCCTACATACAAATATAAAACAAGAAATGTAATAATTCAATAAGGGGCTTAATAATGGGTTTTATACATAACATGGGATTTGTCTAAGGATTTGTATATGGCTTAGCATGCCCCTCCCCTTCAAAAAAGTGTTTTCCTCAGCACTTGACAACCATGGGTGTGTATGCATGAAGAAATTGTCTTCCCATGTCGACTCTTCCACTGGTAGGTTCTTCCATTTGATGAGGTACTCTGTAATTGCTCGATTTTTCTTCTTCTTAATCCTTATTTCAAGGATTTGTTCTAGTTCTATTATCATTTTCCCTTCTCCATTCATCTCTGATAAAGTAGTTTGCATTGGTATCTTGTCATTGATTATCTTCTTTAAGCAAGAAACATGGAAGACTAGATGTACACTTCCTTGTTGTGGATGAATAACATGGGAATGATCTTGAGAAGGAGGAAGACCCTTAATCATCACTCCAAATACCTTGGAATTATTGTTGATAACTATTTTTATCTCCATTCAAGAAGAAGGTATTGAATTTTGAACATCTATTGAGATCAATTGTGTAATTACGCCATGGTGTCCCTTTTTGAGTAATTTTTCCATGTTGTTAGAGATTATCACTTTATAGGATTTCCTTTGGATACCTCTAAGCTCAATTTCCTTTTCTTCTGAGGAAAATATCATGAAAATATATTAAAACTTAAGGGCCATTGTTCCCAATATGTGTAACCATTGGACCCCTAATACAACACCAACACCACCAATTTGGATGGAAATCACGGGACTATCCAATACCCCATATTGAGCTTAATATTATGGCACTTCCCTGAACAATTTATGGTACCTCCTTTTGCAATCATTACTTGGAACTCTAGTGTTAGATATACAAAGCAATTCAGATCTTTTTCTAATTTGTAATTGATGAAGTTATCGGTACTACCATAATCAATCAACACTGCTACCTTTTTCTTTTTGATATATCCTTCTATATTGAGGGTTTGTGGAGTATTGACACCAGCCAACGCATGACAAGATATCGTTGGATTAGTCTCTTATAGCTCTGGATCTTGTGATGGTTCCAATTCTTGGTGTTCTTCCTCTTCATTGTCTATGTAGAATACTTTCTTTTCACTACATTTATGTGCCTTACTATACTTATTGTCACAATTGAAACATAGTTTATTTTCTCTTCTTTCATCCATTTGTTGAGGTGTCAACCTTGTTGGTTGGGGTATGCTTGTCTTATGAACCCAAAAATGATCTCTACTTAATGTGTATGCTCCATTGGTAGACTTATGTGTATCCTTATTTTTGTCTTGAATATGACGAGAAAATTACATAGATTCTATAATATTTGTAGGATGTCTTAACAAAATATCATGTTTAATGTCTTGTTTTAATCCACTCCTGTAAGATTCCAACAATTGTGCATCACTTATGTTATCCACCCCTGTGGAAAATACCTGAAATTCTGAATTATAATCTTCAATATCACCAAAGTGTTTGATTCTTATCAATTGATTGAAGTATTCCTTATCACACAAATCGTAGGTTGGGAAAATCTCGACCTAATCCACAATATGCCAATAACTATGGCATATTCTACCCATTTTCACCTTAGATAAACCCTCCCCTCACTTTAGTGAAGGAGAAATTCTTCAAAAAGGGGGAATCTCGGGTGACCCTAGGGGGAATGATATGGAAACTGAGGTTATGGAAGATCATGACTCTATATTTCAAACTAGTTAGTTGAATATGGCTTGGGAACAAGTCTTGGAGATAGTCAATGATTTCCAAGTGCTTGAGTACTTGCAGAAGATAGTTGTACCTACCCGAGACACAAAAAAAGACAAATATACAAGCCAATATATCCAATGGAAAAGGAAGTGAAACATGTTTTCCTATATAGTAGTAGTAAGCAATGATACAAATAAACAAGTAAATGATAATCAAATGTGCTAAGTCACTAAAAGTCTAGTTAAAGATGCAAGAGATAAGCTAGTAATGACTAGTATAACTCAAGTAAGATAGAGCAAGACTTTAGCAACAATATAGGGTTGTTCAAAGAAGTTATTGAAGAGATAGTATAAAATCCTTATGGATGTAGAAACATATTTCTACAACAGAAGATTACAACCACCAAAAATTACAATTAGACCACTCAAAAGATGCTAAATGACAAGTAGATTATTATGGCATCTTTCTAGCAAATTTTGGTAGTTGAAAAGAGAGCAAAAGTAAAAGTTTGAGATCCATTTGTTGCAGCCCTAATGGTTGTAGATTTAATGTTATAACAAAAATAATATATCCTTAGCCAAAGAGGATGCCCTAGTGGTTCAAGAAAGCTAGTAGAGCATAGAATTGATTCCACTTCAAACAATTTGAAAATCTTGTTAAATCACGTTACCCAATGCATGCAATTTATTTCTCCAATGCAAATTTCATATTAGTGCCTTTAATGTTGGAATGTAGTTCAATACTGAGAGGGGGGTTGAATCAGTATTGATACCTTTTAACAATACTAAAAAATTATTTATTAACTTTTATTGATCAAAAAGAGACTTCAGTAAGTAACATCAATAAGTATAAAGTTTTTTTAAATTACAAATTACAAGTTTTATATGAAGATTGATTTAGAGAACCAATTCTAGGAAACACCAATCCCCTTGTTTCAAGGAACCAACCCTAGGAAGCACTAACTCCCTTTATTTATCGCACTAATCCTATGAAGCACCAACTCCCTTGTTTTAGGGAGCACCAACCCCCTGATTTTAGGGCTCCAACCCTAGGAAGCACCAACTCCCTTATTTTAGGGAACCAACTCCATGTTTTTACACTTTAATTAGCAAAGGATAATAATCCTTCTTTGCTCCTCACTTCCACCATCACTTCATAAGTATCTTCATCTATCTTCCTTGGACTCTGCACATGCTTTTGATCTTCATATGTAGACTGCAGAGACACATTCTTCTCACCATTCTTTCTTGTTTATATAGTCTTCCAACTAGTGAACTTTGAATCATTTTGTATTTTAATAATGAACCATTATACCCTTTCATTAACAGAAAATAATTTCTTCCTTTATTAATTTTAAGTAATCAGATGACTTTGATTTTTCCTCAATATATTTTTAATAGGATACTATATTAAGAATCAGATTCTCAAATGGTACTAGTCGGCAGGTTCTTTGTCTTCTACTTTTACAGGTTTATAAGTTTTGCATGGACATAAAATTGATCATATTATTCCATATGCCTCTATCATGCTCTTAGTATCTTTGTGACTGTAATGGTGAACAATATTCTTAGCCTCAATCAATTACAGTAATGGTGTTCTTCTTGGGTTTCCTGCATGAAATAAATTTAATCCCCAGGCGCTTTATCTTTCCTTTATATGACCTTGGGTTATGACTAAGTATCTATTACAAAAGTTGTTTGTTCGACCCTTGGAGCTAAGTCTCCAATTGTGAGACCCTTTATTCTATGTGACTAGAACCCATGACCAAACACAATTCCAAACATGCACTTATCTGGTGATTTCAACATTATCTTGGATCAACAGCCATGAATTAATATAATGGTGAGATCTATGGTCCACACTCTTTCAACATAGTGGAGTGTTAAAACTTGGCCATTGTGTGCTTTTAATCCTAGAGAAACACGTCATCAATTTCATCGACGGTCCAAATTAATAGCACAACACCTCCTTAGAATGAACTGTCGTGAAACTTGTGGTGCACAATTTCTACTCCATCATGGCTCTATGTCCTCAATGGATGGTTAGATCTTCACTTCCTTGTAAACCTGGTAGACTTTTAACCTTTTCATACCTTGGAGATCGATGGTTATGATTTAATCAATCGTTGGATGAACAGCTAGTGAGATTTCAGGACTTCGGTGCTCTGGTACTCTGGGATATTACAATTCTAAAGTTTGTTTTCAACTCCCCCGGAGTTATACCCACCAAAGTGATTACCCTATATTTACACTTTCTTGATTTAACGGTCACAAGAAATCCCAGAGCATATTAGATCAATGACCCATGTGATTTCGCTACTTCTTCCTTCGGCACTTTTGTTCATAGAAGAAGCTAGAAATTCCAAGAGGCCATAATCCTGGAGGTGACATGGTGTTATAACCCTAAATTGCACCACACATGCTTACCTAGCATTAGGCTAACTCATATCCTTTCTTTGCCAAAAACACTGCTGAACAACTCTTTGAAAATCCTCTTGTGTAAAGGCCCACACGCCCTAACCCATTAATGCACGCGTGTACAAGCTAGCTGACCCAAAACAGTCCACGTGGACCGACAAAAGAATGAAAAAAGGAAAGTTGCCAATGGAACAAAAAGCTATGGGTGAGTTAACTGAAACTCCCGACCATGCATAGCCGAGGGTTCATCCAAATACCTAGCTCTTTCTAGCCTATAAAAGAAGGGGTAGTGGTACCATTTGGAAGGAGGAAGAATACAGCAAAGAAACTCTTCCCATTTATGTATTCCATTGTCCCAACCCTTTAGCCTTTCCTAATTCCAAAGGAGATTTAAAGAAAAGAAGTTGATGGACATAGGAAGAAGAGCCCAGGATCAGGTTCAAGGAGCGGTGGCCGGTCTCAACTTTTGTAAGTAGACTCATTTTAAGTAATAAAGAGAATGCTTTTCCCATCCCAATTCATGAACTATTTATGGTTTGATTAGTTTATGTTTGATTTCTATCCCGTGAGTATATAAGTAGTATGCATGCATAGTTGTTGCGCGTCTTGAATGCAGGTCATCTTTGGAAGGAGTATTGCGAACAAGTAATCAAGCACAATGGAGGATCAACATCAAACGCCAGTAATGAGGTAGGTTCATCTTTCCATGCATTTACTAAGAAAAGGGGATTTAAATCTAGGGATGAAGGTAGAAAGTAATTTCTATTTGGTCATATCTGCATGCAAAATCTGAACTCTATTTGCTAGTCCGTAGGGTGTTTTTCCCCAACAACACATGGCATGTTGACATCACCTATGGTGACGTGGACCAATGGTATGTGTGTCATGTGTCACTCAAAAATGGATATGTTGGGGTCTAAAAGGATATGAATTCATGTAACGCATGTCCCCCATATGGAACTCCTACTTACATAACATAAGACACGTCATCAACCATATGAACGATCCACATACCTCCACTCCATATCTGATGACTTGCGTGATTTTGCGACTTCAGCTTCGACACTTTGCAGCTTTTCCTAGTCTCTAGTAATCATCGAAGTGGTGAATTTTTGAAGTCCTGAAACTTATGTTATCCTTCCACTCCTAATATAATAGCTCACACTACTCCAAAATTCTTCCCTCGATCTAACAGTTGGCAGGATTTCAAGGTTTCACGACTTTGGGATTTCATGCCTCTGCATGGTCTCTAATAATCTTCAAAGTGGTGAAGTTCGGAGTCACAAAAATTTATAAAGTTCTACTAGAATTTGATCAACAAATGAGGATTATCGCTCTCGATCTAACTTTTGGGACTTAATATCTCCTATCCTTTGGCTTCACCTCTATCTGATGGCCCTTGTTATACCCAAAATTTCTCAACTATATCTAACGGATCTTGCTTACCTGGCTCTCTATCTAACGATCTAGAACTCCTTTATTCAACGGTTGTGATTTCTCCTGAAATTCAAAAGGGAATGGTCACGATTCCATGATCCTTTACAAATGATCTATGCCTGCACAATGCTCTGCCTTTTGCGTGATCTATGCAACTCTATCTCTCCTGATATTTTAGGACCTCAAGCTATTTATTTTGTGCAACTAAATAATCTACCTCTCCTAAAATTTTCCTTTGACATTTCTAAAGGTCTTAATGTTTCTTGCTCTAATTCCATGAAACATAATATGCTACCTCTCCTGAGCTTTAGGTTTATACTAGATTCCTCTGCACCTTGCACTATGTCTTCCGCAACCTACTAGGATATCTCTCCTGATCTTTAGGATCTCAAAGACATATTATTTCTTAATGAAAATACCATATTGATATTCTTAACATCAATTCCAACACCATAATACCATGTCCAACATTGATCATATTGTCCTTATTTGACATCAATGCCAACACCATAATACCATGTCCAACATTCTCCCCCTTTGGCATTGATGGAAACAAAGTCAAACCCCTTTTCAATCTTAACTGGATTTTACTGATCATTCCTCCCCTTTGAAAAAAATGGCAAAAAGGGATGTTTATGTGCTCCCTGTGAGGTGACACTCCCCTTAAGGTGATGCTCCCCCTATCCATGTGCTCCCTTTCTTATGAAGCTTGTGAAATTTCAAAAATATAATTATATGTCTCTCATTCTCATAAAATAATCTAATAACTTATTATGCAAAACATTCATCTTCACTTTAAACATGTGTGACTCCCCCACTTTCATTTGACTCTGCAAAAATGAACTTCAACTTTTTTCCCTTAGAACATGATTAAATTTTCATCCGCTAATGTACTTTTGCCTCTAATATTTGAGACATGTTTTAGTCTTTCAGAAGTCTTAATCCATAATATTTTCTATCCAGGATTCTTTCAATGATGCATTATATATCCTTTAATTTATTTTTTCCTTTTCTTCCTTTGAGAGTGTGCCAAGATTATACAAATACTGCCCAAGAATTACCTTCATTTGTTTCCTAAATGCTCCTAATTTTCCATGATAGTAGTCAACTATTCACTCATTTATAACCCAAGAACCTATTCATTTTGTTGTCTCAAATAGTGATAGGGTTCAGTTCCCATACAACCATATCTAACTTATTCACATTCAGATCTTGCTCATGCTCATATTTCTTCTCAAATAGAAGTAGGTCTTATATTAATGTTGTTGTCATGTAACTCCTCAAACCATGATCTTTGCTCAATAACCTTTTGTTGTTGGTTGTAAGAGTCATCTTAATAATATTCTCATTATTTTGGGGATACCTCATTGGGTCTGGATCATACCACACTTTATTAGCATTTGTAACACTTTACAAATCTGTCTACTCTAGATCATATCGCACACTCCTTTCCCTTTCCTTTATCTTGTTGACTTCAGATTTTAAATATACAAACAATGATTTCATTTTGATTTTCTTTACCACATTTATGATTTCCCTCAGCCTGGGGAAACCAAGAGTAACATTCCTATGTTCTTCAATACTCATGAGGTCATTACCAGGAAAACATTAAGTATTATTTGAATCATCCTTCCTTTCTTATTTTTGTATTTTCTGTTGAGCGGGAATTTAGTAGATTATCAAAATAGCATTGTAATACTTCCAATATCATCATCACTCAATTCTTCTAATTGAAATGCCATTGAAGATTCATCACCATTGTTTTTTGTAACAGAAACTTCTTCATTCTTTTCTTTAGAATATTCTTTTTTCATTTTCTTTGTATTGACTAAAAAACTATTGATTTGTAGGACATCATCAAGAACTACACTTGTGTCATATTCTCTTTTAGGAAATCCCCTTCCTTGAGCTTGACCCACTTTATATGAAAAACTTTTATTTTCATATTCCTTATTAGAAACTTCACCCGTCATTTTTCTATTCTCAAGTTCATCAATTTCAGGTGTAATGTCTTCATCATCTTTCTTGTTTTGTACCTCAAATTTTCTCTATATCTTCTTATATTGATTGTTAGGGTTGCTTGTTTTCAAGGATTGAAATGGTAATCTACATTCAATTTCTTTATAGACATAGTTGTTGCATTTGTGGTGTTGGAATAGGGGAAGACCCAGGGTTCTAGAGAAAAGTAATAGAAGTCATGCAGAAAATACAACCTGTGCAGGATGAGGCCTGCAAGGTGTTTGAAGAAATTGAAGGACAAGGCTCGCAACTGGACCAGTGGTTGCGACAGTGGAACAGCGCCTGGAAGGGACTACTATAGAGAATATGATTCAATATCTCGTTGAGCAGGAGGCTCCGGTGAAGCAGCAAGTCAAGGTTGCTCGAGTGAAGATCGAGGCCTTCAAAGCAGCGTTTCCTAGATCTGAGTGACTTGGGACAAGTCATAGGTGAGTGTTTGGGCCCTGTTGGCCCTCAACCAAGTTTTGAGTAAATCTTGGTTAGGCTTGACCACTTTTTGGACTTCGATGTAGTGATCAAGGAAGGGTCACCTAGGTGGAGCTGAGATTGTGGATCTCACTTTTTTTGTGGGCTTTGTGGACCTAGCAAGGGGTCCTTAGGGCTTTTGTAATGGGTTATGGGATGTCAGCCCATGGGTTTACCCATGTTTAGGCCTTATTATAAAAGTATAAATAAGTAAGAATTTAATGTAGAAGGATGGGAGAAGAGAATATATTAGAGGTCTAAGTGAAAGTAGTTATGGGTTTCTTTGTGCAAAAGAATGTGTATGTAAGGCTTTGTGCTGGGTAAAGGAGTTGGCTTTGTGCCTTGACCTAATTTTTGGAAGGAGGATCTGGTGCTCAGTGTGCAGATCTCTTGTCCTCGGCAAAGATTCACTCTATGGCTTAGTGCACAGGAGAAGATGAATGTAAGAGATTGGAAACTAATAAAGAAGATGAAGCAGTTGGTGGGCGTAGCCCCACATTGGGTGAACCACGCATATCTTGTGTCTTTAGTGTGCTTTGTATTATGTTGTGTTTGTCATTTATCTGCTTAGTTCTTTTGTTATGTATAATGGATAGATATGATGTTTCTTAGTGGTTCACTTGCGCTTTATGAATGAATGCTAGAATTAACTCATGGTTGTGTTCTAATTGGTTGAAGTACTTAAGTTATTGCGCCAATCTATCTTAGGTTTTGTTATGTGATGTTAATAAAGCTAATGAACTAATGTGTATCATCTCCTAAGTGTTATTAAAGTACTTGCGAAGTGTTGTAATCATAGATCTATGTCCCAACTTGGTTACAGACACCTGAGTCCTGTAACCCCCCTACCTCTACCTCGGGTGAAACTTTTTCTGCTTCACAGGTGTTGCCGAAAGGGTCCATAGTTAGGGTTTTGTTGGTGCCTTGTTGAAGCGTTGAACCCTGGGTTTGCCACTGTGCCAAAAAATCCAAAAATTAGGTCAAGGCACAGAGCCAACTCCTTTACTGAGCACAAATCCTTACATACACATTATGTTGCACAAAGCAACTCAGAACTACTTTCACTTATCCCTCTAAATGATTCTCTTCTCCCCCCCGTCTACATTACATTCTTACTTATTTATACTTTTACAATAAGGCCTAAACATGGGTAAACCCATGGGCTGACATCCCATAACCCATTACAAAAACCCTAAGGACCTCTTGTTGGGTCCACAAATCCCACAAAAAAAGTGAGATCCGTGATCTCAGCTTTGCCTAGGCACTCCTTCCTTGATTTTTGCATCGAAGTCCAAAAAGTGTTCAATCTTGACCAATATTTCCTTAAAACTTGGTCGAGGGCCGATAGGCCCCCGAGACTCACCTGTGACTCGTCCCAAGTCACTCAGATATGGGAAACACTGCTTCGAAGGCCTCAAGATTCACTCAAGGGGCCTTGACTTGCTGCTTCTCTTGAGCCTCCTGCTCACCGAGCTATTGAATCATCTATTCTGCAGCAATCCCTTACAGGCGTTGTTCCACTGTCACAACCACTTGGTCCAGTTGTGATCCTTTTCCTTCAATTTCTTCAAACACCTTGCAGGCCTCATCCTGCATAGGTTTCATTTTTTGCATGACTTCCATTACACTTCCCTGGATGGCAATAATTTGTTGTTGTACCACGTGTTGTTCTTGTGATATTTTCATTCCCTCGACTGCAGTGAATAGATTCATCTGCATATGTACTGACAGTGCCTAATGTTGCACCTCTTGTAGTTGTGCTTCCAATTTCCTTAGCTCTAGGTCTTCTATGAGGCATTCATAAGTATGCGCACTTCTATCACTTAGTTGTTTTCATTATGAAGCGAGAGCTATGATCCTTCCAACTGTGTTCTTAGTGGCTTCCTCCCTCTGATCGTGCACTCCCTATGGATTGCTTGGTACTGGTTGGATATCCAACTCCTTTATCCTCACTTGAAGCTATTATATGGCCTCAACGAGCTTCGCCACTTGAATCTCAACTGATTCTCGTCCATCCTTTGCCAAGCTAGGGACAGAGTGAAGTTCTTTATTCACTACTTCTTTGACCGCAGTCTGCTCCATGAGAAGCTATTCTCTCTATATCTTCACTTTTTATTCCTCGATCATTGCCCGAAACTCATCTTTATGATTTTCATAGGAGGTTACACAGTACCGTGAAACTCATAGTTTCTCCAAGACTTCCTCTTTCTATTGCTTCACGGCTTCTATAGCCTTCTCCTTTTCTTCTTGGGATCTTTGAAGTCGAGCCTCTGTTGCATCTACAAGTATTCTTAGTTGGTCAGGCTCATCCCCCAATTCTAAAATATTCGATGAGGAAGGCACAGTAGGCACTGCGCGGATAGATCAAATAGCCTGTTGTATTTCCTTGAATTCATTCTCAAACCTTCCATACAGCTCCTCCTGCTTCACTTCATATCTTTGCAAGATATCTTCATATGCATCCTCCATGGCTCCATGGAATAGACTGATATCATCCTCTATGAGTGTGGCCTATAGTTGGGGCTTACTGGCACAAGTCTTCTTTCTTGCTAAAGGTTTTTGCAGAGGAACCTTCCTCTTCTTTGGTGTTTAAGTAGGGGGGTATTTTGGCGGTGTATCTTTGCCTTTTCCATTCTTTTCTTCTTCATCCCATCCTCCTTTTCCATCTACTTGTTCTTCTCCTCCTCCTCCTCCTGTAGGTGAGCTAGATCTAATTTCTTTAGAGGCATTGTCCTCCTCATC
Organism: Picea glauca; assembly: GCA_000966675.3. Classification (NCBI taxonomy): domain Eukaryota; kingdom Viridiplantae; phylum Streptophyta; class Pinopsida; order Pinales; family Pinaceae; genus Picea; species Picea glauca. The sequence continues at coordinate 157,971 of JZKD02S0921112.1, read as the reverse complement.
AGTCTCTAAATTTTGGGTTTCCTCCTTTTTATTTTTCTTCTTCGCACTGGACTGTCCAGCATGTTTGACCCGAGTGACCAAGGGGCTTCCTATGATGTCGGGGTTAGAGAGTTCTACATCATCGAATAGTACAAGGAACTCTTCTGGCCACTACTTTGTAATCTGCTCCATGTCGTCATCTGTTAACTTGTAATATGATTGCAATTCTTCCTTGCTCTCATCTTTGCACGCAATAATATATACAAAATGTCGATTTGCATAGAACTTTGCAAAAGTTCGGTATTGGTACAGGGTGTGTGGTGTCATGAATGGAAAGGCTTCACTGGAAACCTTTAGTTGTTGATAATAGGAATGGAATACAACATTCGACTACCATTTCTTCAACATATCGTTGGTGTACCACAAGGTTGAGAACCTAGCCACCAATGACTTTGATCGTTTGATATCCAAGAAGGTGGCTCCTTCTAACATTTTCCAAGTGAAAAATGCAATCAATATGAGAAGCCAGCTAAAGTGTAACTCGTATCCATGATCCTGAGCTTCGTGATAGTATTTCTCGAGCTCATTGACAAGGTAACTTGTCCAATTCATTTGCATTCCCTCCACACACTTTCCTGTGAGGTCCACCACAAACTCGGTGATCTGTGTGGGGTGATTCTTTATTACAATATTTCCATCTCTAAGTTGGAAAGTGAGGCACACTATGCCATCCTAGATAGAGGCTACCTTGTAGCCTCACTTTCCCTTCTCGACTTTGCCATATGCTTCCTTGATGCACTAGGCCAGGGAGAAATCTGAGGTCTTCCCTGGGTAAAACTATTGAGGATCAAGTCCCTGCATGCTCAATCCAATAATCAGGTGGATCAGTGTCGTATGCATAGTAATATGTTGGTCGAGCCACAGGTATCTTCCATGGTAGCATGACAAGAGGAGTTTAATGCAAGCATTAAGCTCTTGGTGTCGGCCAAAATGGGGAATCTTCATCACATTGAGTATCGTGGAGTGCACAAGCTCCTTAATCCAAGGTTGGGAGACCAGGTGAGGCTTCTTCCCATTGGTCTTTTTCAAGTATATGTGAGGTGCAAGCATTGCATAATTATTTCTATCCCCCAGGTTAAAGTCACTAGTATTTGGTAGTGGGATATGTCCCAACTGACTCCCAACTACGTGTATTCCTTTCAAGATGTATGCGGTGATAAAAGTATACTCGAAGTCCCGTGGGATGTTGTCGCGGTTAACTGTGCCAGCCAAATGTGGGATATAATATGGTAAGATCGACAAGATCTACTTCTCATTCACCATATCTTCGTGATGCTTTCTGTGTTGCTCAGTCATGGGGTTAGTACAGCTAGAATGTCATCCAATCGAATGGGAATCCTGCAGTCCCTTAGTCAACAATGCCTATACTCCTTCAGACATAGATTTGTCATCCATAAACTTATTAATAACCTCCTCGATAGACTTCTCTAACTCACTACGTTCGCCCAACATTCTCATTTTTAAATAGACTCGTCGAGGTAGGAGAATGGATAGGAGGAGAAAAAAATGGATGGTGAGGTCTGATAACATGGTTCGACACACAATAACTTATCTTCTTGTCTCAGATAATCAGGGGTAGCAAAAAGTGGTTCTGATGCAGCGTCCGACGGGTTAAGTAAGCAAGCATCATAACGGATTCTTCCAACGGGTAGGAATGCTTCCATTAATGTGAATCTTTCTGTTATGGCATGGTCTCAACATCCCAAATGCATTCCATCCTCCCATAAATGTGTTTCCTATTCATTCTGGAGCATCGTTCTAACAGTTGGGGTGCCTCCAATGGTCATATAGCTTCGCCAGGGCGAAGTACCACTCTGCGCAGTTATATTGTTCCGACGAGGTTCAAATCTTGCAAACCTTCCTCCTATGAAGTCTTTCATTTATTCTCTGTAACCCCTGTAGATTTTTGAACTTGGCTTTCTTCTTACTGAGATTCCTTTCCTTCTTTCCTATGATCTGAGTCTCTCTAACTATTTCTAGATTCCTCTTTCCATTCTTATTCTTATTTTCTCCTAGCGTAGTGACTTTGCATTGCTGATGTGATCTCAAAGGGTTCGAAGTTAATACCTCTTATCTTATTAATTCCAGGGTGGGTATACTTCTTTCTTGCATTGATAGGTCCTTCAAACTTTCTTGCATTCTTTCAACTTCGATAGCTAATTCTCTTGCATTTTGTTGCTTCGACTTATCTTCTCGTTCTTCAATTAGTCGGTCTATTTTTCTAGCTATGAAAACCCTTAGTTCTTGATTTTTCTTTTCTATGGCTTCTTCCTCTCCTTTCCTTCTTATATGATCCTTCTCGGTCCATGTCTTTCCTAAAAAAAGTGGAACAGGGCTTTGTTCTCAACAAAATTAATGACTTCAAACTCCTCTTCAGTCGATGTTCCATGGATGATAATAGGTATATTAGTAACTCTTCCACATAGGGTTATCATCTTTCCCTTGAACAATCCTATCCTTCCCAATGAAGGTATCAAAGTAGGCTTTCCCAAAATTTCCCAAGTGTATTTTGTCATAATATTCACTTGTGTTTCCTCATCCAAGACACAATCTATGTCGAAGTATACTATTCTTTCATTTATGCATTGTTTTACCTTCAAGATCTCTGGTAAACTGACATATGTGTGATCATTCATTGTTTATTTCAACTGTGATAACATATTCTAAGCTTTTTCTAACTCATTCTCTTGATTATTCTCTAACATGTTATTATTCTCTTGACTTCCTTCATACATTTCTTGTCTCATGTTCATTTGTTCAACTTTAGCAATTATCCTTGGACAATCCTCAACTTCATGACCAACAATTTTACAAAAAAGACAAATAGGACCTGTACCATGGCATTCCTTAGCAAGATGTCTCAGTCTTCTGTAGTTATAACATAGTGTCACTCCTCTCTTTCTCTTGTAAGTTACCCAACTTCTCTTGCAATGTGCACTAGGATCACAGTGATGGACCTACAATTTGCAAAAGTTCTTTCTAGGTTTCTGCATCCATTTATTAGTCCAAAAATTCTTTCTATGCATAGGAATAACACATCTTTCTTTATTTATATCAAATTTATTTATATCAACTCTTTCTTTCAACTACACCCTAGCTTTCAGACTAGGAAAAAATTTATTAAAATACCTAAATTCATGCTTTCAAAACAAAAACTTTCTCTTATATTACTCTTATCAAAGCACAAAGCTTTACCTCTTTCAAGATATTACCTCTTTTCTTCAGATCGGGTTTCTTTCTTAACACAAATCTCCACAATTCAAGTAGAGTATTGTGCACTACAGCAGTAGATCTACACACAGATCTTCTCTTTTCTTTACCTCAGTTCCCAGCAATCACAGTTTCAGGTCTCGACAATGGAACCATTTGTTGGCATAGGGGTAGACCTAGGGTTCAACACTTCAACAGCACACCAAAAAAACCCTAACTACCGTCCCTTTTGGCAACACTTGGGAAGAAGAAGAAGTCTCACCTGAGGTAGAGGCAGGGGGGTTGCAAGAAGCAGGTGTTTATAACCAAGATGGGACACAGAACTGTGATTACAACACTTCGAAAGTACTTTAATAACACTAAGGAGATGACATGCATTAGTTCATTAGCTTTATTAACATCGCAGAACAAAACCTAAGATAGATTGACGCAGTAAATTAAGTACTTCAACCACTTAGCACATAGCCATGAGTTAATTCTAGCATTCATTCATAAAGCACAAGTGAAGCACTAAGCAACATCATATCTATCCATTATGCATAATAAAATCACTAAGAAGATAAATGACAAACACAACATAGCACAAAGAACACCAAAGACACAAGATATACATGGTTCACCCCAGTGTGGGGCTATGTCCACCAACTTCTTTGTCTTCTTTATTTGTCTCCAATCTCTTACATTCATATGCTCATTTGCACTAAGCCATAGAGCCAAGCTTCGCAGAGGACAGGAGATCTGCACACTGAGCACCAGATCCTCCTTCCCAAAATTAGGTCAAGGCATAGAGCCAACTCCTTTACCAAGCAATAAGCCTTACATACACATTTTTTTACACAAAGCAACTCATAAATACTTTCACTTATCCCTCTAAGCTATTCTCTTCTCCTCCCCTTCTATATTACATTCTTACTTATTTATACTTTTACAATAAGGCCTAAACATGGGTAAACCCATGGGCCAACATAGCATAAACCATTACAAAAACCCTAAGGACCCCTTGTTGGGTCCAAAAATCCCACAAAACAAGTGAGATCTGCGATCTCAGCTCCACCTGGGTGCTCCTTCCCCAATCACTACGTCGAAGTCCAAAAATTGGTCAAGCCTGACCAAGATTTTCTAAAAACTTGGTCGAGGGCCAACATGTGGCATTCAACATTTTACTCTTGTAAAGGAGAGAATTAATTGCAAATTATGTTCTCTACATCATTCTTGTTGTTCTTATATCTTTGGACATTATTTGGTTTGTATTTTCTATAGGCTTTACAGTGTATTTCCTTGTGTCCAAAGTTGTTGCATGAATAAAAATATCCAAAGAATATATGTTGATATATGTTAGGAGGAGTCCTTATGATCAATGTATTTCATTTTCCTTCTGAGACCATCCTTCTGATAATTTTATTTATTTTTCCATTTTGGAGGAGGTGCTTTCTTATTAACAACAATCTTTAACGGTGCCATCTTCATCTTGTTATCTTCTCTTTTTAAGGAATTTCTAAAAGAATTTGCATAGTTGATTGACCTTTTATCAATTTTCTATGAAGTAGAGGTTGAATTTTGATCATATCCCATTCTTTCTTTATCACTTGGTGATCTTTGGTTGTTAAGAATATCATTCAAGATTTTTGAATTGCTTTCAAATCTTCATTGCTTCTTTTCTTTTTCAATTTCTCTTTTTAGTAGGACATTTACAGCCTTTAGTTTTTCACAGTCTTGTTTTCTATTATTCAATTGTTTTAAAATTACTTCCTCAATTCATTTGGCTTCCTAGAGTTGATTCTTCATATCATTGATAACTTTCCTTGTTTCTTTGATGGTCTTTGACACTTCTCTTTCTCTTGACTTTTGTGCTTCTTCATATTATGAAAGTTGTTCTCTTAATGATTTATTTATTTTTTATACGTCCTTAGTTCTTCAAGTGCATTGATAAATTATTTTTCAAGGTTTACTTCTTATTCACCTTTAGAATTTGATTCATTATTATCAACATCATTATTTTTCATTCCCATAAATATAAGCTCTCCATCATCTTCACTCATGTCTAAGGAACTGATGTCTTATTTGGAGTAGAGGTTTTTCTTTTTCTTATTAAATTTCTTCTTGTATTGGTTTTTATCCCTTTTATGGTATTTCTAGTTGTAGGATTCTTCATCATCTGTTAAGGTCCTAACCCGGACATAGGTAGATCAATGTATTCGGATGTAATAAAGGTCAATATTAATAAGGCCTTTCAATAAATAGAATAAGGCGGATGTAAGAAGACCTAATAGCAGTTTCCGCTTCTAGAAGGATCTTCCTCTAGATGCTTCTCTTAATAGACATATTTAGTATAAATAAGGGGCGAGGGTATGAGAACCCTAGCTTGGAGATTATTGTAACAGAGTGTTGC
>JZKD02S0921112.1:116598-131311 GCA_000966675.3 Picea glauca | reverse complement strand
ATGCTTGAAGAAGGTGATTGGAACCAGGTGCCAAATTCAAACCAACCTTCTAGAGTTAGCTGAAGAAGGATCCATTTGGCTACAGCCAGAAGCAATTTTGGACCAGCGTGAGTGTCTCTTGTGTCAGAGAACCATCAAGGAAGTGCTAGTATAGTGGAAAGATATGACTCCAGCAGATGCCACTTGGGAACCAGCTACCATTCTGCAGCAGTTTCCACATTTCAAGCCTTGAGGAAAAGGTTGTTTTTAAGGGGGCGGACAAGTTAAGGTCCTAACCCGCACATAGGTAGATCAATGTATTCAGATGTAATAAAGGTCAATATTAATAATTCCTTTCAATAAAATAGAATAAGGCGGATCTAAGAAGACCTAATAGAAGCTTCCGCTTCTAGAAGGATTTTCCTCTATATGCTTGTCTTAATAGACATATTTAGTATAAATAAGGGGTGAGGGTATGAGAACCCTAGCTTGGATATTATTGTAAAAGAGCGTTGCTCGACTGTAGTTTTCCCCCTCAAAGAGGCCTGTAAACATTGCTTTCTGAATCAATGTGCTTTTTCTATTGTTATTGCGTATATCATTTCTGTGTATTGTGAAGATTATGCTGGATATTTTACTGTTATTCTGCCATTTCTAGCATTTTATTTATGTTCTGCATATTTTATGTAACTGGTATCTTACATCATCACTACCCTCCTGCTTGGGATAGGGACATTTGTTAGAAAAATGTCCAATGTTTCCACAGTTAAATCATATTAGAGGAAACTTTCCCTTGTATCTACCAGTTCCTTTCTTGAGTATTTTCATGAAGTTAGCTATTTCTTCATCAGATATTTCTGATTGATCTTCATTAGACACCTGCTCATGTTTATTCTTTGATTTTTATGCTTTGAAGGATGTTTCTCCTTTTGTTATTCTTTCTTGCCCTGTTCTCATCTCATATGTTGCGAGGATCCCATGTAGTTCATCCATTGTGATATTATCAAGGTCTCATTTGTCTTCAAGGGTGGAAATATTAGCATCATAACTCATGGGTAATGATCTCAAGATATTTTGGACAATGGGTTGATCTGTGAGATATTATCCTAATTCTCTGATTGAGTTTACCAATTCATCTACTCTCTAAAGATAGTCTGCTATGTTCTCTTCTTCTTTCATTTTCAAGTTTTCAAATTGTGTTCTATAGGTTTGTACTTTTTGACCTTGCAATTTCCTTCATATATGACTTTCATTTTATCCCATATTTCTTTTGTTGACTTACAATGCATTAATTTCACAAATATAGGATTGGTTAATCCTCATAGGATGGCATTAGCTTCTCTCACATTGTCATTGCAAAGCTTATTTCTAGTTATGTCTGTGGGAGGAGTGTAAATGTGTTGAACCTGCCTAGAATATATCTATCTAAACAATGATACACACATTTTTAGAAAGAATATAAGAAAGAAGAAGAAGGAGAGAAAGAATGGAAGAATTCTCATTAACTGTTCTGAATAATGAATAATTTACACATTATATACTATGTATAACTCAATGAGTTCAACTTTAGATGAACCAATGCGCCATAGTGGTGGTCTAGAGTGATATGGACACACACCAGCAGTTACGGGAGTGAACTGCCACCTATTCTAGTCTCTCAGGCAGTTATCGGAGTGAACTGCCACCTAGTTGAGTTAATTAGTCAACTAGTCTTCAGTTAATTGACTGAACAGAGAGTAGTGAGGAGTTAAATCAGGGAGTCAAGGCTAATGTGCCACTTTGGTTATGATACTAATGCAAGTTCGAATTATCATGGTGAAGATCCCAATGTTGCATGGTGATGATCCCAATGCAACATCTAAACTCAACTCAACTAGTCAAACTGGAGTGTCAATTGAAAGAGAATATTCTCTAGGTGGAATATTCTCCCCTAAAATATAGGATACTGGATAATGAATAATTATGAATAATAAAAAAGGAATAACCTTAGGAAAAATAAATCCTAGGTGTGTGTGAAGTAACTCCAACACCCCCCCTGAACATCACTATGGTGAAAATAAATATTGGGTCCCGGCAACGAGGCCATGTTAGGTACCCAAGTACAAAAGATACACTGAAAATAAAGTGAGTAAAGAGGGAAAACCTCATGGGAAAAATTCCCCCTCAAGGTACAATGTATGTAAAAAGAATAACTATAGTTCCTAGGTAATTGTGTCCTTCACTCCAAGACGACCTCTCAGAGAATGGAATTTATGCTCAATGAAGGTCTTGGTGAAAATGTCTGTCGTTTGTTCTGCTGAAGGAAAGAACTGTAAGTCAATGATACCCTCGTGTACTAAGTCTTGGTTGTAGTGCATGTGGATCTTGATGTGCTTCATCCACTACCTCTGAACTGGATCTCTGCAGAACTTCAGAGTGGTCTAGTTGTCACACCAGATGATGATCGGTTGATGAAACTAATTTCCCAACTCAGTGAGAAAATGGTGTAGCCACATAGCCTGAATGGTTATGTTAACTACCCCTCTGTACTCTTCCTCGACTGAAGATAGAGCAATGGCAGCTTGCTTCTTGCTCGACCAATAGATAGACCCAGAACCAAGACTGAGTGAGTAACCAAATGTGGACTTGCGATCAATGTTATTGCCAGCCTAGTCAAAATCTGTAAACCCAATGAGCTCTAATGTAGAGTCTGTTGCATAATGAATCCCAAAGGTGATGGTGCCTTGTATTTATTGAAGGATACACTTTCCAGCTTTCCAATGTAGCTCATGTGGCTCCTGCATGAACTTGGAAACTACGCCAACTACACATGAGAGGTCTAGTATGGAGTGTGTGAGATACAACAAGCTCCCCACTAGTTGTCTGTATAGTGTGTTGTCAACCAATGGAGTCTCCCCGCCATCCTCAAGTTTGACTCCTGATAGGAAAGGATTCGGAGCAGAATTGCAGTCTATCATGTGAAATCTCTCAAGAATATCTCATGCATACTTGGCTTGAGACAGTTTGATGCCTGATGCATCCTGACTGATCTCAAGTCCAAGGAAGAAGTGTAGTGGACCCATGTCCGTCATCAAAAACCTGTCATGAATAATCCTCTTGACTGCAACAATCGTTGAATTCGAGCAACCGGTGATCAGCAAATCATTGACATACAGAACTAAGAGAAAAAGTGAATCAACCATCCTGTGCATGTATACATTCGGGTTTGATTTACAATGTACAAAGTTCTATGATAACAGGTAGGAGTCCATCTTGGCATACCATGCCCTTGGATCCTGTTTGAGGCCATAAAGTGAATTCTTCAGTCAACAGATCAAAGATGAGTTATGCATAAATCCATGTGGCTTCTTCATGTAGATCTCCTTAGAGAGATCATCATGAAGAAATGCATTCTTCACATCCATCTGATGGACTTCCCATCCCTTGTTTTTCGTAATGGTAAGTTTCAATTGTATGGAATCCATATTCGCTACTAGAGTGAAGGTCTCATCATAATCAATACCATGAACATGTTGAGAGCCTTTGGAGACAAGCATGGCTTTGTATCTCATGATCTGTCTATCCATTGTTCTCTTGTTCCTATAGACCCATCTGCATCTGACTAGTTTCCTCCCATAAGGAAGGGGAACCAGATCCCAAGTCTGGTTCTCGAGGAGGGAGTTGTACTCCTCCTGCATGGTGGATTCCCAAAATGGATTTCCAGCAGCCTCACCATAAGACTGTGGATCTGAAGAGTGAACCAAGAAAAGATACATGGAGGGCAATGGTTCAGTGGTAGTCAGTGCAACAGGAGGCTCCTAAAAATCAGATCGAGTCCTCCTAGTATCGGTTGGATCACCAACAAGATCCCCTGCATCTTGAAGAGTAGTTTTTGCCCATTTGGGCCTCTTCCCTGGCTCTGCAACTACATCTCAATGCTCTGAATATGCATCTAACTATACTAACTTTGAATCCAAACCTGAATCATCTGAGTCCTCTAAATCATAACTCTCATCTGAAGAAGAGTCAACATGTGCATCCTCATCATCTCGAACAGGTGGAAGAGTGAAGGTGTCTACATGCAGCTGCTGAGGTATATGCGAGACACTTTCCTAGAATTGGACACTATGCTCAATGATCAGTCAGTCTGAGGAAAGATCAATAAGTCGATATCCCTTCATACCATCAGGGTATCCAACAAAAATGAACTCAGTGCTCTGTGGATCAAGTGCCTTTCTCTTTTCAGAGGGAATCTAGGCCCATGCACGTGAACCAAAAATGTGAAAGTGGGTCACTTCCAGTTTGAGGCCACTCCAAGCCTCATAGGGGGTCTTATCCTTGACAGATATAAGTGGGTCACTTCCAGTTTGAGGCCACTCCAAGTCTCATAGGGAGTATTATCCTTGACAGATATATGATGAGATCTATTTTGGATGTATGTTGCACAGTTAAGTTCTTTGAACCATAGTCTCTATGGTAGTGACTTTGCATGCAACATGCAAGATGCCATCTCCTTTAGAAATCAGTTTTTCCGCTCAGCAACTCCATTTTGCTACAAAGTATAAGGAACTATGTACTACAACTGAATCCCTGCCTCATGGAAAAGATTGTGGATCTAATGATTCACATAGTCTCCCCCATTATCAGTTTGAAGGACTTTTATCTTCTTTCCGAACTGTGTCTCAACCAAGGCTTTGAAAACTTTGATCTATTCAAAAACCTTGGATTTTTTCCTAAGAAAGTAGATCCAAGTAAAATGTGAGAAATCATCAACAAAAATGAGAACAAACCTCACTTTGTTGATGGATGGATACGAAAAAGGACTCATGAGGTCATTTTGGATCATATCTAAAGGTGCAGAAGCTCACTGAGACTTTCCCTTGTCGAATTTCTCTTGAGGGTGTTTTCTGAGAACACATCCCTCACATACTCCCTTGGAGAAATGGATGTCTGGTAGACCATCAACTAATCTATGTTTTCTAATCCATTGCATGTATCTGAAATTCAAATGTCCAAACCTTTTGTGCCATATCCTACTACTTTCATCAACATGAGTAAGAAGTAAACCAAAATCAGGTTCAATGAATTCAGAAAAAGTATACAATCTAGAGTGATGATTTACCTCACCGGTAGAAACCCTAGAGTTGGTTTGCATGTCATATATGTCCATGGAATTTGGTGAGTTCATTCCTTCCTTTGTCGGTGACTTCGATAGAAGAGTTGTCCCCCATCAAAATAGGAGGACCTTTTCATGCATCCAAAGAATAATATAATGCTTCTGAGGCATCCATGTGATGTGATGCTCCTGAATCTATGATCCAAACATCAGGAGAGGAGTTGATGGCAATCAAGGCATCGATAGAATTGTCTTTCTTGGAATTCATATCTTTTGGCTTCTTCTTCTTTGCACCCTTGGGGATGTGATATCCAAGGTTGTTTTGCTGAAGTATATAAGACATAATATCTAATTTTTTTTGCATGCATGTGGATTCTGAATGGAATCCTTTGCGACAATATGTGCATTTCTCTCCTTTACTTCCCTTTTCTCCTTTGGATTTGGAGGCATCGGTGAAGAGTTTTGTGTACCCTTCCTTATTCATATGTGCATGATATTTATGCTTATATTTATCTTTAGATTTCTGATATTTGTGTCTTCCATCATGCACAGTGAGTGCATGCACCCTTGGGGCTTTGATTGCACCCATGTTGATGAGCTCGGTTTGCTCGTGTTAGGGATTCGATAAAGTCCTCAAGAGAAGGAATCCTCCAGGTGGCTCCAGAGGTGAATCTGATAGTATGGAATGTGGATATGAATACAAAGAATTTAGGTCCAATATTGGAGAGAATGGTGAGAACCATTTGTTTCTCCTCCGTCGATTTATCAACCCCACGAGCTTTGAGTTGCGACAGTAAATCCTTGAATTTTGTAAAGAAATCTTGGATATTTTCGAATCTTTTTGGATCCAATGTGAGCAGATCCATATCCAGCATGTGTTCCCTCATCTCATCATGTTTTCCAAATATCCCTTCCAATATTTTCCAGGCTTCATTGGGAGTCTTACAGGAAGACATGTTAAAAAGGATATCGGGAGAGATAAGACTGCAAATTGTTTTGAGTGCCTCATCCATGCAATTTAAGTACTTGGATTTTTCAATGGATGATGTCAGTTTTGTATCTATATTCATGGTTGACCGGTACAACCCTCTGGATTGGACATCTATGTCTATTTTCTCCTTCCATGCAAAATAGTTGTAAGGTATAAGAATGAATTCTTTTTGGAATTCCATCTTTCCGATGTCTTCAATCTTTTGTACCTGCAAAACATTTTGGTGTAGCTTTTTCTTAGAAGTCTGGAGGCTCTAATACCATGTAAATGTGTTGAACTTTCATAGAATAGATCTAGATAAACAATGATACACACATTTTCATATATTATATAAGAAAGACGAAGAAGGACATAAAGAATGGAAGAATTATCATTAATCGTTGTTAATAATGAATAATTTACACATGATATACTCTGTATAACTCAATGATTTCAACTTGAGGTGAAAAAATGCACCATATTTGTGGTATAGAGTGATATGGACACACGCCATTAGTTACGGGAGTGAACTACCACCTATTATAGTCTCTTGGGCAGTTACGGGAGTGAACTACCACCTAGTTGAGTTAACTAGTCAACTAGTCTTCAGTTAACTAACTGAACAGAGAGTAGTGAGGATTTAAATCAGGGAATCAAGGCTAATGTGCCACTCTGGTGATGATACCAAGGCAAGGTCAAATTAGCATGGTGATGATCCCAATTTTTCATGGTGATGATCCCAATGCAACATCTAAACTCAACTCAACTAGTAAAACTGAAGTGTCAACTGAAAGAGAATATTCTCTAGGTGGAATATTCTCCCCTAAAATATAGGAGACTAGATAATGAATAATTATGAATAATAAACAAGGAATAAGCTTAGGAAAAATAAATCTTAGGTGTGTGTAAAGTAACTCCAACAAGGAGTATCGGGTGCAATGTGCCCATTTTCTACAGATTGCCAAATATCACAACCCAAGGGAATTATATAGTCTTTCATCTTCACACTCCAAAGTGCATAATCATTCCCTTTGAAAAAAGGTTCTCTGGTGGAAGACATCTCATCTTGTTGATCCATTGGATTATGAAGAATCTACCTTCCAGTTATTGTATTGTTCTTAAGGCACCTTCTCTGATACCAATTGTTGGAATGTAGTTCAATACTGAGAGGGGGGTGAATCAGTATTGATACCTTTTAAAAATACTAAACAATTATTTATTAACTTTTATTGATCAAAAAGAGACTTCAGTAAGTAATTACAAATTACAAGTTTTATATGAATATTGATTTAGAGGACCAACTCTAGGAGACACCAATCCCCTTGTTTCAATGCACCAATCCTAGGAAGCACCAACTCCCTTACTTTTGCGCACCAACCCTAGGAAGCACCAACTCCCTTGTTTTAGGGCACCAACTCTACAAAGCACCAGCTCCCTGATTTTAGGGCTCCAACCCTAGGAAGCACCAACTCCCTTGTTTTAGGGCACCAACTCCCTATTTTTACACTTTAATTAGAAAAGGATACTAATCCTTCCTTTTTCCTCCCTTCCACCCTCACTTCACAAATATCTTCATCTTTCTTCCTTGGAATCTACACATGCTTTTGATCTTCAGATGTAGACCACAGAGACACATTCTTCCCACCATTATTTTTCATTTATATAGTCTTCCAACTAGTGAACTTTGAATCATTGTGGCTTTTAATAATGAACCATTGTACCCTTTCATTAACAAAAAATAATTTCTTCCTTTATTAATTTTAAGTAATCAGATGACTTTGATTTTTCCTTAATATATTTTTAATAGAAAACTACATTAAGAATCAAATTCTCAAATGGTGTTGGTAGGAAGGCTCTTTATCTTCTACTTTTACAACTTTATAAGTTTTTCATGGAGATAAAATTGATCCTATTCTTCCATATTTCTCTATCATGATCTTAGTATCTTTGTGACCGCAATGGTGAAAAATCTTCTTAGCCTCTATCGATTACAGTAATGTTGTTCTTCTTAGGTTTTCTATAGGAAACAAAGGTATTCCCAAGAGATCTATCTTTCCTTTATCTTACCTAGGGTTATGATTAAGTCTTTATTACAAAAGGTTCTTGTTTAACATTTGACACTAAGTCTCTATATTTCAACCCCTTTCTTCTATGTGACCAGAACCCGTGACCAAACACAATTCCAAACAGGCGCTTATCTGGTGATTTCAACATTATTCTAGATCAACGGTCAGAAATTAATCTAATGGTGAGATCTATGGTCCACACTCTTTCAACATAGTAGAGCTTTAACACTTGTCCATTGTGTGATTTTAATCCTAGAGCAACACATCATCAATTTTATCGACGATCCAGATTAATAGCACAACACATCCTTAGAATTAATTGCCATGCAACTTGTGGTGAGTGATTTCTCCTCTGTCATGGACTTGTGTCCTCAATGGATGGTTAGCTATTCACTTCCTTGTACCTCTGACAGACTTTGAACCTTTTCACACCTTGAATATCTATGGTTATGATTTAATCAATCGTTGGATGGACAGGTGGTGGGATTTCGAGACTTCGGTGCTCCGGTACTCTGGGATATTACAACTCTAAAGTTTTTTTTCAACTCCCCTGGAGTTATACATGTCAAATTTCTTACCCTATCTTTCCACTTGCTTGATCTAATGGTCATGATAAATACCGAATTATCTTATATCAACGACCTAGGTGATTTTTCTACTTCATTCTTCGACACTTTTGTTGGTAGAAGAAGATGGAAATTCTCGGAGGCCATAATCTCGAAGATGACATGGCATGTTGATGTCACTTATAGTGATGTGGACCAATGGTATGTGTGCAACGTATCACTCAAAAATGGACATGTCAGGGTCCAAAAGGCTCTGAATTCATGTGACATGTGTCCCCCATATGGCACCCTTGATTACGTGGTCTAAGACACGTCGTCAACCAAATGGGTGGTCCACATACCTCTTCTCCAAATCTGATAGCCTGCATGATTTTGTGACTTCATCTTTTCAACTCATGGCTTCAGCACTTCGTAGCTTTTCCTAGCCTCCAGTAATCGCCAAAGTGGTGAAGTTTTGGAGTCCTGCAACTTATGTTATCCTTCCACTCCTGATATAATGTCTCACTTTACTCCTGAATTATTCCCTTGATTTAATAGTTTGCAGATTTCAAGGTTTTATTACTTCAAGATTTCATGCATTTTCCTGGTATCCAATAATCGTTGAAGTGGCGAAGTTCGAAGTCACAAAAATTTATAAAGTTATGCTATAATTTGATCAATGATTAAGGATTATCTCTCTCAATATGATGGTTGGGACTTATTCTCTCCCATCCTTTGGCTTCACCTCTATCTGACAGTCCTTGTTATACCCAAAATTTCTCAACTAGATCTGATGGCTCTTTCTTACATGGCTCTCAATATAATGGTCTAGAACTCCTTGATTCAACGGTTGTGATTTCTCCCAAAATTCAAAAGGGAACTGTCAAGATTCCATGATCCTTTACAAACTATCTCTATCTTTTTCCTTATTTGACATCAATTCCAACACCATAACACCATGTTCAACATTTAATATATTGGGTAAATGGAGTCTTGGATGTGATATTTAGACCCACAATATCCCTAGGGGTGTAAGCCCTTTTACTCCCTAGGGCTTGCAAATCAATCTAAGGTAGATATAGGAGGGTGTACACCCTTGTACTCCTCATAGAAACCTTGCCAAAAATTACTTATCAACCAACAAATGAGATGAAAATTGGTGGAGGGTGTATGCACTTATACTCCCCTAGGGTTTCAAAAAAGAAAAGAATGGAACAAGATGAAAATACTAATTAATGCAGACATTTCCTTACCAATTCCACAAGATGCAATATCAAACCCTAGTTTACCAAACCATATCCATCCATAAGAAAGAGAATAAGTCTCCAAGAGGTGAGCACCACCTTAGCTCCACAATATACAAAGAGAAATCACCAAAATAAATTTAAACGAGAGAGAGAGATCCAAATTTCCCAAAGAGGAAACAAATTTCATCCAAGTATCATTCTCACAATGGGAGAGATGTGTTTTAAATGAAATGAATCTGATATATATTTATACTAAACCTCTAATATAAAGTATTTCCATTTAACAAGGGTAAACCACAAAATAAGGGAGACATTTCCCTTTATTTTTCCCCTTTACAAATTTTAAATTCAATTTTCACATAAGAAAAACCCTAAAACATGATGTCATCCCCTTGAGGGGTGATGTTTTGGCACATGTAGGAAGTCATTGGGGTTGGAAAGGGTAGCACTAGGGCTCCAAATTCCATGTATCTTCAATTCAAGAGTCTTCTCCTCAATGCAAGAGATCTTCCATCAAAATGTGCCAAGTTTCCATCTTCACCACCACATGACCTAGCCCCAAGAAAGAAAGTCATCAAGCCTAGACACATGGTATAAGATATCCCAAGTAGGTCATTGGGATGGAAGAAATCTAGGTGTCACTATCCAAGGTGTTCTGTCCTCCCTCCAAATCCTACAATAATAATCTAGTTTGTGGGCCATGACATCCAACTTGTGGGATTCTTGCCCCAATGAAGGCCCAAGATGGGCTTATTCCTCCATATCTTCCACCAGTCAAGGTTCTCCTAGAAACAGGCTTAGTGTGGTGATATTCATTTTGGACCAGGGTTATTGTAACACACACCCACGATGGGGGATAAAAAATTTCTCTTTTCTTACAGGACATATTCTCTATTCATGGTTTCCAATTTGGAAAGTTGGGGAACCAGTTTGACCTCTTGGTCAAGGATCTCTGATTCTGAAGCAAAATGAATCTCTAAGACCTTGATGGTCTCATTCTGTAATTAAAAATAGACCCTTTCGACATTCGGGTGCAGGTCTAATAGTACCCGTGACCTTCCCCTTTGTGCCTACAAAATCTCAGAGTCTAGGCGCTAGCTCCTTTTCTTATAAGCCCCTTCCTTGATATGACCTTGGGTGATGGCCTTACACAACCACACGATTGTGGGCATGGCCAAGGGTGGTTTGAAACCAAACTACTTTTTTCCCTACAATTCACCTTAAGCCTCCATGTGTCCTTTCTCCAAAACCATGGTCTAGATTGAGGCCCACCCTCAACTTTTTAAAGTTTGTGAACCTTTGGTCCCTGCAATGCGACGGGACCATCGATATCATCAACCTTGATGGTGCTTCTCAACTAATGGCTCAGATCCATCCTTTTTGAATCTACGGATCAAATCTAACCTTTCTAAATCAACGAATGTGATTTATTTCATGATTCAGTTTTTGAGAGTTTCAACTCTCAACCCTCGCTTCCTCCTCAGTAGCTATCTTCTGGAGTGTAATATCTACTAACACCTATCACTATAGATGTGCAACTATGATTTTCCTCCGTGAGACCAGCCTTTAGGAGTTTTAGTTCTCAAATTATCATTTCTTCTGGAGAGATTTCTCCAAAATAGTAGATCATCTTCCACGTGTCCTCCTCAATCAACGGTTTTGCTCCTGCTTCGGAACTTTGGCCTCCTCAACCAGATCAACGGTCCTTCAGCTCCCTCCTTGATCAATGATCGAGACCTTTTTTGGTTCTTCGGACCTTTTCCTCCTCTCGTTTCTTCCAGAGTTCCAGATCTGGTGATGCGTGTCCACCTTCACATCGATGGCTCTTGTCACTTTAGATTTTCAGACTTCAGAAATCTCAAATCTCAACTCTCACTTTTCCCCAATGGATTTTATCCGTAATTGATAATCCACTGACGCGTGTCCCTCCCGTATCAATGGTTGTGATCCCTTCATGTCTTCGGACTTCAGATTTCTCAATCCTCAACTTTCACTCCCCCTCGACATATGTGGATTACTATCATGTGTCCTCTCAAATCGGATGGTTGATAGTTACTTCGGGTCTTTACACAAAATCCATAGATTTATGCCATGTCCCCCTTAATCTGTTGGTTGTGAATTACTTCATTACTTTACTCAGAGTCCATATATTTATGCCACATCTCTTTTGGATCAAATGCTCTAGATTCACTTCAGGTATTCGAGCTTCGACAGTATCAATTCTCAACCAAAACCCCTGTGTGATTCACCCGAAGCTCACAATCTATTAACATGTGTCCTCTTTAAATCAACATCCCTTGTCTACTTTGGGACTTCGGCCTTCGGAGATCTCAGATCTCAATTTTTCTCATTCTTTGTTCCTCTCGAAATGGTTTTACTGAGAGTCCGTGATCTGATGAAATGTGTCCTCCCACAAATCGATGGCTTCCGACTACTTTGGTTGTTCGAGATTTAGTGAGTTTGAACTCTTCTCCTTGGCATTCTCCCAGAGTTCTTCCACCCATAGTTCATGATCTGTTGCCACGCACCCTTCTGGATCTACGGCCTAGATTCTCTTCAGCTTTTAGGGCTTCGGGAGTTTGTCTTACTCCTCACTTGGAAACCTATGAAGTAGTTTTCCCCGAAGTCTCTGATCTATCAACATGTATCCCCTGTCGGTCTACAGACATGATCTACTTCATCTCTTCATCTTTCGGGAGTTTCAAGCTTCTACACACTTGTTTCCTTCTGAAGTGCATTTACCTGAAATACATGATCTCCTGACACGTATCCCCCTGCCGATCAACGGTCATGATTTACTTCATCTATTTTTACTCCTCCTTGTCCACAAACCTCTAAAGTTTCAGATCTTATGCCACATGTCCTCCTTGATGATGGAAAGTTCCAAATTACTTTAGGACTTCGGGACCTTGACAAGTCCACTCTCCTGAGCACACAAGGGTTAAGTCTCATGCACTTGCTTTCAGATCCAATGGTTACTCTTCCTTCGTGCTCAGATCCAATAGATGGCATTTGTTCCTCTCCTTTGCGCTTCCTTTGTTCACAGGAGGTTTATCTAATGGTAATTTCTCCTCTCCACAATCAATCTGATGGTTGTTGTCACTCCTCCTCCCGAGCTTTAGAATTCCTCTAGCTTAGAGGATTTTCTAAGTATTCAAAGGCCTTGGCCTTTGTTCCTCCTACGAGTCTGTCTCTTGGACCTCATCTGCACCTTTGAAAAGTGCTTATCTCTTCTAAGCTTGATATTCTTGAAGATCTCGATTTCCCACGCACTCATTGCATTTCAGGGATGTCTTCAAACTCAAATCGAAGGTTCACGATGATCGATGGTTCACAGTAATTGTGGGGCCCCAACATGCATGCTCTTTTTTAGAGAGCTCAACCTCTGCAATCTGGAAAGTGCTCACTCAACTCTGGTCATATCCTAGTCATTGATCTTCCATCCCCAACGAGATCAATGATGTGGGTTGATTTCGGGCCGTGATCTAGCAGGTCTATTGAATTCACATTTGCACTTCGCAATGATTCCAAACCGTCGATTAAATTGAACAAATCGTGTTTAATTCAGTAACTCCAATGAGTATTTGAGTTGATATGATGATCGGGATGGCCTCTCTTCCCATTAAATGACTTTCATCCATATCTGTTGTCATATTCTTAAGTCATGGGTAGTTCTGGTAACTTGACTATCATCTACCTCCTAGATCTAATGGTCAGGACGGTTCCTGAGCATCCTCAGATCTAAGTTTCAGAGTTAACTTCGGGACTTTAGGACTTAAGGGATTTTACCTCCTTTAGTATGAACTCGCTCATTTCACCGAACTCGCAAAGTTCGAATGACTCCAAGGGTTAACTCCCACACTCTTTCCCATATCCAATGGTCACAATAGACTGTGGCTTCTTCTGAATATATTTTATTCATTCATCTTCCAAACAAGGGAACCTTCCCTTTCGATACTTTAGCCTCGCTACTCTTCCTGAGCTTTGTTATCTTTTAAGGGCTTAATATCTTTGAGCTCTTTCTCTTTAACTTAATGCTTGGAATAATCCTTTCGTGCACCCCTTACACTCATTCCTCAAATCTAGAACTTGAGTGGTTCTCGATCTCTGCCTACCTCGTAGAGAGCCTGTGCATATGTGCACTATCTCTCCTAATATTTGACAAAATCCCTCCTCCAAGGGACTCAGAATGACTAGGAGTGTCAACATGCATACATGAAATTATGCCCAAGGTCGACGAACTCACAGTTCGTGGATCTAGATTAAGACACCACGGGGCGTAAGAATTTATGAATAAAAAACATATCCAATCCATACTTTCTTAAATACACAATTTAAATAGGAATAAAGAGATACAGTATAACCATTAAGAAAACATACACATCCCTGGGTCCTTCACAGTATATCCCATTTCATTACATAATTACAACTTAATTTCATAGGGTATGAGAATACTTATCTATTACAAGTTGCATCCAACCAACTAACTATGGGTGTGTGCCTTTCCACCCAACCATAGGCTCAGAGGAATTCATTCTTATCACTTTGGCCACCCCCGTGCCAAGACACGATATCACTAGGGAATTTCTTCCATCTCTCATAGAAACTCTCTCTGTCACAGCGACCCTGCGAGGTTTATCAGATGCTTCCTCGGCATCAAGCTCACATTCAGGTCCTTCAAGCCATGGATGATTTTAAGGATGGAAATTTGTTTTAAAATGTAGAAACCTTGGCGAATCTTACTAATCCTTCATATGCCAACTATAAATGTTTGGCGATATTTTTGTAAAAAAATTCAAATTTATAAGGAT
>JZKD02S0921112.1:63259-110262 GCA_000966675.3 Picea glauca | reverse complement strand
CTCCATCATTTCGTCCCTCTGTCGCGTGAGAGCTTGCTCAAGCAACAGATTGATAGGATCGTCTGCTCCGTCGTTTTTCTTTTCTTCCGCCATTGAGGGTTTCTTGGGTGTGCAAGAGTGATTGTCTTCAAGAGAGACAAGCTCAAGACCCAACTTGCTATACTTGGACCTCGTCGGGGACATGCACTGAAAAAAATGATCAAGAGCAGCCTGCTCTGATACCACTGATCAGGATTATTTTTGCCATGAAATGAGATCGGAAATATAATAAATAAATGCACAGAGATATCACAGATATTTAATATTATAATAGAAATGTATTGGACATGCAACCATAAACACAGATATACAGTAATACACAATTTCTATTAATGAAAGAAATGTACAAAGACTGTAAAAATACAAAGTGGAAGACTCGCTAGAATGGTGGCAGCTTATCTCTGAGAAGAGATGTGATGACTAATCGCATTCACAAGAAGATGATTACAATGAGGCTCTGAAGTCCTTTTTACAATAAGTAGGAATTCCAAAAACCCTAGACATCCAAAAACCTAACCTTGGGAGATGAAGCGCCAAAAGTCATGTGGGGCCCGTTTGGGTAAGTGTGTACATCAACTTCCCGGGGTCGTAACTTTTGCATACGATCTCTGTTTTATGTGTGTGATAGCTCGTTGGAAAGGTATCGTCGAGGACATTCATTTTTGGGGATCAATTATTCCTTTTACTATCATTGAGAATATCTATATCAAAAAAAAATCATTTGGGCCCTCAAAATGGCCCCGAAAGTTAAAACCTGCTAAAAATAGTAAATTGCCAAAATTGCCAGAAAGTCATTTTGAGCCATTTGGAAAAGGTGGGTGGCCACTGATATCCACCTGGATCACTAAATCACCATTTTGATCCTGTGATTTTGATAAACCACGATATTCGCCCTTTTGATTGGGAATGGAATGTAATCACATCTTCATTTGTTAATTATAGGCATCATGTAATGATTTCCTAGTGGTATTACGTACATGCCTACAACATAGCGTTAATGCATTGGATCCCATTAGAACTCCACAGTTAAGCGCACTCAGGCTAGAGTAGTTCTTGGATGGGTGACCACCTGGGAAGTCCTAGTGTTTTACATGCCTATGGATTTTATAAACTTAGTCCAATTTATCCCACATGCATCATGGGAATTGGTGTCCTCTCACTCTCTCATATAATTGAGGTGAAGGAGGCCCTTTAAGCATGCAATGGAGTGTGATGTAAAACTTGTTGTCAAATAATGTCAAAGAAGCATAGCCAACATCTCATTCCTTCCAGAGATAGTCTACCCCATTCTTCAAGTTTGTGTTCTATTTTCTATCTTATTCAGTAATAGAAGTTGGGTTTCACTGTTTTTTTGTGTTCCCTTCTATATTTTTGTGTATTTAATTGTTATATATCGGTTGTATTTATGTCTTCATTTCGTTCTCAAAATAATCTAGATCACTCTAGTTGATGTTCCTAGATATATTACAATAGGTCGGAAGAGACCTGTATGGGATCGTCAAACTCTGCAAGAGGAATAAGGACATCCATCTCCTCATGGTACCTTCTGAGAGAGAAAAAGAACTCATATATATTTACTCTATGCCACAACTACGAGCCACATCATTGATTTTGAGCCTTCCTTTTATGAGGAGGCATCTAGTCATCTAGCATGGAGAGATGTCATGATCGAGGAGTATCAATCCATCATGAAGAATGATGTGTGGGATATTGTTCTGAGACCTGAGGGGAAGTTTGTAGTGACTTCCAAGTAGATCTGTAAGATCAAACACACAGCTGACGAGAGCATCGAGAAGCACAAAACAAGATTTTATTCTAGAGGATTCTCTCAAGTGGAGGGAATATATTATGAGGAGACATTTTCTCCTATTGCTCAATACACTTATATCCAGATGATTATTTCCCTTGCAACATCCATGGTTTAGCGACTACATCAAATATATTTGAAGACAACCTTTCTGAGTGGAGAGATTAAGGAAGAAGTATACATCGATCAACCATATGGTTTCATGATACATGAGAAGGAGCATCATACATGTAGGTTAGAGAAGGCCTTTTATGGACTCAAGCAGGTACCTCAAGCTTGGTATGCAAGGATTGATGGACACCTGATGAGTTTGGGCTTCAGAAAAAGTGTTGTTGATCCCAATATATACTACAATATTGTTAATCATGAGTCCTTTATTTTGGTCCTCTACGTTGAAGATTTATTCCTCACTGATACAAAGAGCCTTATTGTTGAATGCAAGTATGTGTTGGCCTCTAAGTTTGAGATGAAGTACCTTGGTATGATGCACTACTTCTTGGGAATAGAGGTGTGGAAGAGAACTGATGGGATCTTCCTAAGTCAGGGGAAGTAAACAGTTGAGATATCGAAGAAGTTTGGGATGATGAACTATAATCCCATGATTACACCAATGGTGATGAATTTGAAGAAACTAAGTGTGTCTTCTTCCGATTCTGACGAAATTTATCATGTTAATATATTTCATGTAACTATGGAAGATATTCTTGTATAGTTGTGTAACATTCATGTTTCCCCCAGCTTGTAATTAATCATTAATTATGATTACCATGATGTGACATGTGAACAATGCAAATATATTATTGTTTAGATTGTCAATAACTCACTAGGGGGTGAATCCTTGAAGTACTGGCCATGATATCACTAGAGGAAAGAGTGAGGAAAATGTGGAGGGGATTCATTATGTCAAAATGACCCAAATTCTCTTTGTTAAAATAATAAGCCTCATCTTGATCCCAAGGAAAAATCAGTTAATGAAAGAAGGAATGGTGGTTGAACAATCAACTAACCCCATGAATGGAAGCATGGAGAGCCTAGATGAGGAGACAAAAAATTGTCATCCCAAAGTACCACAGAGTGTATTTTTCCTACAGGCCCAGACTAGCCTGAATTTTTTCTAACAAAAGGAACAAGACAAGTACAGAACCTCCTTGAGGGAAAAAGGGGAGAGTGTGTGAGGCTCTTCAGTAGAAAAAGACAAGAAAGAGACCATGTCCAAAGGGGGCGGGTGACTCGGATATGCTAAGAGGAAGGAAAGGAAAAGGTACAAGTTGCTCTCTTTAATGGAGAGAATCCATAAAAATATGACATGAGCAAAGGGTTGTGAGCTTGATGTTGAGGGAGCATCTAATAAACCTCGCAAAGGCTGTCATAGAGAAAGAATCTCAGAGAAACTAAAAAATTTCCCTAGTAAGATCATGGCTTGGCATGGGGGTGGCCAGAGTGTTAAGAATGAATTCCTATGAGCCTATGGTTGTGTGGAGAGGATAACACCCATAGTCAGTTGGTCGGCTATCAACTGTTATAAGTATTGCATAGACTCTATAAAATTGAATTTAAATGTCTAATTGAATTCTTGTAATTGCTCTATACAGAAAAATCCTTGATATATAGGGATGATGGAATATTATTGTATCTTGTTTGGATGCTAGATAATTGTAACTCTGGTGGTCTATCCGACTGAATACTTTGAGGTAGAGTTTGACCATTATACCTATGAATGGTTTTCTACTTACTTATACCTAAAAAGGGAAAATTATCAATAATGGGGTTCTAAATGAATTTGGGACATAAGGAAATGGCCTCTGTACTGGTTAGAATATTCCTCAAAGGGATCAATCAGGTATTAATTCCACAAGGAAAGAGTTGGGATAGACTACACAAGATCGTTTGGGTCTGGTAAATCCCTCGATTTACCTTTACATGTTTTAGAGCTTGAGTTCTATAAATGGAAGGCGCTTCCTTCAAAACAAGTCATCCAAGTAATAGCGGGATCATTCCCATGGCCTTAATATAATTTTGACTGAGATCTAAAGTTGTATCCCTCATAACTTATCAAAATGCTCATATGACTAGAACCATGGAACCCAATGCTATGCCCGACGAGAGCTAAGTCTTCTGAGTTTCGAGGCTTCAGAGGTCCGGATCTCTGGGATGTTGGAATCCTCATAACATCCATATTTCACTGAAGGTGACCTATCAAATTGGTAACTTGACGGATGATCAACAGTTGGCAGGCAGTTACCCTTCATCATAGAGTTCATCCCCTTGATAAAACCCAATCCACTCCTCAGACACGAAGTAAAGTGATCTTTTGATTTGAGGGTAATCGGGATCTCCCATGACTGATGGATCTACATTGTGGTCAGTCTAACACTGACCACTTCAGGAGAAAAGAAGTGTTATAAAACTAAAACCCCCAAATTTCAGAATTGCGAATTCATTTGGGCCATTGATCTAAGGATCCTTTAGGATTTTTCTTGGTTGTCTAATCATGGGGATGTGCATATAACCTTGAGAGCACGTGGGGGTCCACATGTCGATCAATGGTGATGCCACATGTGTCAACCTTGTGGAATAAAAAAGAGATGTCAACGACCTAAGGTATGTTTCATGTATCTTACCAGCATGTTTTGGGTTGATAGATGTCCCTCTAGGAGTGGCCTAACACTGAGACCTAGGGACCCTAGAGCTAGAGTTGTGAGTCATTGTTTGGGGAGTCCATTGAGATCCTCTCCCAACCATCTGATCCACTAGTGGAAGTATTTGAGGATATCACTTCAGTGAATTTATACTCTGGAAGAAAGGGAGGACTAAATAGGTGGAACCCCCAAATGTCAAAGTCGCGAAGAAACAAGGACTGTCTATCTGAGGATGCGTCAATATTTCTCCTGACCATTGGAACTAGATTGTGTTCAGCCCGACGTTGACCACTTCGGGAAAAAAAATGAAATTACACAGCCAAAACACCAAACTCCAAAGTCGAGAAGAAATGGAGGTCGTATATTTGGGGATCTACGTGGATGTGTCTCAGCCATGGGATAAAATTTATTGGTAGGTTGTTGGCAGTAGTCCAGGACTTCGGAGCTCCAGGTGATTTCGTAGGCAGGAGAGGTTAAAGGCTTCTGGAGGCTATCCATATGGAGTGACATGGTGTGATGAAGTCACCTAGGGTAATGTGAACCCAGGTTCAGCATGCCATGTGTCACCTTGATTCATGATTTTAAATACCTCATATGCCAATTGGAATGTGACCTGTATCTGTTACAGATTATTTTGGTCACCCTGGTGATGTGTCTACAAGCATGTATTCATCCTCTCAAAAGGATATTTCCCATAAGAAAAGTGAGTGTTTTCATGCTCTACAAGGCTTGTTTTTAGAAGGATGTCATAGGCTAGTAGCATTTTACAGTGCGGAAATGTTGATTTCTGTAGGCTGCTCCATACCTAGCCTGCAGGGTTTCAGTAGGCTGCTATATAGATAGGGTGCGATGGCGTTCTAAAATTGAGAGAAAGGAAGAAGTTCATGAAATTTCTAGAATGAATCTTCTAGAATATGAGGTGGTATCTGTGTGGTTGAGATCCTACCCGACTCTCTAATTTGGTGGGATCATATTGAACTCTTTAACCATCTCTCTTTCTCCTATATAATGATGGATTTCTCATGGAAAAGGTTAAGCATTAAGAAAGCAAGAGCAATTAAGGAATGATTAAGGTTGAATAGGCTGTGAATTGTGTGAGGTACTCTACATCATATGCTTGAAGGATTCATCTTATCTTATAAAGTTATTGTGAATCATCTTCATTCAATATTGGAGCAAGTGTGTGTGTCAAGAGAAAGGGCCACCGAAAGGGAACTTAGCGACATAAAGGTTGTTTGGTTGTATCTTCCAATTTCTCTTAATATAATATAGTGGCATGTTTATTTCCCATAAAATCACTCTCATTTTATTGCATGATTCCTTGATCACATGTATAAGCCTTCATTAAATATACTATTATTGCTTTCACTTTGGTTGGTTTGTGTTTCATTGCAGGATCAATAGCACAAGAGCATCGGAGCGAAGTAGGGACAACAAAGACATAAGGAAGCGATATTCAAAGGTATGTTACTCATCCTTTATTTGACCATAGATTCAATTATTATAGCTTAGGGAAAGCACCATGTCTTGTCTTGTTTTTTTCTAGATCTAGGTGGATCTAGGGAGATCAGTTTATGTCCGCATTTACCGATATATCCAATAATCAAAATTGGCGACTCCATTGGGGATACGATCTGTTTTTTATTTTTTATTGTCCATTTTCCCTTAGCCTATTTTTTTTCATTATGTTTTAGTCTCTGAGTCCGTCAGGGATCAATCCAGACTCTCTGGCCTTGAAAGTTTCCAAAATTTATTTATCCTCTTTCCAATTTTCTTGTGTTAACAAACGTTCCCGCACTGTACTCTATATGTCACCTGCGGAAAATTTAAAGTGTCGCACCCTAACTGTTTATGCCAGTGTGGAATTTATGCACCCTACCCATTGCTAGCCTATAGAAACTGGCGATTTCCACACTGTAACCTACTATTGGCATGTGGCAATGTTTGTAAAAAAAATTGGATTGGGTCTTGATTATCTTTTGATGCCCATTTTTGTCTTGATCACCTGAAGCGAACTTTTGAGGTCAGTATTTGATTGATTTCTTCATTTAAACTTTCTTTTTTATTGGTTTTCAAATATTGGAAACCCTTCATTATCATTTTGTAAGTTTTTTGCTTCTTGATTTTTATCAACAAGGATATAATCTTTGAACGTAGATTTGGGTGCTTGATTGATTAAAAGTCTTTCTTCTGAGTGAATTTTTGGATTATCTTACATTTTATGCATTGCTTGTTGATTTGAAAGTTATTTCTTGTTTGCATTTGATAAACACTTTCTTGTCATCTTTGTTTTTATCTTCATTGAAAGTTTGATTTGGGTTTCTATTGAGTGTATCTATTTTCTTTGATTACATTTCGTTTCTTTAGTATACCTCAGATTTGGTTCCGGAAAGGAAAATTAAATTCATTCATTCTTTTTACGTAATAATTCATAAAAATATTTTCATTTCAAAACTGACAGAGAACAAGTTGAGAAATTCCATTTCTTATGATTGTTTGGAATCATAGTTTATTCGAGAAAATAAATTATACTTCGTAGCTTTTGTGTTTTTGGAAAGATATCTTCTCTCTATTGTAGATAGAATTCATTGAACGAAATATTGCATCATTCATATCTATTTTCATATTGTTGGGTTGAGGTTTCTCACAACAATGGTTTCATATCCATCTCCCTCTTGAGTAAACAACAGCCTCTTAAAAACATTGCATAATTTAAAAAATTACTTCGTAACTTTCATTTTCTAGGGATATTTTACACCAACATTAGTAAGGCTAGTGCTTTGGAATAGGTTGTGAGACACACTCTCCAAAGAACAAAACACACAATAGCATCTTGTGATAGGGAGTGTTCAAATCCATTTGAAACATTTTGTCCTAGAAATCCCTTCTCACACGAGGGTCAAACCTGAGGTTGCATTGAGACTGACAGAGTTATTCACCCTGCTTTGTTGATCTTGGTGTAGAGATTGTGCATATTATGGGGGTCACTTGAAGGTATACCCAAAATGATGAGTGGAAGCCTCTCAAGTTTATTTTTGGATAGATACCCTACCTTTGCGCGTGGATTGGACTATCGACTGTTTCCCCAAGCATCATTATTGTTCTTGGTAGCCTTAGTTGCCTATATTTTTAGGGTCTTACACGAGGTGACTATGGAGGGGCAAGTTTTCACTGTACCTGGAATCGACATTGTCCAGACTCACTCAAGCTCCTTGGAGGGTATACCCATGATTATGTGTGGGATATTGCGCCAGGGTGTAAGTTTGCTAAGCATGTCATAAACATAACTTTTCCACCCGCTCTATCCTATTCCCTTCTTATCTTGACTTCGCGACGTTGGATTTCATCACCAACTAGTGACATTGAAGTGATTAGCAAGTGTTGTTTGTTTTCTTATTTGGCCATAGATTTTTTGCGTAAAATATTTGGCTCGGCCAACATCGACCCTCCATGTCATTCGCGTAGGGTCTAGGGACTTCCTCCATTAAAATATGGAGGATTACCTCCCTCTACCCTCTCAGTCACCAGAGCGCTCTCCTCAACAGAGCGAGGTCTAAGATATTGTAACCTCACACGAGGAAGGTTCTACCTCTTTAGAAATTTTATGAATTGTTTTTCATTCTCTAGAGGCTTTCTGCATTCCTCCTGGATACGAGAGACGTATTCTCCGGCTGAATTCATGTGAAGAACTTGTTGTTGACACTTCCGGAATACCGACTGGACCCCATTTAGGCACTAGAGTCAGGGATCCTCTTTGGACTACTGACATATTTATAAGCCCGCCTTGCACGGTGCGGGACCTTTACGTCTCAAGGGCAAGTGCTGATATACTTGTCGTATCACAAATACCCGCAGTGTCTTCTACCTACACGGTACCACCAAACCACTTTTTTGGTGCAACCAACCATATCACTGTCATTCCAGACACACAGTTCATTGGTCCTAGCTCGACTTTTTCTCTCCAGATGGCCCATTCTACTATGGTCCCACATGTTATGACTATTTCTACTAGGAATGTGGTGGTTAGCCAAGCTCCCATTGGTCCACCACTCTTGTCTAGACCTATCGTGTCACTTCCTCCTGGGTATCATACTTTGAATCCTTCCACTATTATCCCTACCCAGGTCCCATCCTGAGTTTCTGGACTTTTTGTTCCACCTGGGTACAACGGTGTTGTCGATTTTGTTCCTACCCCTTCCCAGGTCCTCTCCAGAGGGTCTTATCCACCCTTTTTCGGGGGATCTAGCCCTAGTGGCTCCAATCCAATTGGAAGCACCCATCATCCACTCATGTCTGGTTACCATATTCTTGTTCGAGGACAACATAATGTTGGGGGATATCCTCCACTTGGAGGACAACCTCAAGTTGGACTCTACAACCCCCTGTATGGGCAGAACACATCTGGATCAGTAGCCCACCTTTGGAATCTCCTAGCCCAAGGAAATCCACAATCATCTGGGGGGAAATAGTATCAAGGCAACCCTTTTATACTCCCTCACTAGCACCAGCCATATTCAGGTTCTTTGGGTTCCATTTGGGGTCCACACGTCCAGTCTAGTGTCCCTTTCCAAGGGAACATTTCCAACCAACCCAACCCTATGGGCTACATGCCTCCACATCCTTGGCTGAATATCTCAAGGCACTCCACATACATGTAGATTTCTTATGGTGCTACTGGTATACTAATGGGATTTCCTCCCCAAAGTCACCAGTACCCTCAAGTGAATAGACAACATCCTTTTCTCGCCACTTTGGATCTACCCGATTTGTCTAGAATCTTGAATGATCCTATCTAACTTTCTCCCCATTGGCTCGTGATACCCACCAAGATACCGTCCAACATTCCCAAATTTGATGGTAAATTGGGATAAAACCCAAACAACCATGTCATGAATTTTCACCTTTGGTGCTCGTCCAACTCTTTTATGGATGACTCCATTCGGTTACATATCTTCCAACGAACTCTCACGGGTTCAACTGTAAAGTGGTATATAGAATTACTACGAGGTTTATCTAATGACTTCAACACCCTTGCCATGGATTTTCTCACATATTACCAATTTCCTATTCGATACGAGACAAGAACCGAGATTTTTAGTTCCTTTAAACAATCTTCGGCCACTCATATTTTCGATCACATCCATGAGTGGAGACGAAGACAACGTTTGATCAAAATCAACCTTGCTGATCATTTATTGGCTAAATGGTTCACTAAATCATTTGTGAATGAAATCTCATGTGATATTTCCATGGGTGGCGTTTTCACTGAAGAGAAGGAAATTAGTCATGCTCAGTACTTAGATCTCATTTATTCACAAATGAGCACTCTTTACGACTTACTCCCTGATGCTCCTTGCCCTTCTACCACCGCTACCTCAACAACCCCAACAGCTTCTCATGCTACCGATGGTGTGATTGGAACCTTCCATGCTGACACCAAATCCATGTCGGCCACTCACACCAATCCCAAATATTATGCTTCTAATGTTCAAAATGCTCTAACTCCTACTCCTTCCACCGAAAAAACTTTTGAGGTTAACTCTGTTCAATCCACCCCTGCTGGAAAAAATAAATCTAAAAAAGGAAAGGGTAAGAATAATAAGGATAGAAATAATAATCCACAGTCTGATAAACCCAAGACCCAGTCATTTGATGATAAGGATAAGTGTAAACCTCGATATCCTTGCCTTATCTATGGTGATGATCACTACATGAAATACTATCCAAGACGCGTTGAGGTCACTAAGTTACTTCAAGGGACCAGAAAACCTCCCACACCTATCGTTTTGTCACAACCTTTCCCTTCTCAACAGCAGGCTCAATTGATCATCCATGACCAACCCTCTCCTTCCACCACTTCATATGTTCTTATGTGTACTGGTAATTCTACCAAGAACGACAATGCCATCACCACTTGAGCTAAAGATTATTCTCCTTCAAAGGAGAAAGTTGACAATTTACCACCTTCATTGGTTGAACTGCCTCCTTCAAATTCACCTCCCAATGGTCCTCTTCATATTGAATGACCGGGTCCCAATGTAGTTCTCTTCCCTCCTCCAAAGGGTTTTGTTCAAAAATTTTCTTTCAATCCTAATGCATGTGCTACTCAAAACTACAGTATTGTAGAATATCTTGATCAAGCACCCTCTGCGATGTCATCTCTTGAAGTCCTTCAAAGTTATCCCACTCAATGGAAGGCACTGTTAAAGGCCATTGGTGGAATTGATCCCACAGATACGAATTTGATAATCTTTGACTTGGAAGATCACATTATGAGGTTACCTCCTCAGTTGGCATTTCAAATTCAAGTTGTTGTCGAAAACAAGAACATCTGTAGAATCGTTATTGACGAGGGCACCTCAACATGCATCATGTTTTTTGCTTGTTGGAAATCCATTGGCTCTCCCTCCCTCACAGAATCACACAATACACTTAAGGATTTCAATGGTTCTAGTTTTAATCCCTACGATGTTCTTCCCTCGTTGTCTATTACGTTGGAAGGAAAATCGGTCAACGTAGAGGTTGAGTTCTTTGATGTACCCATTGACTATAACCTCTTACCTAGCCATATATGGATTGATTCCATGTCTGCCATCGTGTCAACCCCTTTTCATGTGCTACGTTTCACACATCAAGGAAAATTCGTTATGGTTGACCAACTGTCCTTTTTCAACTCCGATTCCTATAATAGCAACGTGCCATTTATCTCGAAGACACCTCCTGGGTACTAGAATGTCGGTGTGAGTCTCCTAAAAGATTCCACTTTAATGGGTACCTTCCCGATACCACCACCTG
Organism: Picea glauca; assembly: GCA_000966675.3. NCBI lineage: Eukaryota > Viridiplantae > Streptophyta > Pinopsida > Pinales > Pinaceae > Picea > Picea glauca. The sequence continues at coordinate 98,982 of JZKD02S0921112.1, read as the reverse complement.
ATGTTCCACCTCCTTTCTTTGCCTTGATCAACATGATTTCCACCTCCGTTCGTGAAACCCTCGCGTCTTCTACGAAACCCTCGCGTCTTATGAACAGTGGATAGTACCTGATCCTAGTGATTATCTTCGCTATGGAAAACAAATGCCTTTAATTCCGGTTGAATCCACTTATCAAGTCATTCAATCAACAAACCCTTCTACTCCCTCTCTTGGTGATTCATCTCCTGGATCATTTCACATCATCTTTCCTACGGATGAGATGATCATGTCGGTTATGTCTATGGAATATTCCCCATGGGAAGATGGACATCATCATTCCATCCTCTTCCTAGAGCAACACACCATAAAGAGTTACCAACGTATTTCAACTCCGTCGACCATTGTTGTCATTTCCTCTGTTCCTGAGTCAACACACGATGTGATTTATGAAGGGACCCTGAGTAATATTTCACCCACCATTCCTCTTGACATATCCATTAAACCTAGACTTGTTGAAAATGTTCACATTGGAGCCACATGTTCCGATGATGAAGTCGTCACTTATAAAGCTATTTTTCAAGAATTTTGTAACGTTTTCGCTTGGAGTTACAAAGAGATGTCGGGTATTGAGCCCTATATCATTGTACATGAAATTAATACCTACCTGGATGCTATACCTTTTCGGCGGAGACTTCACCCAGTCCACCCTCGTAAAGCCATCGTTATCAAGCTCGAAGTCAAAAAACTTCTTAAAGCCTGCTTTATCTATCCTGTGGCTTTAACCGATTGGTTATCCAATCTAGTTATGGTTAATAAAAAACAAGGCACGATATGTGTATGTGTTGATTATAGGGATATTAATAAATCTTGTCCTAAGGACAATTATCCAACCCCCTTCTTTGACCAGATCATCGATGATTGCACTGGAAGTCAAATCTTCTCCTTAATGGATGATTTCTCCTTCTATAATCAAATTAATATTTTGCACGTGGATCAACACAAGATTGCTTTCATCTATCCTTTGGGTACCTTTTCCTAATGGAAACTGCCTTTAAGTTTAAAGAACGTTTGTGTGACTTTTCAACGTGCCATGTCTTATGCTTTTCATGATATCAAGAACATCCTACAACCATATATCGATGATCTATCATCCCATTCCATGCGTCGTCAAGATCACCCAGCCCATCTCCAAGCCATTTTCATTCACTGTTGTTACTATCGTATACATTTAAACCCACACATATGTGTATTTTTTGTGGAGTTCGGATGACTTCTGGGTTTTATTGTGTCACTTCATGGAATCAGGGTGGACCCTTTGAAGGTTGAGGCTATCCTTAATCTACCTCCTCCGTCTACACTTTGCCAACTCCAAAGTTTGCAAGGGAAAGTAAAACAAATTTGTCGATTCATCCCCAATTACGTTGAGTTAATGTTAGGATTTACTTGACTATTGAAGAAGGGTTATGAGTTCGTACAGGATGAAACTACCAACAAATACTTTGAAGCTTTGAAACTTTCCCTAACCCGCACACCACTGCTTTTCCCACCCATTTATAGTCGAGACTATTTCCTCTACCTCACCGTTGTGGAATCTACCATTGCCATGGTTTTAGTCCAAGAAGATGATTCACACGAAAAACATGTAATTTATTATTTGAGTTGGAGTCTCAAGACTACCAAAGCCAAATACCTACATGTGGAAAAATTGGCCTTGGCAGCTATTCAAGTTGTCCAACGTTTTTGTCACTATATCTTATTACGAAGAACCACTGTCATTTCTGATTGCAACCCTATGCAGCATATCCTTACATGCCAATTTCTAGGGGGAAAGTACTCCAAATGGATTTTGATTCTCTAAGAGTTAGACTTATAGTTTGAATGTGCTAAGACTAAGAAATCATTGGTTTTCGTCGAACTGATATGTGACCTTCCCTCCACTGAGACAGAAAACGTGGCAACAGTTTCCTTTCCTGATGAATCCCTTTATCTTATATGTTTTGATGACGCTTGGTACGGAGATATTATCATCCATCTCTAGACTCAAAATTTATGCCCCGCCCTTTCTAGCACATACTATCATCGTATACAGTATCAAGCCCACCAATACATAATTCTCGGTGACACTCTTTATCGCCATGGTGTTGACTCTATTTTTTGACACTATCTAACCTATGATGATGTTGAGAAAAATTTGAATGGCTTCCACTTTGTAGCATGTGGTGGTCATTTGTTTAGGTATGCCACTGCACAAAAGGTCTTCAAGTAGGGTACTTCTGGCCTTCTTTTTTTAAAGACTATATTGCTGATGTCCATAAGTGTCACGCTTGTCAAACATATAATAATAAAATAAGATCTCATCCCGCTCCTTTACACCCTATAGTTTTCATTGGTCCTTTCACAAAATGGGGCATTGACTTCATGACATGTAACCCTCACTCGACCAGGGGGAATGGATACATCATCGTAGCCATGGATTATTTCACTAAATGGGCCAAGGTGATGCCTACATTCGATAACACCAGAAAAACTGCAACACTTTTCATATTAAATCATATCATCACTTGATTTGGATTCCCGCAAGCTATCATTACTAATCACGGTAGCCATTTTTGAAACTTCATGATGTATGAGCTTACTAAAAAGTTGGTTCTTTGGCATGAAAACTCAACCCCCTACTATCCACATGCCAATGGCCAGTTGAAGCAATAAACAAATTTCTTATCACTATACTTTGACGGATAATAGGAATTCACAAGACAAGTTGGCACACGATGTTGTTTCCATCATTGTGGGCCTATTGGACATCTGTAAACTCTGCCACGGGGCTTACCCCTTTCCAATCAGTGTATGGTATCGAAGTTTTCCTATCGATTGAATGTGAGATACCATCTTTGAAGCTAACTATTGAACTTCTCCCCAACACCTCTACCTAAGAGGAAATTCAATTGTACCTGATGCAATTAGATGAAACCTATCATGATTCCACCCTGGTTATTGAAGCCCAAAAAAAGCGTGTCAAGGCCCAATACGACAAGCATCTCAAGCCACGTGTTTTCTCTGAAAGTGATCTAGTTCTCCTCTATGAACAAGATCGTGATTTACTTGGGGTCGAAAAATTTGAGGCTATGTGGTGAGGTCCTTATATTGTCAAACGGGTGTTGGAGAAGGGAGTTTATGAGTTAGTGGATTATGATGGAATTCCTTTGAGTGAGCCTAGGAATGGGCTTTACTTAAAGAAGTACTATTCTTAGGTCATATTTGCATGAGTTCTTGTATTTTTATTATATCATGCTATTGTGTGCTACTTTTGTATGCTTTTTCATTATTTGGTTTCGACCCTCGGTTTCTTACCTTGCGTTGTTCTTGGTTTCTATATTTCAGTGCCTTCGCTACCCTACATTGGCTTCATCGATGGAGCTAGTCATAATACTCATAATTTAACATCTGATGCTTGGGCAATTTATGCACCTATGAATGAATTAATCAATCTACATGGTGTCTGCCTCGATCATGAAACTAACAATATCATGGAATATAGTGCATTCATTGAATTGTTGACCAACATTATTTCATTTGGAATCTATCACCTTGTTTTACGAATTGATTTGCAGTTAGTGGTACTACATTTAAGTAATGTCTATGCTATCCAAATTCCTACTTTGTTACAAGTATATCTACGAATTTGCCTCTTGGAACGTTACTTTGATTACATTGAATATTAGCATATTCCTAGATGTCCAAATACATTAACAGATGCATTAGCTAATTATGTGTTAGACAAAAATTTGAGACACATGTAAATCCAACCACAATTCACATTAAATCAAGTCCATAGAATCCTCATGTATATATATAACAATTAAAGTGTTCTACAAAAAGGTTTTTTCATCCGAAGAACAAAAATATCAAAATGAGAAGAACTTGGCTTCATATACAAAATAGCATCAAGGATGTTGCTCACGTTAGCACACTACCTCATGTGCTACCCTAAAAAGTAGTCGACGAAGTGAACTAGATACGTCCACATTATGGCACTGATAACACCTCAGAATCTCATCGATGGAGATGTTTGGGATATCTATTGTCAATCTCGCTAGGTTCTACTCGACCACCTCATAGTCACCAGCATCCCATCCTGCTACCACGGATTCTTCCCCTCATCTATGAATAGGGGATGTACCTGGAGGACGGTGTGGCCCTACATCTGCATTGTCAAAATAAAATTATTAGTCATCGGATTGAAAGAATAAGAAACATTTTATATTTCAAAATTCACAAAAACATCATAAAAACAAAATGTATTTCTTACCTAGATCTCCCCACTGAAAGCCCTCAGGTAAAACCAAGTCAGGGTCGCCTATGAAATCTAAACCGGCATATGTATAATCATCCACCATCAAAATTTGAGGCCTCAAATAGCCAACAAATACATCATTATACTTCACGATGGGGCCCGCCACATGCCAAGCCATGAGGTTGCACCACCTCTTCATCCTTAGGTCTCATCGAGTTGGTATGCCCCACTCTAACTATAAACATAAATGGGGGACCCTCTCTAGGAAAAAAGACACTAAGATAGACCTGTATCCAAATTGCTTCAGGTCCCCTCTCTTGCATTTTGTCAGTTGTGTCTTCATGCTACGAAGAACTCCTTCGCTCCAATTAAAAACTCAAGGTTCCATGCACTCTATTTCATATTGAAAATAGATTTGGAGGGCCATGTGAGGAGATGCACTCCCCACCATATGTAAAATGTTAAAAAGAATAGTCTGGAGGGGTAAATCCAAGACACCCCTGATGGCAAATTTTCCCTTACGTCTCTCTGCCTCGGGATCACAGTATTGGCAGAGATATTCACTCATTGGTAGACCACCACCTATGCCTCTTGTCAAGGTCACATGATATCCATGACAAGATAATCCTATCAATAAATATATATCTTTGATATATAAGGACAATACGTGGGCACCCACACGAAACACCTGCTGGTCCACATCCCACATGTGGACTAGATACTCCAATAACCTCAGTTGGGCCCTCATGCCTGGATTTTAAAAAATTTCAGTAAACCACATTGTCAGAGGGCATTTACAGTGGCTCAGTTGTTCAAAGAAATGAAATCATCATCTTCGTGCTCCCTCTCCCTCCACTCTAGCATTTTGATGATCAAAAACCTGTATTGGGACAATAAAAGGGATTTGGCATCCTCATTTGATGCTTTGAAAAGTTTTTATTAGCTAAACACATATGAAGAAAATTTTATTTTCGGCTGCCATAGGTGGAGTAATACACACATTGTGGGGTTTCCGTAGGTGAACCATGGGCCACCTGCGGAAACCTATGGTTTACGCAAGTCCCGATATAGCTCACCTGCGGTGGCCCCAGTGCGCACCTACCAGCCTAAAACTCAACTCAAAAATCAACTTTTCAACAATAAAAATGAAATTTAATCCATTGAAAAGTAAGAGGACAAGGATATTACCATTTTGGTGGAATTCGTTCATTGAATGGTCTCCCATACCTCCCACAATCGATAGTCGAAGTCTGAGGTAAAAATAGGGTTTCTAGGCAAGGTTTGAGCAAAATGCAAATGAAATAGTAAAAAAGAGATTCTATCTATATTTACTTCATTTTTTACTTTTCATATTAATATTTCACATTATTTTATGCATTTTCTCCAAAACCTAAAGGTCTAATGGTCTCGTGAGTGTTTTGTTTTCTCACAGATGGAGGAACTAGGATCCTGAACAATGAAACACAGATATTTTTCTTGATTTGTTTTTTTGTTTGTCACATGTACAAGTACTTTTTAAGGTTTTTCAGAAAAACCTGAAGCCTAATATTTGTTCGTTCTTGTGCTCAAAAATATATGAGAATTCAACCGAGTATACTTTTGTCATATTTTCGTACTTGTCATGGTAACACGAAAATAACGGAACTCATGGAGTATCCTTTAAGCTCTTTTCACACTCCTTAAAAATAAAAAGATTGTCGAGCGACCTTGTTCTTTTCAAGCTCATAAAAGTATTTGAAGAAAACGTTTGATGGGAGATATTTTATCACTTTTTCGATCTCATCAAACTACTTTATGAAAAAGGAATTGACAAAGTTCTCTTTAATTGCTTTTCAGACTCTCTAAACATGAAAAACCCCGAGTTTTCTATATTTGGACTCGTTAAACAAGCATCGAAAGACCCATATGTATCGAACCACTCCTTATTAAGGTTCGTTAAACATACTCCAAGGGACTCATCCAAAGGATGAGCTTACATTAACAAGCATATGTTATCCTCCTCAAGCTTGCGTAAAAATAAAGAGGTACTCGCAAGAAATGGTGGGGGGGAATTTGGGAAAGAAATGTGTCTCATTATTTGTGATAGTGGCAATAATACTCGCTCTTGAACATGAAACCCCCTTAATCATTGAACCAGGGTTGGGAAACTAATTTTTCTCTCGTCTGACCTTATGCAATTTCATATCTTGGGTCGTCTTTGAGTCAATGCTACCAATACCATTGTCATGTCGTTCATATGTTCAAGAGAAGTCCAACCTTGCACAAGCCTTATATCGAGTCGGCCATCTGCAGTTATCAATTCTTACCATGTCGGCCTTCCTTGTGTCAGTTTCAAATCATTTTCATTCTTTGATATACCCTAAATCTGTTACTTATTTCACATCATTGATGGGGGATATATCAAGGCCCTCTTGTGACGAGTCTTTTCCTATCAAATTCAACACATTATCCAGAAATAAGACTTAGAAATCATTTAGTACCTTAGAGCTTGCATGCCTCAATGGCAGGTTTCTTCGCTTTTGACAGTGGATTCACATCATTGGTCCCTGATCAAGAGATTCTATTGAGTGTTTGAAGTTATCTCATTTATTCGCATTTGATGGATTGTAATGAGGTACCTTGGGAGTCATTGATATCAATGGTGATTTCCCTCGCACTTGTTAACGATTTTCCTTAATGATCGGTAATCAAGTGGTTTCTACCATGTTTGTCTTTAGCACTTGTAATCGCATAGCTAGATTCTTACTTACAGACGAAGGGATTGAATACCCTGGATCTCATCATTTTGGTCCATGTTGCGATGGAATATTTATGATTTGTATTGACAAATGGATCCACTTTGTATGTCTTGTGGCTATGTCCAAATTTGATTTTTCTAGAGTATAGATCCACAGTGTATTCTTGGTGGCTATGTAGAATATTGATGACATGGATCCACAGTGTATGATTGGTGGCCATGACTCACATTTATGGTTTAAATCATCTGTAGTCTAGGTTGGGAATGCCTACCTCAGAAATGGTATAATATCGCACAGATGCTTGGTTGTTTGCAGGTTCCCTATTGATGTGCTCCTTGTTTCTGATACACACACACGTTCTACAAAGTATTTCGGTTGTCATGGATTCCAACCTCTTACTTTGGGGGGGAATTCTGTTACACATTACTTTGGTCACCCTGGTGATGTGTCTACAAGCATGTATTCATCCTCTCAAAAGGATCTTTCCCATAAGAAAATTAATTGGTTTCCTGCTCTACAAGGCTTGTTTTTAGAAGGACGGCATAGGCTAGTAGTATTGTACAGTGTGGAAATGTTGATTTTCAAAAGTTGCTCCATACCTAGCCTGCAGGTTTCCACAGGCTATTATATAGATAGGGTGTGGTGGCATTCTAAAACTAAGAGAAAGGAAGAAGTTCACGAAAGTTCTAGAAGGAATCTTATAGAATATGAAGTGGCATCTGTTTGGTTGTGATCCTACCTGACTCTCTGATTTGGGGGGATCATCTTGATCTCTTTAACCATATCTCTTTCTCCTATATAATGATGGATTTCTCATGCAAAAGGTTAAGCATTAAGCAAGCAAGAGAAAGTAAGGAATGATTAAGCTGGAATAGGCTGTGAATTGTGTAAGGTTCTCTACATCAGATGCTTGAAGGCTTCATCTCATCTTATCAATTTATTTTGGATCATCTTCATGCAAGCTTGGAGCAAGTGTGTGTGTCAAGATAAAGGGCCACTGAAAGGGAACTTAGTGACATCAAGGTTGTTTGGTTTTATCTTCCACTTACATTTAATATAATACAGTGGCATGTTTCTTTCCCATAAAATCACCTATCATTTGATTACATCATTCCTTGATCACATGTATAAGCCTTCATTGAATATACTTTTTTTTCTTTCACTTTGGTTGGTTTGTATTTCATTGCAAGATCAATAGCACAAGATCACCGGAGTGAAGCAAGGACAACAAAGACATAAGGAAGAAATATTCAAAGGTATGTTACTCGTCCTTTTTTTTAACATAGATTCAATGATTAGAGCTTAGGGAAAGCACCATGTCTTGTCTTGTTTTGTTCTAGATCTAGGTGGATCTAGGGAGATCAGTTTATGTTCACATTTACCGATATATCCAATAACAAAATTGGTGACTCCACTGGGGATACGATCTGCTTTTTATTTTTTTCTTTCCATTTTCCCTGAGCCTATTTTTTTCATTATGTTTCAGTCTCTAAGTCTGTCAAGGATCAATCCAAACTCTCTGGCCCTAAAAGTTTCCAAAATTTCTTTATCCTCTTTCCAATTTTCTTGTGTTTACAGACGTTTCTGCACTGTACTCTATATGTCACCTGTGGAAACTTTAAAGTGTCACACCCTAACTATTTAGGCCAGTACAAACTTTTTTCACCCTACCCATAGTTAGACTGCGGAAACTAGCGATTTTCGTACTGTAACCTACTGTTGGCCTGCGGCGGTGTCTATAATTTTTTTTGGATTGGGTCTTGATTATATTTTGATGCCCAGCTTTCTCTTGATCACCTGGAGGGAACTTTTGAGGTCAGTATTTGATCAATTTATGCATTTAAACTTTCTTTTTGATTGGTTTTCAAAGATTGCAAACCCTTCAATATCATTTTGTAAGTTTTTTTTTTCTTGATTTTTATCAACAAGGATATAATCTCTAATCATAGATCTAGGTGCTTGATTGATTAAAAGCGTTTCTTCTGAGTGAAGTTTGGGATTATCTTACATTTTATGGATTGATTTTTGATTTGAAATTTATTACTTGTTTTCATTTGATAAACACTTTCTTGTCATCTTTGTTTTTATCTTCATTGAAAGTTTGATTTGGGTTTATGTTGAGTGTATCTATTTGCTTTGATTACATTTCCTTTCTTTAGTATACCTCAAATTTGGTTCCAGAAAGGAAAATTAAAGTCATTCATTCTTTTTACGTAATCATTCATAAAAATATTTTCAGTTCAAAATCGAAAGAGAACAAATTGATAAATTCCATTTCTTATGATTGTTTGGAATCATAGTTTATTCGAGAAAAGAAATTAGACTTCGTAGATTTCGTGTTTCTAGAAAGATATATTCTCCCTATTGTTGATAGAATTCATTGAATGGAAGATTGCATCATTCATATATATTTGCATATTGTTGGGTTGATATCTCTCACAACATTGGTTTCATCTCCATCTCCCTCTTGATTAAACAACAACATCTTAAAAACATTGCGTAATTTAAAAAATTTCCTAGTAACTTTCATTTTCTAGGGATCTTTTACACCAACATTAGTTAGGATATCGCTTTGGGATAGGTTGTGAGACACACTCTCCAAATCAAAAAACACACAATAGCATCTTGTGAAAGGGAGTGTTCAAATCCATTTGAAACATGTAGTACTGGGAAGCCCTTCTCACACAAGGGTCAAACATGAGGTCGCATTGATACTGGCAGAGTTACTCACCCTTCTTTGTCGATCTTGGTGTAGAGATTGCGCGTATTATGGGGGTCACTTGAAGGTATACCCACAATGATGAGTGGAAGCCTCTCAAGTTGATTTTGGGCTAGATACCCTGACTTTGTGTGTGGATTGGACTGTTGACTATTTCCCCAAGCAACATTGTTGTTCTTGGTAGCCTTAGTTGCCTATATTTTTAGGGTCTTACATGAGGTGACTGTCGAGGGGCAAGTCTTCACGATAGCTGGAATCGACGTTGGCCAGACTCACTTGGGATCCTTGGAGGGTATATCCACGATTATGTGTTAAGAAGGTCATCAATGTAACTTTTCCACCTGCTCTATCCTAGTCCCTTCTTGTTTTAACTTCATGAGGTTGGATTTCGTCACCAACTAGTGACTTCAAAATAAGAAGGTTTGTTTTCTTGGTTTGATTCCTATATTTTATTAGCAACTGTTGTTTGTTTTCATAGTTGGCCATAAATTTTTTGCATAAAATATTTGGCTCGGCCAACATCGACCCTCCATGTCATTCGCGTAGGGTCCAGGGACTTCCTCCCGAAAATATGGAGGATTACCTCCCTCTACCCCCTCAGTCACTGGAGGGATATCCTCAATAGAGCGAGTTCTAGGATACTATAACCTCACACATGGAAGATTCTGCCTCTTTAGAAAGTTTCTCAATTGTTTATGATTCTCTATAGGCTTTCTACATTCCTCCTGGATATGAGAGACGTATTCTCTAGCTGAATTCATTCGGAGAACTTGTTGTTGACACTTCTGGAATAACGACTAGACCCCATTCAGGCCCAGGAGTCGGGGATCCTCTTTGGACTACTGAAATATTTATAATCCTGCCTCACATGGTGCGGGACCTTTGTGGCTCAGGGGCAGGTGCTAATATACCTATCGTATCACAAATACCCGTAGTGTATGCTACCTACATCATACTGTCAAACCAATTTTCTAGTGCAACCAGTCATATCACCATCATTCCAGACACACAGTCCATTGGTCCTAGCTCAACTTTTTCTCTCCAGATGACCCATTCTACTATGGTCCCGCACGTTACAACTATTCCTACCGGGAATGTGGTGGTTAGCCAAGTTCCCATTGGTAAACCACTCTCGTATAGACCTATTTCATCACTTCCTCCTAGGTATCATGCTTTGAATCCTTCCACTGCTATCCCTACCCATGTCCCATCTGGAGTATCTGGACTTTTTGTTCCACCTAGGTACAATGTTGTTGTTAGTTTTGTTCCCAACCCTTCCCAGGTCCTCTCCAGAGGGTCTTATCCACCCTTTTCTGGGGGATCTGTCCCTTGTGGGTCCAATCCAATTGGAAGCACCCATCATCCACTCACATCTGGTTACCAGATTCCTGTTGGAGGGAAATCTATTGTTGGGTGGTATCCTCCACTTGAAGGACAACCTCAAGTTGGACTCTACAACCCCCTATATGGTCAGAACACATCCGGATCACTAGCCCATATTTGGAATCTCCTTGCCCAATGAAATCCAAAATCATTCACGGGGCAACAACCTCAAGGAAACCCTATTATACCCCCTCACTCAGGCCAGCCATATTCTGGTTCTTTCGGTTCCATTTGGGGTCCACATGTCCAGTCTAGTGTACCTTTTCAAGGGAACATTTCCAACCAACCCAACCCTATGGGATACATGCCTCCACATCCTCAGTCGAATATGTCAGGACACTCCATGTACATGTAGACTGCTTATGATCCTACTGATATACTGATGAGATTTCCTCCCCAAAGTCACCAGTACCCTCAAGTGAATAGACAACTTCCTTTTCTCGCCACTTTGGATCTATCCGATTTGTCTAGAATATTGAATGATCCTATCTTACTTTATCCCCATTGGCCTGTCATACCGACCAAGCTATCATCTGACATTCCCAAATTTGATGGTAAACCAGGAGAATACCCAAACAACCATGTCATGAATTTTCACCTTTGGTGCTCGTCCAACTCTTTGATGGACGACTCCATTCGATTACGTCTATTTCAATGAACTCTCACGAGTTCAGTTGCAAAGTGGTATATAGAATTACCAAGAGGTTTCTTTAATGACTTTAACACCCTTGCCATGGATTTTTTCACACATTACCAATTGCCTATCCGCTATGAGATAGGAACCGAGATTTTGAGTTCCTTTAAGAAATCTTCGGCCACTCATATTTCTGATCACATCCATGAGTGGAGATGAAGACGACGTTTGATCAAACTCGACCTTCCTGATCAGTTATTGGCTGAATAGTTCACTAAATCATTTGTGAATGAAATCTCATGTGATATTTCCATGGGTGGCATTGTCACTAAAGAGCAGGCAATTAGTCAAGCTCAATACTTAGATCTTGTTTATTCACAAATACACACTCTTTACAACTTACTCTCTGATTCTCCTCGTCCTTCTACCACCACTACCTCAAAAACCCCAGCATCTTCTCATGTTGATGATGGTTTGATTGACACCTTCCATGCTGATGCTAAATCCACATCGGCCACTCACACTAATCCCAAATCTCCTACTTCTAATGTTCAAAATGCTCTAAATCCTACTCCTTCCACTGGAAAAACTTCTAAGGTTAACTCTGTTCAATCCACCTACCGAAAAAAATAAATCTAAAAAAGGAAAGGGTAAGAATAAGGAGGATAGAAATAATAATCTGCAGTCTGATAAGCCTAACACCCAGTCTTTTGATGATAAGGATAAGCATAAATCTCAATATCCTTGCCTTATCTGTGGTGATGATCACTACACGAAATACTTTCCAAGACGCATTGAGGTCACTAAGTTTATTCAAGGGACCGGAAAACCTCCCACACCCATTGTTTTGTCACAGCCTTTCCCTTCTCAGCAGCAGGCTCAATTGGTCATCCATGACCAACCCTCTCCTTCCATCACTTCATATATCCTTATGTGTACTGGTAATTCTACCAAGAATGACATTTTCATCACCACTAGAGCTAAATATTATTCTCCTTCAAAGGAGAAAGTTGACGATTTACATTGGTTCAACCGCCTCCTTCAACTTCACCTCCCAATGGTCCTCTTCATCTCGAACGACTGGGTCCTAATGCAATTCTCTTCCCTCCTACAAAGAGCGTTGTTTGAAAGTCTGCCTTCAATCTTGATGCACGTGTTGCTCAAAACTACAGTATTGTAGAAGATCTTGCACAAGCACCCTCTTCAATGTCAGCTCTCAAAGTCCTTCAAAGTTGTCCTACTCAATGGAAGGCAATGTTAAAGGCCATCGGTGGAATTTATCCCACATATACAAATTTAATAATCTTTGACTTGGAAGATCACATTCCGAGGTTACCTCCTTATTTAGCGTTTCAGATTCAAGTTGTTGTCGAAAACAAGAACATTTATAGAACCGCTATTGACGAGGGTGCCTCGACGTGCATCATTTTGTTTCTTGTTGGAAATCCATTAGCTCTCCCCCCCTCACTGAATTACACAATACACTTAAGGCTTTCAATGGTTATGGTTTTACGCCCTATGGTGTTATTCCCTCGTTGTCTATTACATTGGAAGGCAAATTGGTCAACGTAGAGGTCGAGGTCTTTGATGCACCTCTTGACTATAACCTCTTACTTGAATGTAGATGGATTGATTCCATGAGTGTCATTGTGTCAACCCTTTTTCTTATTCTACGTTTCCCACATCAAGGAAAATTCGTTATGGTTGACCAACTGGCCTTTTTCAACTCCGATTCTCGTACTAGAAACGTGCCATTTATCTCGAAGACACCTCTTAGGTATGATAATGTCGGTGTGGGTCCCCTAAAAGATTCCACTTTAATGGGTACCTTCCTGATACCACCACCTAATGTTCCACCTCCTTTTTTCACCTCGATCAACATGATTTCCACCTCTGTCCGCGAAACCTTCGTGTCTTATGACCTGTGGATAGTACCCAATCCTGGTGATTATCTTTGCTATGGAGAACAAATGCCTTTAAGTCTGGTTGAATCCGCTTATCAAGTCATTCAATCAGTAATCCCTTCTACTCCCTCTCTTGGTGATTCATCTCCTGATCCATTTCACATCGTCTTTCCTACGGATGAGATGATCATGTCGGTTATGTCTATGGAATATTCCTCATGGGACGATGGACATCACAGAGAGTTACCAATGGATTTCGACTCCATCAACCATTGGTGTCATTTCCTCTGTTCCCGATTCAACACATGATGTGATTTATGAAGGGAACATGATTAATACTTCACCCGCCATTCCTCTCGACATATCCATTAAACCTAGAGTTGTCAAAAATGTTCACATTGGAGCCACATGTTCTGATGATGAAGTCGTCACTTATAAAGATATTTTTCAAGAATTTTTTGACATTTTCGCTTGGATTTACAAAAAGATGTTGGGTATTGACGTCGATATCGCTGTGCATGAAATTAGTACCTACCCGAATGCTAAACCCATTCAGCAGAGACTTTGCCCATTCCACCCTCGTAAAGTCGTTGCTATCAAGCTCGAAGTCGAAAAACTTCTTAAAGCCAACTTTATTTATCCTCTGGCTTTAACTGATTGCTTATCCAATCTAGTTCCGGTCAATAAAAAATAAGGCACGATCCGTGTCTGTGTCAATTATAGGGATATTAATAAATCTTGTCCTAAGGACAATTATCCAACCCCCTTAATTGACCAGATCATTGACGATTGCACCGAAAGTGAAATATTCTCCTTAATGGACGGTTTCTCCAACTATAATCAGATTAATATTTTGCCTGTGGATCAACACAAGACTTCTTTCATCTATCCTTGCGGTACCTTTGCCTACCAAAAACTTCCTTTTGGTTTAAAGAACGCTGGTGCGACTTTTCAACGCACTATGTATTATTATTTTCACGATACCAAGCACATCATACAACCATATCTCGATGATCTATCGGCCCATCTCCGAGCCATTTTCATTCACTGTCATACTATTGTATATGTTTAAACCCACACAAATGTTTTTTTTGTGTGGCGTCCGGTGGAATTTTGGGTTTTATTGTGTCACTGCAGGGAATTAAGGTGGACCCTCTGAAGGTTGAGTCTATCCTTAATCTACCTCCTCCTTCTACACTTCACCAACTACAAAGTTTACAAGGGAAGGCAAACTTTTTGTGTCGATTAGTCCCCAATTACGTTGAGTTAATGTTAGGATTTACTCGACTATTGAAGAAGGGTTACGAGTTTGTATGGGAGGAAACTGTCAACAAATCCTTCAAAGCTTTAAAACTTTCCCTAACCCATTCACCACTACTTTTCCCACCCGATTATAGTAGAGACTATTTCCTCTACCTCATCATTGCCATGGTTTTAGTCCAAGAAGATGATTCGCACGACGAACATGTAATTTATTATTTGAGTCGGAATCTCACAACTACCGAATCCAAATACCTACATGTGGAAAAACTAGCCTTGGCAGTTGTTCAAGCTATCCAACATTTCCATCACTATATCCTATTACATAGAACCACTGTCATTTTTTATTGCAACCCTATGCAGTATATCCTTACATGCCAATTGCTAGGGGGAAAGTACTCCAAATGGATTTTGATTCTCTAGGAGTTCGACTTAGATTTTGAATGCACTAAGTCTAAGAAATCATTGGTTTCTGCCAAACTGATATGTGACCTTCCCTCCACTGAGACAAAAAACGTGTCAGCAGATTCCTTGCCTGATGAATCCATTTTTCTGATCAGTTATGATGACACTTGGTATGGAGATATTATCATCTATCTCTAGACTCAAACTTTTTTTCCCACCCTTTCTAGCACAAACCGTTGTCGTATACGGTATCAATCTCGTCAATACATAATTCTCAGTGACACTCTTTATCACCGTGGTGTTGACTCTATTTTTCGACGTTGTCTCACCTATGATGATGTTGTGAAAGCTTTGAATGACTACCACTCTGAAGCATGTGGTGGAAATATGTTTGTGTATGCCACTTCCCAAAAGATCTTACGAGTAGGGTACTTCTAGCCTTCTTTGTTTAAATATTGTATTATTGTTGTCCATAAGTGTCATGCTTGTCAAACATGTAATAATAAAATAAGATCTCATCCCGCTCCTTTACAACATGTAGTTTTCGTTGGTCCTTTCGCAAAATGGGGCATTGACTTCATGACATGTAACCCTCACTCGAATAGGGGGCATGGATACATCATCGTAGCCATGGATTATTTCACTAAATGGGCCGAGGCGATGCCTACATTTGATAACACCAAAAAAATTGCAACACTTTTCATATTCAATCATATCATCACTCGATTTGGATTCCCGTAAGCTATCGTTACTAATCACGATAGCCATTTTCGAAACTTCATGATGTCAGAGCTTACTGAAAAGTTGGGTCTTTAGCATGAAAACTCAACCCCCTAGTATCCACAGGCCAATGGCACGGTTGAAGCGATAAAAAAAATTATTATCACTATGCCCTAATGGATAATAGGAATTCATAAGACAAGTTGGCACACAATGTTTTTTTCATCATTATAGGCCTATCGGACATCCGTAAATTCTACCACAAGGTTTACCCCTTTCCAATTAGTGTATGGTATCTAAGTTGTCCTGTCGATTGAATGTGAGACACCATCTTTGAATCTAGTTGTTGAACTTCTCCCCAACACCTCTACCGAAGAGGAACGTCTATTGTACCTGATGCAATTAGATGGAACCCATCATCATGCCACCCTGGTTATTGAAGCCCATAAAAAATGTGTCAAGGCCCAATATGAAAATCATGTAAAGCCACGTGTTTTCTCTGAAGGTGATCTAGTTCTCCTCTATGAACAAGATCGTGATTTACTAGGGGCTGGAAAATTCGAGGCTATGTGGCGAGGTCCTTATATTTTCAAACGAGTGTTGGAGAAGGAAGCTTATGAGTTAGTGGATTATGATGGCATTCCTTTGAGTGAGCCTAGGAATGGGATTTAATTAAATAAGTACTATGCTTAGCTCATATTTTCATGAGTGCTTGTATTTTTATTGTATCATGCTATTGTGTGCTACTTTTGTGTGATTTTTCTTTATTTGCTTTCGACCCCCAGCTACTTACCTTGCATTGTGCTTGGTTTCCATGTGTCAGTGCCTTCGCTACCCTACATTGGCTTCGTCGATGGCGCTAGTCGTATTACTCATAACTTAGCATCTGTTGCTTGGGAAATTTATGCACCTACGAACGAATTAATCAGTCTACACAGTGTCTGCCTTAGTCGTACAACTAACAATATTGCGGAATATCGTGTAGTCATCAAATTGTTGACCGATGCTATTTCACTTGGAATCTGTCACCTTGTTGTGTGTATTGATTCGCAGTTAGTGGTACTATAGTTAAGTAATGTCTATTCTATCTAAATTCCTACTTTGTTATGAGTATATCTATGAATTCGCCTCTTGGAACGTTACTTTGATTACATTGAATATCAACATATTCCTAGATGTCTAAATACATTAACATATGCATTAGCTAATTATGTGTTAGACAGACATTTGAAACACATATAAATCAAACCACAATTCACATTAAATCAAGTAATCCATTAGAATCCACATGTATATATATAACGATTAAAGTGTTTTAAAAAAAGGTGTTTTCATCCGAAGACCAAAAATATCAAAATGAGAAGCACTTGGCTTCATATACAAAATAGCATCAAGGATATTGCTCATGGTAGAACACTACTACCTGTGCTACCCTACGAAGTATTTGACTAAGTGAACCAGATATGCCCACATTATGCCATTGATAATGCCTCAGAATCTCATCAATGGAGATGTCTGGGATATATGTTGTCAATCCCTCTAGGTTCTGCTCGACCGCCACATAGTCACTGGAATCCCATCCTGCTACCACGTCTGTTTCCATTCATCTCTAAATAGGGGATTTACCCGGAGGCCGATGTGGCCCTACATCTGCATTGTCAAAAAAATTTGATTAGTCATCGGATTGAAATCATAAAAAACATTTTATATTTCAAAATTCACAAACACATCATAAAAACAAAATCTATTTCTTACCTAGATCTCCCCACTGAAATCCCTCAGGTAGAACCAAGTTGGGGTCACCATTGAATCCAACCCATCATATGCATAATCATCCACCATCATAAGTTGAGGCCTCAACCAATCAAAAAATACATCATTATACTTCATGATGGGGCCCGCCACATGCCAGACCATGAGGTCGCACCACCTCTTCATCCTTGGGTTTTGGTGGAGCCGTTATTCCCCACTCTACCTTTAAATGTAAATGGGGGACCCTCTCTAGGAAGAAAGACACTAAGTAGACTTGCATCCAAATTGTTTCAAGTCCCCTCTCTTGCATTTTTTCAGTTGTGTCTTCAAGCTAAGAAGAACTTCGTCGCTCCAGTTGAAAACCCGAGGCTCCATGCACTCTACTGCATATTGAAAATAGCTTTGGAGGGCCATTTGGGGAGATGCACTTCCCACCATATGTGCAATGGTAAAAAGAATAGTCTGGAGGGGTAAATCATGGACACCCCTGATCACCACTTTTTCTCTTGCATCTCTCTGCCTCAAGATCACAGTATCAGCGGAGATATTTACTCATTGGTAGACCACCACCTCTACCTCCAGTCAAGTTCACATGATATCCGTGACGAGATAATACCATCAAGAAATATATTTTTTTGATATATAAGGATAGTACGTGGGCACCCACATGAAACACCTCTTGATCCACATCCCACATGTGGACTAGATACTCCAGTAACCTCAGTTTGGCCCTCATGCCCTGGATTTTAAAGAATTTCAGTAAACCCCACTGTCGGATGGAATTTATAGTGCCCAGGTCATTCAAAGCAATGAAATCATCATCTTCATGCTCCTTCTCCCTCCACTCCAGCATTTTGATGATTAAAAACCTGTATTGGGATAATAAAAGAGAGTTAGCATCCTCATTTGTTTCTTTGAAAAAAATTTATTGGCTAAACGCGTATGAAGAAAATTTTATTTTCGGTCACCGCAGGTGGAGGTATTACACACAGTGAGGAGTTTCTGCAAATGAACCATGGGCCATATGTGAAAACCTATGGTCCCGATATAGCTCACCTATGGCGGCCCCAGCACGCACCTACCATCCTAAAACTCAACTCAAAAATCAATTTTTCACCAATAAAAATGAAATTTAATCCATTGATAATCAAGAGGACAAGGAGATTACCATTTTGGTAGAAGTTATTCATTTAATGGTCACCCATACCTCTCGCAATCGATAGCCGAAGTCTGAGGTAAAAATAGGGTTTCTAGGAATTTTTTGGGAAAAATGAAAATGAAATAGTAAAAAAGAGATTTTACCTATATTTATTTCATTTTTTACTTTTTCTATTAATATTTCACATTATTTTATGCATTTTCTCCAAAACCTAAAGGTCTAATGGTCTCGTGAGTGTTTTGTTTTCTGGCAGATGGAGGAACTAGGATCCTGAGCAATGAAATACAGATATTTTTCTTGATTTTTTTTTTTGTTTCACATGTACAAGTACTTTTTAAGGTTTTTCAGAAAAACCTCGAGCCTAGTCTTTGTTTGTTCTTGTGCTCGAAAATTGATGAGAATGCAACCAAGTATAATTTTGTCGTCTTTTCATACTCATCATGGTAAAACGAAAATAACAGAACTCATGGAGTATCCTTTAAGTTATTTTCACACTCCTTAAAAACAAAAATATTGTCGAGCGACCTTGTTCTTTTCATGCTCGTAAAAGTATTTGAAGAAAACGTTTGATGGGCGATAGTTTATCACTTTTTTGGTCTCATCGAACTACTTTACGAAAAAAGAACTGAGAGATTTCTCTTTAAGTGTTTTTCAGTCTCTCTAAACATGAAAAACCTCGAGTTTTCTATCTTTGGACTCGTTAAACAAGCATCGAAAGACCCATATGGGATAGAACCACTTCTTATTAGGGTTAGTTAAACATACTCCAAGGGACTCGTCTGAAGGATGAGCTTACATCAACAAGAATATGTTATCCTCCTCAAGATTGCGTAGAAATAAAGAGGTACTCGCAAAAAATGGTGGGGGAAGATTTGGGAAAGAAATTTGTCTTAGTATTTGTTTTAGTGGCAGTAATAGTCACTCTTGAACATGACACCCCCTTCATCATTGAACTCGGGTTGGGAAATTCATTTGTCTCTCATATGACCTTCTGCAAGTTCATATCTTGGGTTGTCTTTGACTCAATGTTGCCAATACCATTGTCATGTCATTCATCTGTTCAAGAGAAGTCCAACCTTGCAAAAGCCTTCTATCGATTTGGCCATCTGCAGTTATCAATTCTTACCATGTCTCCCTTCCCTGTATCAGTTTCAAATGATTTTCATACTTTGATCTACCCTAAATCTGTTACTTAGTTCACTTCATTGATGGGGGATACATCAAGGCCCTCCTGTGACGAGTCTTTTCCTGTCGACTTCAACTCATTATCTGAGAATAAGACTTAGAAATCATTTAGTACCTTAGAGCCTGCATGCCTCAATGGCAGGTTTCTTCGCTTTCGACAGTGGATTCACATCATTGGTCCCTGATCAAGATATTCTATCGAGTGTTTGACTTCAACTCATGTATTCACATTCGATAGATTTTACTGAGGTACCTTGGGATCCATTTATATCAATGGTGATTTCCCTCACACTTGTTAATGGTTTTCATCAATGACCGGTAATCAAGTGGTTTCTACCATGTTCGACTTCAGCACCTGTAATCGCATGGCTAGATTCGTACTTATGGATAAAGGGATTGAAGACCCTGGATCTCATCATTTTGGTCCAGGTTGCGATGGAATATTTATGATTTGTATTGACACATGGATCCACTTTGTATGTCTCATGGCTACGTCCGAATTTGATTTTTCTAGAGCATAGATCCACAGTGTATTCCTGGTGGCTATGTATAATCTTGATGACATGGATCCATAGTGTATGATTGGTGGCCATGACTCACATTTATGGTTTAAATCATTTGTAGTCTGAGAATGGGAATGCCTACCTCAGAAATGGTATAATATTGCACAGATGCTTGGTTGTTTGCAGGTTCTCGATTAGTGTGCTCCTTGTTTCTGATACACACACACGTTCTACAAAGCATTTTAGTTGTCACAAATTCCAACCTCATACTTTGGGGGGCATTCTATTACACATTATTTTGGTCACCTTGGTGATGTGTCTACAAGCATGTATTCAGCCTCTCAAAAGGATCTTTCCCATGAGTAAATTAACTAGTTTCCTACTCTACAAAGCTTGTTTTTAGAAGGATGTTGTAGGCTAGTAGTATTGTATAGTGCGGAAATTCTAATTTCTACAGGCTGCTCCATACCTAGCTTGTGGGGTTTCCACAGGTTTCTATATAGATAGGGTGTGGCGGCGTTCTAAAACTTAGAGAAAGGAAGAATTTCACGAAGGTTCTAGAAGAAATATTCTAGAATATGAGGTGGCATCCGTGTGGTTGAGATCCTACCCAACTCTCTGATTTGGTGGGATCATATTGATCTCTTTAACCATATCTCTTTCTTCTAGATAATGATGGATTTATCATGGAAAAGGTTAAGCATTAAGCAAGCAAAAGAAAGTAAGGAATGATTAAGGTTGAATAGGTTGTGAATTGTGTGAGGTACTCTAGATCATATGCTTGAAGGCTTCATCTCATCTTATCAAGTTATTGGGGATCATCTTCATGCAAGCTTGGAGTAAGTGTGTGTGTCAAGATCAAGGGCCATCGAAAGGGAACTTAGTGACATCAAGGTTGTTTGGTTGTATCTTCCACTTTCTCTTAATATAATACAGTGGCATGTTTCTTTCCCATCAAATCACTCTCATTTTATTACATGATTCCTTGATCACATGTATAAGCCTTCATTGAATATAATATTATTACTTTCACTTTGGTTGGTTTGTGCTTCATTGCAGGATCAATAACACAAGAGCACTGGAGTGAAGCAGGGACAACAAAGACATAAGGAAGAGATATTCAAAGGTATTTCACTCATCCTTTCTTTGACCATAGGTTCAATTATTAGAGCTTAGGGAAAGCACCATGTCTTGTCTTGTTTTGTTCTAGATCTAGGTGGATCTAGGGAGATCAGTTTATGTTCTCATTTACCGATATATCCAATAACAATATCTGCCATTAATAGGGCCACGCATCATCTTCTTCTTGTGCCACATGTCACCCCTTGGTGCGTAGTTGTTTGAACTAATGGCTAATGCGATCCCGAGAGTTCAGGAGTTCAGAACTCTGGGATACTTAGGGTATTATAATGTATTCCACAAAAGGGTTCAAAGGTTGGAGCTACATGGAAGGACCTTGGGAGTTCAGGAGTTTGGAACTCTAGGAGGTTTAGGATGTTAGGATGTATGCTCCAAAGTGGTCGAAGGCCGGAGCTACGTGGAAGGAATCCGGGGTTTCAGAACTCTAAATGGTTTGGGTGTGGTATAACGGATGATTTGAAAGGGCATAAGGCCAGAGCCATGTGGTAGGACTTCGGGACTTCTGAACTTTGGAAATGTTTCATACATGGATAGGAAGGGTGAAGGACCGAAGGCCCAGTGATCATGAAGGCACGGGAAACATCCCATGTAATTCCCTCTCGAGCAGCCATTTCATCACTAAGGAAGGACAACCATGGTTAATTATGTGCAAGGTGGAATTGTACGAATGAGGTAAACCCATGTGGGTTCCATGTGTCCTTTGACCAATGATGCCTAAAGAGCTTCAGAAGGGCATAACTTCCAATCCATAAATCAGATTTGAACATGGTAACAGTTGTTGGAAATCTATTGACGAGAAGAAGGTGATGGATATATCAAGGTGAGGATTCATGATGATGGAAGAAAGTAAAATTTTGATGACCCATCCCTTAAAAAGATACTTAATGGGTTGGGTGTGTTAGAAAGTGGTATCAGAGTCAGAAACAACACTTGGCATGCTTGGGCTCACGAAAGAGTCAAGTGATTATTTTTCTTTCTTAGAAACATTTAACGAAGAGGGAACCTTGCCCTACCCTATATAGTAGAGCAATATTCAAAACTAGGCCTGGGTGGGTCAGGGAATATTCATAAGACTAGTTTACCAAGGCCAAGATGAGCCTGTTGAGAGTACCATTGTCGTACAAAAATTATCTACATAATTTCCTTGAAGATAAGGATGCAAATTAAAAATTCAGTTGGGATTTTACCCAACGAGATTGAATCATGCTAGAATGTGGCAAAAGAAGCCTATCATTTATTTTGGAGAAGTGATATCTAGTCCTACAAAAGTGGGATTATGACGAGGTGCATTAATAATAAAACTTGGATACAAATGGCATAAAACTTGTTTTAAGGAGTACTTGAGTCCAGAAGGAAAATGGACTAAATAGGTGGTAGGAATTGCCTAAAAAGTAGGCTTATGAAGCCTTTGTTAATTAAAAGTGTCAATTAAATGGAGGATTTGAGATTAGGAGAGCAATCCTCCATGTCTAGAGGCCTCATTGGAGTAGGTAAGATCAACCTACTTGACATGTTGTAACTAAAATACTTCCTGCTAGGGTAATCATTCTTTACAAATTAAAGGAAGTCATGAGGACTTAGAATGAACCTCATGGAAGAAGTGAAATGACATGAGAAAGTTCAAAAGCTCATGGTTTTTCTAGGGAAGTGTGTACCCCTACTAACTAAGGGTAGGTCTATACATGAAAATGCAAGAGGAAAGTAAGTGGAACCTATCTACACTAAAAACATGGGTATAATGCTTGGTGCACAAAGAAATGTTGAAATGCATATCGCAAAGGTAGGGCATGCATATGACATGCGTATATACTTATCATAGTCTATCATTGAATGTAAAATATGGTGACAATATGGTTAGTGATGATCTGACCATGGAAGCATAAGTAAAAGGTTGATGATGTTGAGTACATAGTGTGTTATGAGGATAAGGTAGAAGGGTTTATGAAGTTTTGATCCTAGATGTGGTAGGGGAAGTGTTGGGACACTTCTAGATGACCAATGGGTCAGGTTGACATCCAAAGGTAGATGATATCCATATAAGGTATGGCTTGGAATACTTAAAATCGTACTGGGGGGGGATCTATAAAAGGATTCCCTTGATCGAAGGGTGTGTTTATCAAGAGTAGTCATAATCTTGATAAGTCATCTTTTTTCCTTGGGAATTTTTTAAATTTCCCAAATGGTATTTCTGGGTTGTCGAATAACTTTATACTAGTTGAGGTAAAAATGCCTTCTTACTGGTTGTTTTCGTATAGAAAGGGGAACATAGTTATGACTATGTATGTTAAACTTCCATGTGTATATTGTGTGAATGACCATGAGCTCTCAGAAGAGATAAAAACTCAGTGATGAGTATCTCTATGAGACTTATCATAAGAATGATTGGAAGGTCCCTAGGAGAAGGATCTCGAAGTCTGATACTTCCATGTGCATGAATGACATGGAAAAGGTGCAAGAAATGAGCTTGCATGATGAATGTTTGGCTACATTTGTATATGCTTGAGTGCATGGATTTAATGCATTATGAAGTTTCTTGATATGAAGACTGATATTAAGACCAAATAGATATGAGTAGATAATATTAAATGTGCAAGTGATGCACATGTATGATGTAAGATTATATGTATACTAAAGGCACGATGTGACTGCCTAAATGAGTGAAATGTAAGGAAAGAATTTCACTTACCAAGATTAAATGAATGCCATGGATGCATGGTTGACTCCCTTATGAAGATTCATGAAAGTTTTGTTTTGAATGATAACCTGAGGGGAATGTGCTCCATTCCCTCAGGAAAGGCTAGTATAAATAGATGAAAGAGTAAATGATCAAGGATGTTATGTTGTCATGATAAGAGGAAAAATGATTATTCCTTTGAGGATCGTATGAGAATGATTGTGAAAAATCATGAGTTGAATGATAGTAAGGTAAAGATGTATGTGAGTTGTGACATATACCTATGGTAGCTAGACATAGGCTTATGATTATGCACGTGGTTAAGTACACCATGGATGTAAGTTAACAAAACAAGGAATATGTGTGGACGGACAAGTTGGATGTGTAACAAAGGTGCATGTTTATATTCTTTATGGAAATATTTGGTAAGAAGTAGAAGCTAACTCAAGGTTGAGGCCATCAAAGATAGTGATGAATATTCAATAAGGAAGTTGCATGCCAAAGGAATTCCCGATGAAGGAACTGTGTAAAGACTATGTCAGGAGAATGAAATCAAAACCTTAATGATTGCTAAGAATTAAGAAGTGAGCTACAATTCTATTTATATAAGAATCCTGGATTACATTCTAAAAAAAAATGTATGAGTGAAAGACTAACCAATGAATGTTGACCATTCTGATAATTGAATGGTAATGTGCAGAATGCACAGGTTCATGATTCATTATGAACAAAAAGTTTGTTATTGGAGCATGTTGATGTATCCAATAGGTTAGGGAGAGCCTAACCAAGGCTAATCAAGGAAAGGAGCAGGAAGATC
Source organism: Picea glauca (assembly GCA_000966675.3). Taxonomy (NCBI): domain Eukaryota; kingdom Viridiplantae; phylum Streptophyta; class Pinopsida; order Pinales; family Pinaceae; genus Picea; species Picea glauca. The sequence continues at coordinate 73,716 of JZKD02S0921112.1, read as the reverse complement.
CCAATAGGGAGCAGATTGCATAAGAAAGAAGGAGAAAAAGGGGGAATACTTTTCTCACCCTAAAAGCTCTGAATTGTTTAACAGGATTATAAGCCTTAGAAGAGCAGATGTGGAAACAAGTAAAACTGGAAAGAGGAAAATAAATAAATAAGAAAGTTTAAATGAATGGTCTTGGTTAAGCCGTGATAAGTAAGGAAGTGAGGCCTTGGAAAATAAATCAGTTGGAATGAAATTCCAGGTCTATGTGGAAGGAGTTGGACGATAGAAGATTTCCTTGACCCCTTCCTTGTTGTTTATTGTATTTCTCTAGTATGAGAGATTGATTTACTAATTCAGGTAAGTGTTTTGGCATAAGGATGTTGATGGTTGTGTGGTCATGGAATACAACTAAAAATTTGATTGAGATTGCACTAGCTAACACATTAAGGAGTAATGTGGTAGAGTGCATAGAGATATATTGGGGAATATTTGAAAAACAATTATTGATTTGAATGCTATGATACAAGCATTTTTATTTATGATGAATAATATATTTGTGATCTATGTCCCATCTAGAAATAAATTGGAGCTTTTGAGAAAGACAGTTGCCAATGATGGACAACCTCAAGAAGAGGACGACTATGAGAAGGTAGTTGTTAAAAGATTGTTGAAGGGACTTTAAAAGTACCCATAAAGTACCATTGATGGGGTATTATCAAAGACGGTGCTAGCATCCAGAATAGGTATAAAAATGTTCATACCTATGTGGCATAAGGTATGAAGGAATTTGGTAAGAATCCCTTCTGAAAAGATTTCATTATCTTAAAGATATGCAAATAATTTTTGAGTGGTTGTTGTATGCCATTGCTACTCAAGCGGGGTAAGATTCAAGAAAGAAGATTATGAACCATAGAGAAAGTAAGTCTATTTCATTCAAGGATGACTTATAATCCTTGCAAGAAAATTCATGGTTAACGATTACTGTGGGTACATTGGGTATGGATGTGTCCATGAAAATTGGCACACTAATTAAATTCAATTGATATTTGAGTTATGTTTGGACAATTTGTATTTCTATAGGATGCATAGGTACATAAGGATATTTCATTTTTTCTCGGTACCCTTGAATAAATGAAATGACTTAGACTGTTAGTCTGCACAGTTTTGAAAATATAATAAGCATGAAAACTAACAATTGTTTTGGCTGAGGAATGTTGAGATTATAGGAAGAAAAGGGTCTTGGATATGGTAGTGTTGTAAGCCCATAAGAAAGACCAATTTCTTGCTAAGCTAAACCGCTATGGGAAGGAAGGTCCCATACTTGTGAATCTAGTTCTTGTGTGGAACAGATCTAAAAATAAGTGTGGAATTGGAAATATGTGGGTGGAAGATTTGCAAGAAAAAAATGAATTTAAAATTCATGATAATATCTCATAATTTATGCATACTTGTGATACAGGTGAGGTGAAAAAGATCTGCCTAGGGAGGAAAAGTGAAGGATATCAAGCTAGAAAGCATGAAAAATACTATTGTTGAGATAGGAGGACCCAGTGGTAATCCATGATCGCCCTAGAATGTGTTGTTTTGTGGTAACACAAGCCAGAGGGATGCCTCGGCAAAGAAAGTCTGAGGGAAGCCTTGACTGTAATAATCAATGAAATATTTATAACTCTTCCTATGTGAGAAATCCTTTGAAAGGAAAGATGGATCGATTGAGGGACTATATAGCAGAGAAGAGGATTCTTAAGCATGGGCCTGGAGGGTGAGTGACCACAAGGAAGAGGAGACTCTAATAATTATTATAGACCATTGATTGGGATCATGCACACAATGGGTATGTCAATGAAAAACAATGAGACAAGATAAAAGGACATCCATGTGGATGCAAATTGACAAACTGCATAGATAAGTATTGTGTTAGCTCATGAAATTTTCCTCTTGAATTTTGCACAAAAATAAAACATTTTTGCATGAAATTGTGATTAATATGCTTTTTGTCCAAGATTGTTGAAGGAAGGTAATGAAGGCCAAGAGTCTGGAAATCACCTGACCAAGAAAGAGGATCAATATTTCTGAAGAAGCTAAATGACAAAGGCATGATAGGTGTTACTAAGAAAGAACACCAAGGACGATGTTCCTTTTTAAGGGGGAGGGGATTGTAACACCCCTATTTCCCCCAGCTTGTAATAATCATTAATTATGATTACCATAATATGGCATGTGAACAATGTAAATATATTATTTTTTGTATTTCCAATAAATGACGGGGGGTGAATCCTTGAAGTATTGGACATGATATCACTAGAGGAAAGAGTGAGGAAATTGTGGAGAGGGTTCATTATGTCAAAAGGACCTGAATTCTCTTTGTTGAAATAATAAGCCTCACCCTGATCCCAAGGAAAAATCAGTTAATGAAAGAAGGATTGGTGGTTGAACAATCAACTAACCCCATGAATGGAAGCATGGAGAGTCTGGCTGAGGAGATAGAAAATTGTCACCCCGAAGTACAAAAGAGTGCATTTTTCTTGTAGGCCCAGACTTACTTGAATTATATCTAACAGAAGAAACAAGACAGATACATAACCTCTCTAAGGGAAAAAGGGGAGCGTGTGTGAGGCTCTCCAGAAGAAAAACACAAGAAAGAGACCATGTCCACAGGGGGTAGGATACCTGGATATGATAAGAGGAAGGAAAGGAAAAGACACAAGTTTCTCTTATTACTAGAGAGAACCCAAAAAACCCTGACCTGAGTAGAGGGTCGCGAGCTTGAAGCTAAGGAAACATATGATAAACCTCATAAAGGCTGTGATAGAGAAAGAATCTCTGAGAAACTACAAAATTTCCCTAGTGATATCATGGCTTGGCACGGGGGTGAATAGAGTGCTAAGAATGAATGCATTTGAGCTTACGGTTGGGTGGAGAGGCTAAAACCCATAGTCAGTTGGTTGGATATCAACTATAATAGATAAGTATTCCATAGACTCTGTAAAATTGAATTTAAATGTTTGATTTAATTATTATAATTTCTCTATACCGACACATCCTTGATATATAGGGATGATGGGATATTATTGTATCTTGTTTGGATGCTAGATAATTGCAACTCTGGCAGTCTAGCTGACTGAACACTTTGAGGTATATTTTAACCATTATCCCATGTCAATGGTTTTCTGCTTACCTCTACCTAAAAGGGGAAAACTATCAGTAATGGTGTTCTAAATTAATTTGGGATATAAGGCGATGGTCTTTGTACTGGTTAGAAGATTCCTTAATGGGATTACTCAGGTATTAATTCCACAAGTAAAGAGTTGGAATAGACTCCACAAGACCATTTGGGTCCAGTCAATCCCTTGATTTACCTTTCGTTGTTTTATAACTTGAGTTATGTGAATGGAAGGTGCTTTCTTCAGACCAAGTCGTCCAAGTAACCATGCACTCATTCCCACAGCCTTAATCTAATTTTGGTTGAGAGCTAAGGGTGTAGCCCTCAGAAATTATCAAAAGTCTCATATGACAAGAACCATGGAACCCAACGCTACACCCGACGTGAGCAAAGTCTTTCAAGTTTTGGGGCTTCAGAGGTCCAGAGCTCTAGGATGTTGGAATCCTCATAACATCAAAATTGTGTTGAAGTTGTCCTATCAAACTGGTAACCTGACGGATGACCAACAACTGGAATTCAGTTACCCATCATTGTAGAGTTCATCCCCTTGATAAACCTCAATCCACTCCTCAGATGTGAAGTAACACAAGCCGTTGATCTAAGGGTAATCAAGATCTTCCCTAACTGATGGATCTACGTCGAGGTCAGTCTAGCATTAACCACTTCAGGAGAAAACAAGTGTTATAACACCAAAACCCCCAAATTTTGGAATTTCCAAGTAATTTGGGTCATCGATCTAAGGATCCTTTGGGATCCCTCTTAGTTGTCTGATCATGGGGATGTTTGTATAACCTCGAGAGCACGTGGGGGTCCATGTGTCAAGAAATGGTGATGCCACATGTGGTAGTCTTATGACATAGAAAATAGATGTCGATGACCTGAGGCATGTACCACGTATGTTTCTAGCATGTTTCAGGTTGAAAGGTGTCGCTCTAGGAGTGGCCTAACACTGAGACCTATGGATCCTTGAGATAGATTTGTGAGTTGCCGATCTAAAGAGTCCATTGAGATCCTCCCCCAACCGTCTGATCCACTAGTGGAAGATTAGTGTATATCACTTCAGCGAAGTTCTACTCTGGAAGAAAGGGAGTGCTAAATGGGTGGAACTCCCAAACACCTAAGCCACAAAGCAATGAGGAAAATTGATCTGAGGATGCATCAGGATTCCTCCTAACCATTGGAACTAGATCGTGGTCATCTCGATGTTGAGCACTCTGGGATAAAAAAGGAAATTACACAACCAAAACCCCAAAATCTGAATTTGTGAAGAAATGGAGGTCGTAGATTTGGGGATCTACATGGACCTGTCTTGACCATGGGATAAAATGTATTAGGAGGTTGTTGGCAAGAGTCTCAAACTTCAGAGCTCTAGGCAATTTCACAAGTAGGATAGGTTAAAGGATTCTAGAGGCTGTATGTATGGAGTGATGTCGCACACTGGCATTACCTAGGGTGTCGTGGATCCAGGTTTGGCATGCCATATGTCACCTGGATTTATGATTTTTATAGACCTCATATGCCAATTGGAATGTGACATGTGTCTACCATTAATAGGGCCATGCACCATCTTCATTTTGTGCCACATGTCACCCTCTCATGTGCATTTTTCTAACCTAATGGCTAATGGGACCCTGAGAGTTCAGGAGTTTGGAACTAAAGGATAATTAGGGTGTTATAATGTATGCTCCAAAAGGGGCTGAAGATCAAAGCTACATATCAGTTCGGGAGTTTGAAAATTCGGGAGGTTTAGGATGTTAGAATGTATGCTCCAAAGGGGCCGAAGGCTAGAGTTATGTGGTAGGATTTCAGAGTTTTAGAACTTCGGATGGTTTGGGTGTGGTATAATGGATGAGTCGAAATGGATAAAGGCCAGAGCCATGTGGTAGGACTCTGGGACTTTAGAACTTCATAAATGTTTCAAAAATGGATAGGAATTAGGGCAAAGGGACGAAGGCCCGATGATCGTGAAGGTGCGGGGAAAATCCCTTGTAATTTCCCCTCCAACAGCCATGTCATCACTAAGGAAGGACAACCATGGTCAATTTCATGCCAGGTGGAATGGTATGAATGGGGTGAACCCACGTGGGTTCCACGTGGCCTTTAACCAATGATTTCTGAAGAGCTTCAGAAGGGAATAACTTCCAATCCAAAAATCAGATTTGAGCATGGTAACAGTCGTTGGAAAGCTCTTGATGAGAAGAAGGTGATGGAGATCTCAAGAAGAGGATTTGAGATGATGGAAGAAAGTTAAATTTTTATGCCACATCTCTTAAAAAGGTACTTAAGGGGTTGGGTGTATTACAATTTGTTTTGGTAAAATCTTTAAAAGGTTATTATAATTATATTGTACAAGTCAGCTCAACATAATTTATTATATTATTGGAATTTTACTTATAATTGTAAAAATCCCCATTGTGGCTAGTCAGCCATGTTTTATGGGTTGGTTAGGTCAAGAGCCATGTCTCTTCAAGAGACATTGTTGTGTATAAATAGAGGATAGGTTCCTCTAATTTGGTCACACACTCACACACTTCTATTTTGCATCTTGGATAGCATAAGATGGTCTAGCACACAAGTCTTGGAGATTGGTTCTTTTGGTGTTTTGGTCTTGGTATTTCTTGGAGAGCTATAGGGAATCATTGTACTAGTTGAAGGAATCTATATTGAGGATTTTGGTTTCTAGTTTTTCTCCCCCACGAGGGTTTCCCATGTTAATATTTTTGTTCTATTGTATCTATGATTTTCTATATTCCAGTGATCCTACTTCAGTTTCGATTGGGTTAAGTAATTGTAATTGTGTAACTAGAAAATTTAAAATTCCAACATGGTATCATATCAGGCATGAATAGAAGCCAGTTGCATATATAGAAGCATAAAAGGGATCCATTTTCAGTCTAGAGACAGTTTTCAGACAAACCATACCATCAAGAGGTTTTCCTAGCGCACTTTTCTAGTGGACCAGTTTTCCAATTTGCAGTTGTTGCAGTTAGGGTTTCACCCAAACCCTAAGGTTGACATTTTTCCAGTTTGTGGGTGAATATTTACAAAGAAATACCACCAAGAAGCTCGCCTCAATAGAGCACACCTACTGGTAAGTTCAATATTTCAATTTTGGTCATATTTTTGTGTGGTCCCAGGAAGGATGACTACCGGAACAAAAATTGATTAGAAGCTAGATGGAGTTGATAACTTCAGAGCCTGGAGGTACAGATTAACCCTCCTTGTTGAATAAAATGAATTGGATAATTTTATTATAGAAGAATATCAAGAACCTCTAGGAGATGAATCTAAGGAAAAATATAAGAAGGACATGGTGAGACCAAAAAGGATTATCACATACTCCATTAAGGACCACCTTATCCATCATGTATCATCATCATCTTCTTCAAAGAAAATGATGGACACATTAACTCATCTATTTGAAGGAAGCAACATAAAACGAAGAATGACTCTGAGATCTCAGTTGAAGAATGTGAAAATCCAGAAATCAGAAACCATTCACTCCTACTTCTCAAGAGTGAATCAAATCAAGGAGAAGATAGAAGCCATTGGTGACACAGTAGAAGGAGAAGAGATGGTAATGACCACCTTGAATGACCTCCCAAGGCCATGGGATGCATTCATCCAAGGAATTTTCTCAAGGAAGAAGCTTCCCATGTTCAGTAGGCTTTGGGAAGATTATAACCAGGAAGAAGCTAGGACAACTGCAAGAGAAGAAAAGATGGCAAATAAAGATCAGGCCCTACTTGCCCACACTAGGAAAGGAACGAACAAGAAGGAGCATTATTTACCGAAGAAGTTTAATATTGGTCAAAGAGTGTTAGGAGTGGACCTATTTTGAAAAAATACCTATTTTTGGAGGGTAAAACCTAATTTTGGAGAAGAACAGCTGGCAGGAAAAGAAACATGTGTGAGGAAAAGATGCATGTAAAGGAGGAAAGCATGCAAAGAAAGAAGGCAGGAAAACCTGACCATGTTAGGGTTAGGGTTTTGGAAATATATTGTAACGACTAATGAGCTTGTAAAATAGGATAAATAAGAACCTAGGAGGTCTATGTCAAGGTTCTTTTCTGTTAGAGAGTATTGTTCATTGTTGTTGGTTCTATACTAGTTCAGTTCAACTATTGTAGATATGATGTATTCTTTGTAATTTGTTGAGTTGTAAGAGAATCAAGTAATTAGATCTCGAGGGTTAGATCACAAGTTGAGGAGCCCGGTGTGATCTAGTCCTCCTCACAGAGGTTGTAAAACCTTCTTCATAATTGTAGGATGGGATATGTAGTGCACGTAGCACCATATTTTGTAGAAAATATAAATAAAAGAGCCTAGGAATCCAGATCTTTGTGGACGTATCCTAGGAGGGGGTGAACCACAATAAAACTTGTGTATTGTTTGATGAGTGAATGCATGTTTACTTTCTGTTAATAGTTGATCATATTTAATTCCTTCTAATGATTGATTTACACATAATTGGTTAGCTATATCTATTAGAATTCTTGTATGGGTTTAACAAATGAATGGATCTTAAGAATAATATATTGATTAACCAGGGTAAGGCCTGAATAAGATAAACTCCAATCCATGATCCCCACTCTCTCCTGGACTGCAAGCACTTGAGATTTGCAATCACCCATAGAACTATCTCGGGTGAGAATACGCAGTACATTCTGTGTGTTGTGTTGCCTTCTAGTTTACCAGAAGGGCCGAATGTTTTAGATGGTTTTGTTGGAAACCTGTTCATATCTTAACCTGGGTCAGCCAAGAAGTAGTTAGAAAGAGTAATAACCAACAAATGATTCTATTTTCGGTTGGAACTACATGGGATTGATTGAATGGGATCTGTAAAAGAATCATGTGGAGACTGAAGGTATAAAATGGAATGTTTACACCATGGAATCCAATGAAGGCAGAGATCAAAAGATGGTTTAAAAAAAAGGAGCTTGAATTTGCATAGAAAGATAACAGAAACCCTAAGTTAACACCGTGCAAAAATTTGGACAAATACGTGTTTAGCGACCTGCATGAGTTATTTTCTATGATTTATTGCATGTGTTATAGGAGTGGATATTAAGATTAAAATAAAACTACCCTACAAATCGAATTAGACATCTTGAGTGGAATCATGTGGAGATCGCACAGTTACATCAAGTTAAGAATAAATTCACACACATAGTAGATTTATGGTTAGATAGTATTGTTGCAAGGTTTATCACAGAATTTGCAGTAGATACCACAAATTCTTACAGTGCAGCAGAGCAAGAGTTTCTAAAAGGACCTAGAGGTAGGAATATCACGTCATTGTATACTTAAATCAAGATGTTATTGTATAACAACGAGGTGATGACTATGGAATCAGACAGCTAAACTTCCCTGCGTGCATGGGGGAAGGAGGTAAGCACTGAAAAGAGGTGGAGAAATGGAGGAAGATATGGATAAGCGAAAGAAGAAGGAGGCCATGGACCCAATCATGATGGAGGAAAATCAGATAAATCAGATAATGGTAATATTTGGAAAGACGCGCAGTGGAGTACCCTACCAATATAAGATGAATAATAAGAAGAGATTCATAGTGGATAGAGAGGGATTAACAAGTGATGAGGAAGAGGTAGGGGATCTTCAGGATATGGAGAAGATTAAGGAAATCTTGCATGCAACATATGAAAGGAATATAGGTGGTCCAACGGTTGGAGAAGAAGGAAAAAATCCCATCCATGTTAGTGTCAGTGTTAGTGTCAAACCCATAACCCCATGTGTGACTAGTACACGATAAATAACACCACCATTTAGACAACTAAATTTTAGTGGAAGAAAGATAGCAGGAAACACATCCAAACAAGCAAGCACGATGGAGGAATTATTCAACAGAGCCGCCTAGTTGTGGACAATCCTAGAAGAGGATGAGAAAGTCCAGTAGTGTGACATGGAGGAAAGACTCATCATGTCCATATAGTATCTCAGACAAATGCATAATGAAATGAGCATTACGAATCACTTGAAAGGAAATCAAGACTTAAAGAAGTTGCAGGCGGAGTTAAAAGTTGCACAGATGTAGAAATAGGAGAGACAAGCGGAAGTGAAGCCACTCCAGGAAAAAGCAGTGCAGATGATCGCACAACTAGAGGAGGAGAATAAGAACATGGTGCAGTCACACACAAAGAGTGCAGCACTAATCCATGAGAATATCATAGCATATTCAGTAGAATCCCTGATAGGAAAAGTTATGCAGGTCAAGATGAGAGGAAGGGAACTAGCAGAGAAGTTATAAACTTTATAAACGACAATAGAATGAGCACGCACTAACTAAGTGGATTAGGATGAGCCACATGTCAGTTTTGGGGGCATGTTGGGTGCAGGCCTATTTTGAGGAAATACCTATTTTTGGAGGGTAAACCCCAATTTTAGAGAAGAACAGCTGGCAGGAAAATCAACAGCTATGAGGAAAAGTCACATGCAAAGGAGAAAATCATGCAAAGCACGGAGGAAGGAAAATCTAACCCTATTAGGTTTAGGGTTTTGGAAAGAGATTGTAACGGCTAATGATCTCATAAAACAGTATAAATAATAACCTAGGAGGTCTAGGTTGGGGCTCTTTTTTGTTAGAGAGTATTGTTTGTTGTTGTTGGTTCTATACTAGTTCAGTTAGACTATTGTAGATCCTATGTATTCTTTGTAAGTTGTTTAGATGTAAGAGAATTAAGTAATTAGATGTCGAGGGTTAGATCACAGGATAAGGATCCTAGTGTGATATAGTCTGTCTCACAGAGGTTGTAGAACCTTCTTCATAATTGTAGGATGGTAGATGTAGTGTGTGCAACGCCATATTTTGCAGCAAATATAAATAAAAGATCCTAAGAAGCCAGATCTTTGTACACGTAGCCCAGGAGGGGGTGAACCACAGTAAAACTTGTGTACTATTTGATAAGTGAATGCATGTTTACTTTTTGTTAATGGTTGATCATCTTTAATTCTCATTAATGATTGATTTACACATAATTGGTTAGCTATATCTATTAGAATGCTTGTATGGGTTTAACGGATGAATGGATCTTAAGAATAATAGATTGGTTAAATAGTGTAAGGCCTGAAGAAGATTGTTTCCAATCCATGATCCCCACTCTCTCCTAGAATGCAAGCACTTGAGCTTTGTAGTCACCCATAGAACTATCTTGGGTGAGAATGCACAGTACATTCTATGTGTTGTTGCAAGATACCAGATATATAAAATATGCAGAACAGAAACGAAATGCTAGAAATAACAGAATAACAGTAAAATATCCAGCATAATCTTCTCAATACACAGAAACGATATATGAAA